>JAHLJT010002406.1:193356219-193384511 GCA_031308135.1 Acheta domesticus
ACACGTTGTATTTTCTGCAGAAGTATCTACAAACAAGTTATCCACAAACATTATTGTACGCTGAAGGTGTTCAATTTATGCTCACTATAGATTAGACGTAGAAATATTTTTTTTTATTATTTGACTAAAAATGTGTAATATTAATCAGAAAAAAAAATAATGAAAAAATATATAATACTTATTCACAATTTACAGAAGCAAGTGATTACTACTTGAAACGCAAATACTTACTGAATTTTCAAATTCAATTTTTCTTTGTTGTCGCTGTCTATTTATTGCTGAACTAGAAATTCGAGTATTCACTGTTGTATTATTCTCTATTATTGGCCTCCTACGCGAGCACTGAATTTTTCGTAATAATATCATATTTTCCCTGTCAATGGTTCTCATCTGTTCTCTATTACACGTCATATTTCTCTGTCTTGGAAAGATGTGTTTTCCGCAGATGATGAATTTGTTTTAACAGAACTACCACAATCTAAACTATTTAAAGCATCTTTTAGGAACTTTAAAGCTTGTGTCACTTCCTCTTTTTGCATATTGTCATTACTGCCTTGTGAGTTGAACTGCCCTTGGATGTAGCTTGTTTATTATTAGCTTTTCTCTAGTTGGCATCTTTCTCTCAGTATTCCGTTTTCCACCATCCAACGCCTTTTCGTACTTTACCATGGATGAACACCACTGGAGGAGAGAGGTGGGCTCAATGGTTGTGGGCTTACATCTGTTATGTCCTGATGTTGTAGTCACTACTTAATGAATCAAAATCATCACTGTATCTGGTTTCATTCCAATTTCATTGCCTTTTCTAGAATCATCACATTTCTCAAATGCTATGCAGTTCATTAGATCTTTATGCTGTGCGTATTCTATCATCATTAACTTTGACTGTTTTACAATTTGTGCTTGTTTCAGATGCAGTTTTTTAATACCTTTGGTTGCAAGCTGGTAGAAGATTCTTCATTTTCTAGTAAGTTTCATATTTTGTTGATTTACAATTGTCAATCCCTCTGTCACATTTTCTGAAACATTGTTTTCATCCATTTTTGTAAGTTCTGTCACAACTTTTGAATAGTGAATGACTCATGCCAAATATTGCAAAAAAGTTACCATATTGCTTTCTAGAAAATTAAGTTTTTGATTTTAATATTTCTTTAAAATGTAAATCAGACTGTTATATTGCAACTCAACAAATCTGTTGCAAGCTATGAGAAATATTCATGTAAAAGTATAAAACACATATTAAAAGAAGCACTTCAAAATGATGTGTTGCTAGGCACTGAGGAGTAAACAAATGCCCAGGCCCTCTGCAGGACAATGCAATGAGAGTTTGTAGCTGATATTGATTTCCATACATTTATGAAAGATGTATTGATTACACAGAGAACGATTTTAACAGCATTCTTCTTGGAATTGTGAAATCAAAATACAAGGCTTCAAATGTTTCTTTAGAACACATGACTGTTCTGTACTCTGAATATTACTTTTAACCTTAAAATCATACCTTCATTATATGTCGCCCATCCTACTATCACTTCTCCAACTACCTTTAAGTAAAATCAATCACTTTTAACATTACTCTAACCATACCAATGATTGCACGAGCATGTATTTGCATGAGCCAATATTTGCAAGTTTTAATTCATGACGAGCCTGAGAAGTTGCACCGATTTTCACATTTTTCTACGTAACTGTGGAGTTAAAAATATCAGTCTTTGATTTTCATGATTTGAGAGGTAGAATCATTTGAATGTTAGGTAACATTTAAGACATTTTATCGTGAAAACGGGATAATGTGGGCTCTGTACTATATGTAGTGCTATTATGAAGCAAGTGGAAGTATGCAATTTATTTTAGTCAAATTCTCCCATCTCTAACTGTTCATATCAGATATCAAGGCAAGCCGTCCCTTCCCGTAAACAACGCAAGTGATTCGAGTTTCACACAAAAAACTTTTAGCTGCAATTGGCTAGATCGGGCTAGATTTTCTAATCATCGTAAAATCATTCGTGAATTTTCGTTCCGTCTCGGAAGTTCGCGGGTAGCCCCCGAGTGACGTCGCCCATCACGTGACAAATAGGCGCTAATGCTGCGATCTACAAAAGATTATGAAAATAACCTCTGATAACCGAACAAACTCGCCTTTTTACCTAGTCGCAAAATGAGACGCAGATCCGTGACGTGACGCAGGGTGACTCATGGTGAGTTTCTGCGAACCGCTATGCTTTTGGACCCGCGCACGTTAGAGCGCAAGGTGACGTGACGCCGCTCTGCGCGTGTGGCTCTGAGGAGCGCAATGTCTTGCAACGCGGTTTCCTGCGAAGGTTCACCGTGACTTTGTTGAAGATGGAAGAAAAAACTTATAGAAGCCGCGCGTGTCCGTAAGTTTAGCCACGGGTATTACTTACGAACGAAGCTAGAGAGAGAAAGAGAGAAATGGGAGGATGCTGCTGTGACGTCGTCATGAGATGAGGAAGAACACAGACACGGAGTTTGCTGTACATATTTATTTACAATAGTTTATTCCAGTATGTACACTCCTAAGGAACGCTGCTCTCCACAGCACACCGGACTCCTGAGACGAGCCGCCTCAGTATCTGCTCAAGAGAACCCCAGCTCGCTACACTAGCGCCGTCCGTGGTCTCTTGACCCGTGGCGAAAAGCCACGCCTCGCAAGACGCTGCTCGCGATCACCTCCGCATATCGCTACGGTCAACCTCGACTGCCATGGCAGCTTATTCCACCCGCTCCCTTGCGAGACATCACGTGACAGATCTCCCACGCAAAAAGCGTCATTTCCTCTCGAGATTTGGGCCGACTGCAGGATGGAGCCTGCCGTCCATCGCGCCCCCCGCTGAGAGACCCCCGGGGGGTCCAGCCGCCGCCAGCGCGGCCCCGTGAGGACAAACCCCTCCCCTTGCACGACTTGTGTGGGTCGGTCGCGCCCAGTGCTATGACGCTACACTGCCAAGGAAGCGGACGTACAAAATGGTAAGTTGTTTTGTATCTATTTGTCTGGGCAGGGGCCCTGGGTCTACACTTTATCTGGTGGGCTCCCTTTTTACAGTTTTTTTGAAAGAACATTTTTTTTAACTTCTCGCTTGCACAACTGCTTTAATTTGTCTTCCTCCCTCTGATTGATCTAACATTATCTCACTTGATTCAAAGCGAATGTTCTAGAAAATGACAAGGCGAAAAGTGAGAAGTATTTTCCATGAGCCTAGCCCTGTGGCCTCATTACACTCCTGCGTATGTTTTAAGTAATAGTTCTTCAGCAAACTAGTGAACTTAGTATTAAATTGTCTATTATTAGTGAATCTTATAAATTATCTGGACTTATCCGATCTTATTGAAAGTTGATAATGCTGACTGGCGGCGGGATTTCATATATACACTAACATTGCAAAATAAAGGGCTGACTTTTGTTTTAATTTTTGGCAATACAGTTGTATATAATGCCTGCGCAATATGCGCAATCATAAAAATATGCAATTGCATGAAGTTCGGCTGGTCTAATTATACATATAAACACATACATGACAAAAACAAAAAAAAAATATAACACCAGAAATACAAAATTTAAATCCACAATTTACATCCTCGTTGTCGATACCACCTCTCTTCACAAGAAACACTCATCTAGAAACCGCCCGACATGAGTGTTTCTGTGAAATCCCACGGCCCGCATCGCGACGTACGTTCCTATTGTTAAAATTGCAACTGATGATGAAACCAATATTGCCACTTTTAGCTGAAAAAGTGAATCTGAAATTATCGTACATAAATGAAAGTCATACTACGATAGTCCATCCTCATATTTTCAACTTTTCTTTCATATTACATTTAGACTAATTGGGTAAATTTCGATTAAGGTTTGCCGGATTGCGTTGAAAGAAATACATCAATACAATCGAGAATAAAAATTGTCTACTTCTGTGTTTTTCTTGGCCGGACGGAGGTGTGTATCAAAATGGAATATTCAGGTATTTCGCAAGTTCGTTCTCGGTAGTGCAGCTAGGAGTCGCATGATCGCACCGCATACTACGATAGTCGATTGCGATCATGTCGAATTCTAGCAGCACAATCGATGAACGACGCGAAATATTAGGTGCGATATTCCATTTTGATGCACACGCCCCCACGCGCCAGCGATATCAGAAACAAACTGAAGTATAGAAGAGCAGTAAAGAATGATATTGGAAATTTTCAATCAGTTAATTATTGTAAAAATATAATCTATCATTATACTTCGGCTTTTCACTTTCTTGGCGGCCCCCCGTGGGAGGGTGTTAACGATGATCTTACGGTATTTCGCGTCGTCGACTCTGCGCCGCTAGGAGTTGGGCATGATCGCCAGCAGATGTCGATACCAGTCGCGTGATCAATGCACTCTCAAGTGGCCACGTCGAGAACGACCGCAAAATACCGGCACCGTGCGCGTAGCCGGACTCACACGTTTGGGGTATTTGAGGATCAACAATAACACACAAAATGTCACTATCACATTACTTCGTCTAACATTCCGACCGCAACCCAGGCGGAGCCCCGGATACTTACACGGCCGGAGCTACTGTCACCCGACTAGATTACCCCGATTGCTTACGCACGAACGGGTAGGCGTATCAACAAAATCCTCACAGCAGTCGAGGGCTGCCGATGACGGTCTTGAAAGCAAATTATACAATGGCTCAGCTTTAATTCTTATAGGGCGAATGGCAATAAGACCATTTGTTAATTTATACATTGCAGACTTAAATAGATATGTAATCTATTTAAGAGATAATACAATTTCTTGGATATTAATTAAGAAATAGTAGTCAGGGCACTATTTCTACAGTTTGTACCCATGACCAAGCGGGGACTCCGAGTGAGAGAGAGAAAGATAATTTACTGAACGCCTGAAGTGTGCTGCGCTCTCGTAGCACAAACGAGCTTCTTTCCGCAGTAGAACGCTAGCGTTATAAAGCAGTCGGGGTTTCTCTGGGCCAGGAATGAAGAGGGGAGAGGGGCACCTCGCCATCTGCGCATGCGTCATTGCTTCGTCGCAATCTGGGCGGCAGACGCTGAAGTATTTTAGCTTCCAAGCAATCAGGAGGCCAGCTTCAACAGCCCGCCGAATTCAATCATAGGAAATCAATTTTAAATTATACAAAACGTGTTTCGCTCAACAGACCACTTGTAAGATTATCAATACCAGTATTAAGGTTCTTATATACGGGATGACTCAGATCTCAGAGATCCCCTGAGTCGCTACGCCATCGAAATATTTTTTTTTTTTTTTTTGTTTTTTTTTTTTTTTTTTTTTTTTTTTTTTTTTTTTCTTTTTCCGCCTGAGAATAATACACGTGAAGACAACCCCCACGCGCAAGAAATAAAACCCAAGTGCTAGGGTTGGTGGCAGTGATCCACTGGAAATGGTGTAGCTTCTCTCGTGGGAATTTTTCTTGCTGTCACTGAAATCAGTAATTTTCGAGGTTCAGAAGTTGCAACAACTGTTCTTCTGTGATTATTTACATTTTCAAGTGCTTGGTTACGGGACATCTGCGCATTGAACGTATGCTCTAAAGGTGAATTTACGTACCTGTTGTGGGATAAAATGACATACTATGTCACTTTAACTCAACGGGAATTTTCATGACAAAACACGTCTTTCCAGAATATGTTTCTGTGTTCACTGAAGTAAGTTTGGAGGAAGAAAAGGGAACGAAGGGGACGTCACAACTCTGAAACAGCTTGCAATCTGGAAGGAACCAATCCACACCGCAACTACAAGAAACACTGACACAGCCAGCAACCAATGCCCTGAATAAAATTCCATCATCTCTTCCGAGATTGTTGCATCTTCGGTTTCGCCAAATTCGTTCTGACTAGCCGACCTTATAATGGAAGAAGTGAAGGCGAAGTTCGCTGAGAAGCAGCAGAAGTTGCAGTTCTGGCGTGCTGCAGAACAGGCTAAAAAAGCAACTCGGTTTCACAAACCTGAAGAGGATGATGACTGTGGATTTTACTGGTGAAGATGTCTTGTCTCTATTGTAAATGAACTTACACAGTCAGTCCAAATCAAGGAAGACCTAGATCAAATGTCTGAAGTGTAATAAGTGTAAATATGTGTATGTCTGAAGTGTAATATGTGTATACCAGCGTTGTCAGACGTCTCGCTTTTGGCGGGACGTCCCGCTTTTTAAGATCAAAAGTGAATGTCCCGCGCGGTACAGGCCAAATCACGCTTTTGTAAAATTTTTCGATTTGAATTGCCCAATGCAAAAAAAGAGAGACGAAAACAAGAAAAAGCGTTTTCCGTACTTTTCCTTACTATCCGCAAGGATAGTAACGGATGAGTCGGTTGTCGCATGTTTCAACGGGGTGAGTCGGATCGTCGGGTGGGGTAAG
The DNA here is from genome assembly GCA_031308135.1 of Acheta domesticus. NCBI lineage: Eukaryota > Metazoa > Arthropoda > Insecta > Orthoptera > Gryllidae > Acheta > Acheta domesticus. The sequence goes on from JAHLJT010002406.1 coordinate 193,362,607, forward strand.
TAGGTCGTCGCATTGCATCATGGGTCGTCGAGTTAGCGCAATACCACCTGGATATCTAGGTGTATTGGCAAATAGTATAAAAGATAATAGCGGAAACTCGGGCAAATCAGCATGGGCAGCACCAACGAGCTGGAGATACGTAGAGAGGCAAACGGACTTGTTTCAGCGCTCCTTACGTGATATTCGTGAAATATGGCCGCCATGTTTTAAGGTGTTAAGGCGTGATTATCATCATGGTGCTGTATTAGCCCTGTCTTCAGTTTGTTATTCCTATATGTAGTGAATTAGTTTCTTTAACACGTTGTGTAGTCACATTCCATGTTTTGGTACGAAAAAATCGATTCATAGCAAGCAAAATGTCTGTCTGTCCGTCAGTCTGTGGTCAACGCTAGTGCCTAAACCGTTCACGCGATTTTCTCAAAAATTGATACACTCCGATCATTTTAAAGTAACTCGAGGCTCTGCGAGTTTGAAATGGATATTTTGATTTTGGAGGCACTTTCTATGAACTGTCAAAAATATTTCAAAATGTTCTCAAGATAGCTTCAAGTTTGTTGGATCAAACTTGGTTATCGGATAGCGTAAAAAGGCGCTTAAAAGAATGACAGGCCTCGCTTTTCGTTGAAATTTTTCAATTCTCAAAAATTGCAAAATTTATATTTTTTCGGGCGTCTTCGAACAACTACAATATTGATGATTGAGATTTTTCCTTATAAATCTGTTCTTCAAACACAGATCTTAAAATAGTCATGTACAATTTTTCGAAAATATGAGTAGTTTTGGCGTAATTCGTGAAATGTAGAAAATTTTAATACAATATTTTATAAAAGAGAGCTACATTTTTTCCCTTTAAAATATACTCCTCGTATGTATCAAAGAAAACGGATTGTGCTAGTCCCATTTCCAGTGAACTAGTTATAATTTCGAAACCTTGCAAAAAGTTAACATTCCAGAACGTCTATATTGATGAAATATTTTTTGTCTTAAATGAAATTTGTTCTAAAACTAGATGCTACAACAGAACATTCACTATCTCCCATTATTTGTAAGGACTCCGCGATTTAATACTACATGAACCTGCAAAAATGTTCCAACCAACAAGGTTTCTTTCCCCGCTCTTTGACGTTTGGCACCTTTAACATGGTGGAGAGTGACTCTACTGTTTCAAAGATGGCGACGCTATTGCCTCTCAATGTATCTCTAACTCGTTGGGCGCACAAGCGACAAGTGATTGTGCTGCCCCTAGCGGCCTGAGGTGTACACTACAAGGACAGGCGTAATGTTGCCAATAGAATACAACCGTGTGTACCATTTTTTGACATTACTTTGTAAGGTAGAGAATGGAGATATTTTATTATTTTCTCTATGTTTATCAATATTATTTTCTCATAAACTGCACATCTTCAGATACTTCTAAAAAACCTGTAATCAATATCATTATGACTTTTGTTAACATGAATGCAGACGCTAGAATGCGGGGGGAAAAAGATAAATTTATAAGAATGAGAGAAGAATATATGCTCTGCAGAGAAACTCTTATTGACGGCCCGTGGTAACGAAAAAGTGGATAAATCTCGTTTCTAAATGAAGAAAATATTCCTCTAACACATGGTGTAGCCAGAATCCATGTTTTGAGGGTCATTGATACCGAAAAAATCGATTGACGGCAAAAGTAGAAGCGACCCTTGATCGATTCACCTTGCAGGTCTTCTAGCGAGTACGTGACGGGATTCGAGAGATGCACACGAACGAATTCGAAGAGTTCGGTTCCCCATCGCGCTTCGTATCCGTTCCGAAACGGCGAACTTTTGTACGTGCTCACCCGAACGACGTCACCGACTCGAAATCGATTTTTCCTCAGGAGACGCGAGTCGAGCGTTTTCGCTTGCCCGACACCGTGTGCATTAAGCTATCGTCTTTGACGTCTTTCGGTTTCATACCGATTGTTCGATGTTTGGTATTGTTGTAATCTCGGAGGAGGGTGGTGGAGCATAAGGGTCCAGCGTCGCGTCCCCTCGGCGGTGAAACGCCTCCACATCCGCTCCTTGACCGTACGATTGAAAACGTTCGACAACGGCGGCCTTCACGTTGGAAAAAGGTGGAATAATGATGAATGACACGCTCTCGGAGCCACTTGTTGAGCGTGGTATTGTAACACTCGGTTGCCTTGGTCGGTTTGTAGGAATTGGGGCACTCGCCCGCTCGACGTAACGATGCGGTCGAAAGCCTTGACGACTTCCGCTCCCGGCTTTTTCTTATCACTTCCACCCAGGCTACTTGCTATACACGTCGATGACGGTGAGAATGTAACGCATACCTCGAATTGCTTTTCGAGTACGGTTGCATGTCGACCAAGTCGGCCTGCCATAGATCATCGAGTCCTTCGTAATCACCCGCCGTCTCGCGTAACGACGTCGGGCAGCGAGTGCAATTCCGCAGCGAGTCCTTGTCGAACGGTCCACGACAACGGACGTTTTCTTCTTCTGCATGATCAGAGCTAGCGATAATAGCGGCGTCAAGCATTTCATCCTCTATTCTAACTATTTCTCCATCGAGTCCGTTGTTACCGGTGGCTTCGAAGCGTGTAAAAGACTTAGCCTCTCCACGAGTTTGTTCGGATCGCGCCAATATTTCTAGTCTGGCGCCGTCACAAAACGTAGCCCCCTCCCCTTCTTCTTCTTCTTCTTCTTCTTTTGACGTAGACCCCTCCCCTTCTTTTTCTTCTTTTGCTTCATCATTCAAGTTTTTTTGCTTTGTCTTTCCCCCGCGAAAAGATGTGAGATAATTTCACGATATTGCAGTTTATTATCGTTTGTGTTATATGGAAAATTCGGTCTGCATCTCTCTTGTGTGCGGAAGTTAATTCCAGAATCATTTTGTATTTCTTCAAATCGTTTTGCGTTACATCATCTAAGTTGGGTCGTCGATCAGGAAAGTAGTTGAAAAGACCGGCTCTGGATAGAATTTGTGACCATGAACATAGAATGCTTCCTCGTCCCGGGCGAAGTTCCATTAAGGAGTTACCGATGTGAGGTCGCCCTCCTAAATAGTACGGTCCGAAAGTGGTATCTCCTAAGCCGATTGCAGCGTTCGTCAAATGGCTCACCAATTGATCATAATGTTGGCGGCGAACGTCACTATTTCTTACTTCTTCGTTCCCTTCTTCGTCTTCGGACTCTGCGGCGAGTGTTTCGAAGGACGGATAAAAGGCATCGTCATCAACTTCTTCTTCTTCCTCTTCTTCTTCTCTTGATTCCTATTTGATAGGAAACGCGTGGAAGGTTGAACGGAAGACGGTGGTGGTATGTTATTTTTTCCCTCTCATTAGGTAGCGCTTTCGAGACGGGCGTCGTGAGATAAGTATCGAGTAATCGATTGCGCATCGTTTCGATTTCTTGCAAGAGGTTCATTTTGTTGCGAATGTTTTCACGTGCCTTCTCCACCTCCGTTTTCCACCTCTCTTCCGACGTTTTGGATCGAAGGGGAGTGGGTGGTGAGGAAGGGGGAGGACGCGGTGTCTTTCCATGCAAGCTCTTTTTTGCTTTCTCAAGCGCATTCAGCGTTTTCAAGTCTATGTTTTATCTTTTGTTATTTTTAGTTGTTTTGCTGTGTACGTTTCTTCTTCTTCTCACGTTTTCTCGAAGCCGTTTTATTTTTTTCACCCGTCCTCCTACTTTGGCTTTCACTTTCATCACACCCGCCACACCGAGCGCGGCAGCTCTTTTACCGAAACTCGCGTCTCTGGACTTGACCCCGCTCCCACGCTCTCTTGGCGAGCGCTTCGTCCGCCCTTTTGCGTTCCTCACCTCCTTTGTAGTTGTGGTAAGCGATGTCGTGCTATCTACACGCTTCGTCCAAAGGATTAATACCACGGTCGCCTCTTTGCAGTCTCTTCATGAGATTCGTACCGGGTCCGCAAAATTGATATCCACCGAGAATGTGAACTTCGAAGGAAAGTTTGTCTATCGCTCGATTCAGCATCCGTCCTATAATTCCTCTTCGTGATAGTGTCGTAGAATGAAGGCTATAGTGAAAGAAAAGATATTATATAACCTTCACAACACCACCACCGCCATCACGACCAGCGTCCGACGACGGCACGAGAAACCGGTCGAAGCCCGATCGATATCGATCGTTGTGAAGCGCGCTGGTTTACATATCCCCGCAAAAGTAAACGGTCGGAGTTCCATACGTTCGAGCACATCGCCTTAAAATCGTTGAAGGTCCTAAAATCGTTTCTGACTTGTTCTTTGTAGATATACTGTAAGGGGACGGTCGCGCACGTAACAATTTTGGCGTGTGCGAAAATAATATTTTATTTAACGGGGAGTACTGGAAAACTTGATGTCTAGAAACGTGCACTTTTCCGCTACCTGAGCGGCGCGAAGGGAACGCCTGCCGCCGCTGGGCGCGGCTTTCTTTGTTCAGAAACCGTTCGTCGCACCTTGGTATTTCCGCGCGCTGTGTCAGAGCAAACCCCGCGTCTTCTCGGAAATTGCAGTAACGTGGACCTCCCACTCGAAATCGGTTTCCAACCACCGTTGACCCATGGCAATTGGCCGGCACGCATCGCGCGATTCGGCTGCGCCAATAGGCGAGAACTAGGCGGGGGCGAGACACGTGATCTCGCGAGCGAGGGAGGTAGTTGCGGGGGTGATATTCGGCCATTCCGATCTGGGCGACTATAGCGAGAGGTCTTTCTGATCTGGGCGACTACAGCGTGAGGTGCGAGTCATTCCGATGTTGGCGACCGTAGCGAGAGATCGAGCTTTCCGATGTGAGCGAGAGCGAGAAGCTCGGCCGTCCTGATGTTGACGACGCTAGCGTGAAGCAGAGCTTTCCGGGGGGTAGAGAGAGACCACGCCATCGCCGCGAGGCGCTAGACCGCCGCCGGCAACGCATCACCGTCACTTCGCCACTCGCTCATGTCTCGCCTGAAGGGAGAGCCGGAACACTGTACGAGTGTGGGGACCGGAATGGACGAAGGAGCGTCCGGACTTGGCCTGAGGGCGGCCGCCGCTGAAGGACGGATTCGAGCGGCGCTTCTTCGCCGCCGCCGCCGCAGCACAGCCGACGCCGGCCGCGCGCCAGCCCCGCGCGCCGCCCTACACCGCCGCCGCTGCCGCCGGCTGCCCGCCCGGTCCAGGGGACGAGGAACGCTGCCGCTCCGCCACCCGACCCCACTAGGGATGCCGCGCCTGGAGGGGCGGAACGCCCGGGCAATGACCCAGAAGGGTCGGACTTTAAGCTAAGTTAGTTGTAAGTTAGGTTAAGATATTGTTACAAGTTGTAGGAGGCTTCACCCCGTTGATTACCTTTTATTTTGTTTTAATTAAATTCAGAAGCTCAGGAAAGAGTGTTTCACTGCCTAATGCATGAAAATGCCCAGTCACGCATGCGTCTTGTCCAAATTTCAGCCGGGCGTATGAGGCAACAGATGAGTGCAGACAGAAATCCACAGGTGAGTCGGGTCACGCCCTGAGATCCATCCCGCCGAACTCGATGAGAGAGTGTGCGGGGTGTTACAATACTCAAAGTGGTTATCGTCTTGCCGGGAAATTACAATCATATTCGCGTTATCACGAATCAACTGCTTGGGAATTTTGGTGTACGTTTGACACAGATAGAGCACGTCCGTGTCTTTATGTCTCCCGGCCGCGAAGTAGGCTTTGATACAGTCTTGTTTTTCGGTGGCGATGTCGTCGAAAATGAAAACACTGTCAGGTGACGCCTCGGCTGGCGGCACGATGCTAGCGTGCGAAAACGAATGAGTCCGTCGCAGCCTTGTTTCAAGTACTTGTACATGGGCTGCGTTTCTGTGGTGGAATATAAATACACGTTGAGGAACGCCAGTCCGAACTGTGCGGTGAGAAGCGAGACGAACACGTTTGTCTTTCCGCATCCGGAAGGTCCCACGATAAGAGCGCGCACGCTATCGGGGAAAAGCGGTCCGTGTCGACTCTTGCTCTCATCGTCTTTTCCATTCCAAAAAATCGTCACGTTCACGAAGGGCAGTTTCGCCGATTGTTGAACAACGTTCATTCGCAATGCGAAGAGAGAGAGACTGTTTACATGCTGCCGAAGGAAACTGTTTTTAAAACGTGAGAATCATCAGCAAAGGAGAGAGAGGAGGGGGAAAGGGATATAAAAAACCCTACTCGGGGTGTGGATAAGGATAAGAAATGAAAAAATACAAATAAAATGAAATAAGACATTTTATTAATAATTTAAAAAAATTACAAGGTGACACACAGACACTTTAAACATGACTGTTAGGAATGTCGGTGGTGGTGGTGGCCGTCTTCGATGCAATCGCCATCTGGACAGCTCTCGCTAACCATTCCGCTGCGTTGCGCGCGCATCCGCTGACGTCCAGAGGAAGAAGAAGATCGCAACAGATCGTATCTGGAGAGGTTGATGTCGATCGTTCCGTCGTCGTCTTCTTCTTCAGTCGTGATGTTTTTTTTATTTCGCTCTCTTGTTTTCGCGACTTTTGTGATTTTTTTCTTTTCGATATACAATGCATCGGACATGGATGACCGCATGCAGAAAGGAAATCGAGAGATGGTGGAGACGCTGATCTCATCTCCGCCTCTTTCTCCATGTTTTCTTGGAGTTTACCTACGTCACTTCCCAAAACTGCAAGTTGCGAATCGCAAGAAGAAGACGAACCAACTTCGTCATCACCAGACGAAGCAGATGGAAGTTCTTCTCCTTTTTCACGACTGACATTCATCATCATCTCGAGATGGAAGGACACGAAATGAAGCCCGTGAGCGACACACGCGGCTTCTTATAGGATCACGTTTTTCTTCATCACAAAGTCTTTGATTGGTGGGTATTGCACTTCCGTTTTGGAGATAATGAGACCATACGCGGACGTTTTGGCCGGCATGTTGTTTCTGTTTCCCACGTGATCTTAACATTGGTTTGCGAAGGCACCACGGTAGACGATCTCGCTGAGACGTCCCAGCAAATAAAAGGACAGGTTGAAAGGAAGTCCATAGTAATAGCCGATGACGGATGACGATCGTAGTCACTTGCTTCCATGTTTTTTACCATTTCAAAGAGATACGGGTACCAGTTTTTGTTTTTATAATAAGGTACTTTACATAAAAGTTCGGAATAAGGAAAAGACTCATCGTTGAGAGACAGTTTTGCTCTGACAATATCGCAACCATCGAACTCACTCGCGTTATTTTTACAATCGTCATCCCTGTTCGTTTGCATGGCAAGATAACGTACAGGGAATGATCCTCCTTCGGAACGGTTTTGGCCGCCCACTGACAAGTCCCCGTCCTCCCTGCCAGGATAGAAGGCAATTCGTGTAGTTCTTGGTTAGTAGAATTGAAGGGGGATGGGTCGCCTGCTGTCCAATACCCTCGTCATGGCGAGGGAGGGCCGCGTCCCTGAGTGTGAGATGAGTCTTTCTCCAAATGACATCGAGGAGCGTAAACGTTGCTGCATCTGCGACCGCGAATCTTGTGAAGAGCAAATTACAAACAGCTAAGAGCGCGCACGAAAAGAAAATTCCGTCCGGGCTTATGGAGATTTTACCGCAAGTCGGTTCGTCCGGTAATTACAATTTCCACAACAGACTTATTCGCAGAGTAGGCGCCGGCACGGGCAGCTCGGACGTGGTGATTAAGGCGCAATTGGATGACACGCTGGCGGGTGCGAAAAAACACTCGGAACATCTTTTCCACGTGCCTAAAGAACCAGCTACAAGCCGAAATGACTAATCTCAATAAACGAGTTCGCGGGCTTGAACAGACAGCGCTGGAGTTGAAAACCGATCTCAATGCAAAGATAGAAAAATTGGAAAAGATCGATTCTAGACTCGATACACGAATGAACAATTTCGATGTTCGAGTTGACGATCTCAATGGTCTTGGAAAAATCCCAACCACAATCTCAATGGGATGATCGCGTAAAAGCTTCCGTCCGGCTCTTCGTCCGGCGCGTTTGTTGTTGCAAACCTCACCGTTATACAACCTCAACCTCCTCGGTCCATCCCGCGCACCCCAATGCTCTTCTTTCCGCCGGAGAGAGCAAAGGAAGATTCTTCAAGGTGGTCGTGATGCCGGGATTTCTCGACGTCGACGATCACGTTGTTGATTTCATAACGAATTTCGCTAAAGAGAAAAGCGAAAGCCGTTGTTCACCAATTCGGTGTTGGGACGACTCGCCGCGCCGTGCGCCTTGTTTTCGGAGAGTGCGCCTTGGTTTCGGAGGGCCAGAGAACTGTCGCACACGGTAGAACGGCGTCCGTATTCGCGTATAGTAATACGTATCTCGTCGTTGTTATTAAACGATTTGATATAGGGCAGCTGATTGTGAACCGCGACATCGATGATGTGGTGTTTAATATTCTCTCTGTGAAGAATGTCTATGGCATGTTCGTCGATGTTCAAGAATGATGATTCACTTTCATTCTCTTTGTAGTCATCTTCTTCTTCCCGTTCTTGTTCTTCCTCGGAGAGCTAGACGATAACCTACAGCTCGTAAGATTTGTCGACTGGATGATGTTAACGTGGTGAGCCGACAAAGCCACTCTGTGTCTCGGTCGCGAAACGATCTGCGTTTTATAGTGCTTCGGCACCTTCGTTCTTCTTTTAGAAGAAGAAAGCTGCATTGTTAATATTTCGGGGGCGTAGGAGCAACGGGCACGTCAGCCGGTGTTTCCGAATGCAACGGAATCAGTTGACCCTCCTCATTCTCTAGACGAATCGCTATCTCGTCGATCCAATTTCGCGTGACGCGGTGAAAGATTTTTTTCGGTCGGCCTTTCTTCGATGATGGCGGCGGGTAAATCGCGCACGTGCAACTGATGCAGCACGGGTGCCTTTCGATCGTTTATATATCCGCTTTCGATCACGTTACACGTCACGAACACTTCAAAATCTTTCACGATCGTCGGCGAAGCATCGGACGTCACGTACTCCCCAAAAGGTGTGGGTGACACGGTCTTTGAAAATCCGAGGAGAGGACCGATTGACTCGCCGTGGTCAAAACGTAGCGTGAATGACGTGTTGACGAGCAATTCGTGCTTGTGCGGGTCCGCCACCAAATCGAAAAAGTGCTTCTTACTCGAAAAGTCATCGGGAAACTGCGTAGGATGTTCGATATATGATGATTGATGTAAGGTATACGTCCCCGAAGGGACGGACAGCACATAGCTTGATGCTTCACCACCACCCGTCTCGACACCTTCGTAGTGGAGTTGGTTGCGTTCGTCCTTCACGTTGCGAATGTTATGTTGGTTGCGTTCGTCCTTCACGTTGCGAATGTTATGTTGGTTGCGTTCGTCCGAGAGGAACCCGACGGTTCGCCAGATCCTTTTTTGGTCTCTTCCATACCTTGTTATAACGCACCATTTCCGCTAGTTCTTGGTTTTTGTTTTTGGCGTTTTTCACAGCGTTCACGATAGCGGAAGCGCCGCCTGCGACAGAACCGAGCGCGCCCCGTCCGCTTAGGATCGCGGGGATTAAGGGGAGGAGGGCAGGAAGAAACCCGCCTCTCTTACTCTTTCTTCCACCACATGCAGTTCTCGTCCTTCTTCGCACGCCACTCCCCTGCAGACGACGACTCTTCTTCGTCTTCTTACAAGGACCCTCGCATCGACGTATCGACCTCGCAAAAAAGCTCCGCGACCCATCGCGATCGGAGCAATCTCTAGTCGTCGTGCACACGGTGCGAACCATGACAGTACTAATACACGAGTTAAATTTGCTATGTTGCGAAAGATGAAATCTGACGATTTGCAACTTAGCTTCCTCAGGTTCAATACCACAGGAAAGGTTGACTGATGAATTAAAACACACAGAGAAGTAGTATATCGTCTTTTAATTTAGAATAGGTTCTGTTCGGCCGTATGATGTTAACACAAAGACGTCCGGTGAGCTACTACGCTGCTTTGGCTGTCGCGCTCCTCAGTATAAATAGTTCTCAGATGTCAACTCGAACATCGAAATTGTTCATTCGTGTATCGAGTTAACAATCCTTTGCATTGAGATCGTCAACTCGAACATCGAAATTGTTCATTCGTGTATCGAGTCTAGAATCGATCTTTTCCAATTTTTCTATCTTTGCATTGAGATCGGTTTTCAACTCCAGCACTGTCTGTTCAAGTCCGCGAACTCGTGTATTGAGATTAGTCATTTCGGCTTTAGCTAGTTCTTTAGCACGTGGAAAAGATGATCCGCATGTTTTTTCGCACCCGCCAGCGTGTCATCCAATTGCGCCTTAATCACCACGTCGAAGCTGCCCGTGCCGGCGCCAACTCTGCGAATAAGTCTGTTGTGAAAATGGTAATTACCGGACGAACCGACTTGCGGTAAAATCTCCATAAGCCCGGACGGAATTTTCTTTTCGTGCGCGCTCTTAGCTGTTTGTAATTTGCTCTTCACAAATTTCCTCAAAGATCGTGTTTAGGGAAACGACGCGTCACATATTTTATTATACAGGAGCGAATATTTCGTCAACAAAACTCGAAAAAAACCTCTATTTTCTATATTCAAAATTCGACTAGAATATGGTGAAGGAGACCACAGAATTATGAAAACGTGCACAAAATTCACTTCTCCCCATAGCTCGTTACACGCAGTTTTAACTGTTTTTAACGTAAATAAATAAAAAAATAAATACACATCCGAAACCTGTCTCTCGAGGTCGTTGCGTAATACTTTCTCAACGTGCGCGACGCGCTCTTCCGCTTGTAGAGCGCGAGACGTCTTCGGTTACACGCCGTTTCATTGCGCGACAATGAACGCCGACAATATTGATTGTCGTTACGACGCGAACTGCGTCACGTGCAGGAGAACGCCGAACCACTGCCTCGTGAACGCGCCCTTGCAGACGTACGTGCGATTCCTGTTATCTGGATTTCAAATCGCACTGCGGCGCCACAACGCTCCGGACGGTGTGATGCAGCGGACGCCACCGCCACGGCAGCAGAGGACGGCGGCGCCCAACGCACCGCCACCTCCCCCACCACAACCGTAACCCGCCGGATCATCCCCCCCTACTCTACGGCTCCGCCGCCTCAGCGACACGGAGTGGTCAATCGTGAGCGATTGAAAGTGAGTTGTATTGTTTTTAATATTTTTATTTTTTATTTTTTATGTATATCAAGGCGGTGATCTAATTGTACGTCTCATTAATGCACATGCTTCAAACAGAAGAAATTATTTTAATTATTTTGATTATTAATTTTTAATTATTAAATTTTAATTACTTTAATTGTAATTTTTTAATCACAATTTAATTCAATAAATATATTTTAAACTAGTTCTTATTTTTTATTATATTTGAGGAACGGGTAAGGAATACAACTGAAATGAAACAATAATTTTAATATGTTCAGTAGTTGGTTTATTCATATTATTTTACATGTTTATGGTAGAACACCGTTACATCTCGCACACACCGCTCACTCAATCACTGTCTCACGACGGCGACAGTTTCTTAAGGTCAAAATAATATTCACTTAACAATAATTTTAATATGTTCAATAGTTTGTTTATTCATATTAATTTACATGTTTACGTAAGAACACCGTTACATGTCGCAGCGAAGAATGATGGGGCAAGTGAAGTGGAAGTGAATTTTGTGGCACATCTAGTGATTCGTTCTGTACTTCCTCTTCGAAGCATGAGCTGCAGTCTCCAGCCCGATGGTGTCCGACGTCAAATTCAGAGATCGCACTCTGCCTCCTCTTCGAGGCATACGAGCTAATTCTCTACCCCGACGACACACAGAGAGCACCTCTTTGGACACCATCGGGTTAGAGAATTCGCCCATGCTTCGAAGAGGAAGTTCAGAACGAATCACTGAATGTGTCACATAATTCACTTCACATCACGGTGTAAGATATATAGGTGTGTCAACTAGCCGCCTTTTGGACAAAATTTTTGAAGTCAGTTTGAGGCTAGTTCCTCGCGTCTCACGATTTAGTGGCTTCCACCAGAGGTTACAAAGCTATTAAATGGATCACCATCTTGTCCCAAAAATGCCCAAGTCGTTCACAGCGCTTACATAGCGAGAACTGTGAGAGCTAGCCTCACATTAGCTTCAGTTTTAGACCGGGAGTGAACCCACGTATAGGCCCCTACACACGTACCAATTTGTCGGGCCGACCGGCCAGTCGACCCAACAAATTGTATCGTGTGGAGGCCAGTTGTCCAACAGAAAATTTGGTCGGGCGGTTGGTCGGCTCCGACACCCGACAGCCGATTCCCCCACCACATACCCCGACCAGAGCCCGACAAATTGTGGCGTGTGTAGCGTGGTTGGGCCAACTGCCGACGACAGCGCTTAAGTTTTTACTAATTTCCGCAGATTTCGCCATGCGAATCCACATGCTCCATCGTGCTCATCCAACACCCCTTGAATAAAGATCCATATCTAGGGGATGTTGGATCTAGGGGATGTTGAAATCTAGAGGATGTTGGATCGACAGAGAGTATATGATGCCTGATCATGGATGAATATCCATGTTAATCCATGGCCCGATGCCATGGTGCCCGGTTCTCGGTCACTTCTGTTGCGTCCTTTTCTTGCGCTGCTTGCGTTCTGCTGTGGTTCTGCTTCCAGTTCGCTTATTTTTCGTTGTTGGTTATTTTTGTTGTTTTTCAGTTTCGATATTTTATTTCATAGGTTATAGTTTTGTTAATTCGTGTTTAGATTTTTCTTTATTGTTAAATTAGGTTATGTTAGGGTAGTTTTTTTCGCTGTAAGTTATTTTCAGTAAGTTTTTGTTGAAATTTCGGAAGTTATATAAATTATTTCATTTGTAATAATAGTTTTGTTAATTAGTGTTTTAATTGTTTGGTTAAGGTAACATTTGTATATTTTTTTCAAGTTTCTCTTTTTAGTAAATTAATTCGTTCGTATTTTAGCTTTTGAACTAAGTTAGGTTAATAGGAACCATGGAAAATCCGCAGGAAAGGGGTATTATTGCGGAACGGCTGCAACTGCAGGAAAAAAATCGCAATAGGAGCACACCACAATAGACGACACAAACGACGCGAAAACACTCGCTACTCACACAGAGCTACTTTCCTCGCGACAACTTCGAGCACGATTGATAAATTGGGTTCTTGGTTGGGCCATGTGTAGCAAAGCGTACAATCTGGTTGGCCCGACGGTCGGCCCGACAAATTGGTACGTGTGTAGGGGTCTTATATCTCTTACACCGTGCTTCACATGGCCCGTAAACCTTCGCTGCGAGATGTACAGGCGTTTCTTAGATCAAAAAATAATATTCACTTTCACACAATAACCTTTCATTTGTTTCATAATCCCATAGATTAGGAAATACCCCCTTCTGATTTCCCATGTTTTGTTCTATATAAATCACTTAATTTATATATTAAAACAACGTTCGCATTATTCGTTTCATTTACGCCCAAGTACGAAAGATGCAATCTTTCTAGCAGGAACCTTTCTCTTCCCAGAAGTTGAATTGTAGAAGGTGTAAATCTGAAAAAGAAAAAAGGTAAGTACACATTTTTTATAAATAATTTTTTTGAAAATTTTAAGAGACGTTATTTTACGTACCTCGTCGGTAGGAAGACGCCAAATGTGTGCTGCAGCGTGGCTACATAAGATTTTCTCTCGTATTTCCCGCTGTCAGTTAATGCGATATCCGTTATTTAAAAAAAAGACCTTTCGGTAAATTTTCAAATTTTAACCGATTATGTTCAGAATCGACTTTTCGTTCAAGTTCTGTCCATGGGCTGCAATAAAAAATAACAAATTTAATACTTTTTCTATATGTCATTTTTTCTTGGTGATTTATATAACATTTTTTACTTACTCTTGTGCCTTCAATTTTTTATAGACGTAGACCATGCACGACGCTTTTCCAGGGACGAGTTTTACCGCTTGGGCGTCTTCATTGTTGAAATACCGGGTTCGTGTCTCATCTGGCGTTTGCGCCGGTTTAGCATGTCAGTCATTTTTTCTTTTTGGAGTCCTGATGTCATTGGTACGAGTAACTGTTGATTTGGCTGTTCATCGAAAACTTCCTCGTCCGAATCCGGAACAATGAGCATGTCTTCCGCATTTTCTAAAATGTCTTGGGTATTTATTATGTATTTTGTTGTGTCTCTGTGAAAAGAAAATTATTTTTTGCAACAATGTATATGTGTTCACTTTGTTGTTCGCTGATAATGTGTTGAAAAAATATGCTGTTACTTACAGTTTTCGATGTTTGGCTGCCGAACTGTCATCGACGCTTGATGCTGCTGCTGCTCCTGCTGATGTAGTCTTGTCTGATGTAGTACTATTACTGGCGTCGCGTGCTGTCGTCGTCGTAAGTGAGCGGTGTGAAGAAAGGGGCCCTCTTTTAAAGCCCTTGCCGTATCGTGATATCAATGACTACGATTTGTCGCCACGTATTTCCACTGATTATGATTAAACGCTAATTGGCAATTAACGTTTCCGTCAACCAACTCTTCCTATTGCGATATCAACGTCCCGTGATTTCGTTAACGATGTCTTCCGGCGCGCAGTTCTTATCGCTATCTCTTCCGGTGCTCGAGCGATGGACGTCTTCCGCTCGTGGGTTCTGCACGTGTGTCAGTTTTTGATTGAAAGAGAGAACGTTGAGACGCACGAAATCGTAGGGGTCCTTCTTTCGCAGCCCATCTTTTTTTCGGCACGGACTGCGGTGTTAACCCGAGGTGATGATATTTCGGAATTTTTCCTTTCTCGTATCGCACATCCTATCAATTCCAAATTCGACGAGTTTTCCGAGAGAAATTCTGGAAAATCGTTGGCCTCTATCGTCCCTCTTCATATTTCGGCTCACTTGTTCGAACCTATCGCTCATTCTGCCTCTTTTCTTCGTCTTCCGGCATCCATTGCGGCACGTCACGTTGTGATTAACGTGCATAATCGAGACGAGAAATGTTTTCTGTGGGCGCTGGTTTCGGCTCTCTTTCATAAACGTCAGCCCCGACACACCAACATTTTGGCTTGTCATCGTACCAGTACGTACCAAACCCTTTTCGATGAATTAGAAAACAGTCTCGATTTGCGCGGCATCTCCTGGCCACTTCCCGTTCACGAGATAAAACGTTTCGAACGTCAAAATTCTAGTTTTCCGTTTAACGTTTTCACCTTAGAGTTTGATTCGGCCAACACATCTTCGAAAATCGTAGGACCTGTGCACTTTTCGGAATCAAAGAAAGAGAACCATTTCAATTTCTTGCTGATTCACGCCGATGGCGGGCAGTCCCATTACGTTTGGAATAAGAATTTAGGCAAACTGGTTCAATCGCAGCATTCGGCTCACAAGGGTAGGATTTTTGTTTGCGACAGATGTTTGAACGTGTTTTACACGCAATCGTATCTGGAGGCTCACGAAGTCGATTGTAGATCCGTGGGGTCCCCGCACGTTTGATCCTTCCATCGGAGACGAACGAGGAGGAGCGCTTCATGCAATTTCGACATTTCGAAAGACAACAACGATGCCCGATATCGGTTTACGTTGATTTCGAAGCGCTCACGCTTCCTCTGTCTTCGTGTGCGCCGTCGTCGAACAAATCCTACCTTGAACAGTAACAAATTCACGCACCCTTTTCGGCGGCGCTTCAAGTGGTGTGCTCGTTTGATGAGTCGCGGAATCAGCTGGTCACCTTTCACGGTCGTATAAAAAAACGGGACAAAATAAAGATCAATAATATCTAATATTATAATTGTAAATATTGAAATATACATTTATACAGATTTCAATCACAAACAACGTAATCAGTAGGTTATCAAAGGTTATAACCTAATAAAGGGGTTAAGGTGACCCTAAACCAAATCGATAAACGTGATACTCATATGAAAGAGAATAAAAATGTCGCAGTGTGACGGTCCTTTCGGACGCGTCCCAGTAATTAAATAAACTAATCAAAAAAATGTTAGGGAACTGACAATGTAGAAACAAAACAAACAGTCGAAGATGCTATGGTAAGGTAGAAAGTTCTATTTATTTTAAGAAGAATACAAGGAACTGTGTTGTTAAAAGTCCAGTGAGAAATAAATAAACAAATAGAGAACATTTATTCAATAAATAATCGCACAAGTCTATATTATTTCGGGATAATGCAAATTTTAATTAAAGAAAACATTCCCATTTTTGGCAAAGACAATTGAATGAGTTGACACGTGATGTGCGATCACATAAGCATTTAATATCTATAACAAGATTCGAATTTCGAAAAGAAAATTAGAAATATTATTATTCGGACTTTTATTTTGAATATATTGTAACGGAGAAAGTATCAGAATGTAATTGCATTAGTAAATAGAAGATGTAAAAAGAAATACGATTTTGACAAAAGAGAACAGCTGTTTTTTGTTTTTTTACATCTTTACTTTTCCGTATACGTAAGTATATACAGAGTAATATACGTAATATAGGCAAAGTTATGTATTATGGGGGCATCATGAAAAGTACCCCCAAATTTTGAAGAAAGTTTTTCAGTTTCACTGCCCCTCGAGTGGACGCAGATCTACCGGGGAATATCTATTTTGGAAGAAATAGTACGTATGGTTTAGGCGCTAGTGTTGCTCACAGACGGACGGGCAGACGGATGGACGGACGTTCTGAAAAAAAACACTTTTTCAGAATCAGCGGCCCTCAAAACCTGTATTTCCTTTAAAATCTCGAAATTGAATTTCCGCAGCATTACATAACTTTGCCTATACCACGTAAATTACTTCGTATATACCTACGTATTCGGGAAAGTAAAAAAATCACTCAACCAGAATCCCTCCTTCATGTTCATTGATACCGAAAAACCAATTGAAAGCAAAACGTCCGTCTGTCTGTAAACACTACTAGCGCCTAAAACCATACGTAGGATTTTTTCAAATTGAAAAAACAAACTGTTAATCTGACTTGACTTCACGCTTTGAGATTTTGAATTTCCGTAAAATGTGGAGGTAGTGGGGGTGTTTTCGAAGTTTCCGTTAAATGTGGGGGTACTTTACATGAAGCCCCCTAGTCAGTAGGGAGTATAGGCGGGTCCTGTAACAGGAAGTGACGTAATAGAGGCCTTGTCCGTTCCCCTGGACAAGGACGTGCCGTCTGCTGACGTCACGTCCTGTTCCAGAAGCCCGGAAGTGGCTTATCAGCTTAGTCACTTCCTGTTCCAGATCCCGCATGGGGGGATGGTGGGGCGGGGGTGGGTGGTGGTGGGCCTGTGTACGGTGCGCGTGTGTGGTGTGCGATGCGCATGTGTGAGAAGTGGGTAAGCGTGTGAGGTGTGAGGTTGCGCGCGCTCTGGGGAAGTGCGTAAGCGTGTGTGAGGTGTGTGTGTGTGTGGTGGGTGAGGTGTGGGCGTGGCGGGTGTGTGTCAAAAATGCCGTCCGAGACGGATTCGAACCAGGCTGTGCCCCGTTTCCTGTGTGCCCGAGGGGGGTGCCCAGCGCTCTGGCTCTGAGGCTACGGCGACATCCCGAGTGGAGGTGCCTGGTTGGGAGTCCTGATAGTACGAGCGCGGCGTGTCGTCGCGGGCTCGGGCGGCCCCGGATGTAGTTGTTGATAGCGCGAATAAGCACACAGCAGCAGGATGTTGATAAGCCCGGTGGCGAGCTCTGTGAGCGCCGGCGGGGAAGGAGGAAGTGGTGGCGCGCTCTGTGAGCGACGTGGGGAAGGAGGGACGTGGGGACGCGCTCTGTGAGCAAAGACTTTCAGTGACACGACCTGCTATGACAGAGAGAGCCCGGATAGCTCAGTCGGTAGAGCATTAGGCTTTTAACTTAAGGGTCCAGGGTTCGAGTCCCTCTTCGGGCGCACCTTTTTTTTTATTTATTTTTAAAAGGCATATTTATGTTCATAATAGAATATGAATTGTTGTTGTAAATATCTAGTTTGGAAAAGAAGGAAACCCTGCAAGGCGGTGACAGAGAAAAAACAAAATGAAAAACAGTACAAGTGAAAAAAATGTTTTTAATTGAAATCAAATGAATTATACATAGAATCCTTTTCTGATTTCTTCTTTCTTTTCCGAATTCTTTTTAGAATTTCTTAGTGAATTCTTTCAAAAATCCTTTCCTGATACTAAACTGCCCTTTCTTAGTTGTTGAAGTGTGAGTGCTTCACAATATTCACCAATTTTACGTGTTCCCTAAGAGTAAACCCGATAAGGAGCAGTCTACCGATCGAATATTGCCGGAAGTGTACCGGGCGTGTTCCAGCGGCGTTTGCACCACCACCACTACATTCTTGCAAGCAGCGTAGCACAATGGCGGTGTTTCCGGCTTGGGCGGCCAGGTGGAAGGGGGGTGAAACCCGTACGCGGGAGCTTCTAAAATATTTCTCGATGCGCGTACCCGCGACCATAACGAATAGTTAGAATGTTTTTCAAAACTTACTAAAAAAAGTCCTCTCTGCGACACTCGACGCACTTCCACTTCGGCGGCGGCGACTCGTAGTGCGCGGGTTCGAAACAAGGCAGTACTTCTTCTCGCCTACACTGCAAACACTGTCCACTTCGGCAACGGCGGTTTGTCGTCGATTGCGCGCGCTCATTGTTGTTGTTGTTGTGGTTGTAATGTCGAAGACAAGGCAGGAGTCGACGAATGTCTCGGTCCCGCTGCACGTCTTTCGACAGGCTGTGGAAGACAAGGCACGTCCTTCGCGGCCCAATGTATTAGCAAGTCGATGGGTAGAAGCTGCAGAGAGCAATCGTCGAGTCCGAAAAGAGAACAACCGTCGTTGATGAAACGTTGTACGACAAGATCCAACTCGAGATTGCACTGACGTAGATGAGTCATTTGTCAGCTGGAGATGGAGAGTACGTCGGAGGACTATTTTCGAACGGTGGACGAAGAGACTGCATGACTTGACGAACGCGAGAGACTCGCCGTCGCAGTGCTTCACCGTACGGATCTTGAAGGGGTGTGTCCGAGAGCTTCGACGACTGCTGACACTTCAGCGTGCACTGTGAGAATAAATTCTTCCGGTTCAGGAGCTCTCCTTTTACCGGCACCTTCCGCTCGTATCAGATGTGGTGGGACGGTGGTGGTGATTGTTTATCACCGTCGAGGACAAGGGAGAGGGGCCCCCCGTGAGGAAGGAGACGTAGGGAGCGTTCAAAGCTTTCTAGATGCGCACGAATGAATCCGGCAGCCTTACACGCAGAACGTGCAGGAGGGCACTTCGTCCGAGAACCATCATGATCCACAGCATCTTATCGTGACATGCAACCGCGAGATCAGTGAAGAGCTTTTTCCTTTCTTCTTTGTTTCCGGCATCTGTTGGACCTTCTTCTTCCCGTGACAGCGTCGGGCGGCACACATCAATCAGCGGCGACGTCGGCGATCATGTGATAGGCTTCAACGTAGTAGGTGTGCTGAAGACTGGTATGTGGGCGATGATGGCTAGATCGGCGGCGGCATCGCGGAGGCTGACCCAGTTTTCCATCATCTGCTTCTTCCATCGAACATACGCTTCTTCTTCTTCTACTCGAGGTGTTCCATGACGATGTCGATGTACGAATGACGTGTCGAGACCTCATTCTCTCCCGTCTTCAAAGTGATTGCAAACGCTCACCCCCTACTACTACTACATTTGAAAAAGTGACTAACCAGAAAAAAGTAAAATCTCCCTACTCAAAAAAGTAAAAATCAACACTATTGAAATAAATAAAAAGAATGAAATAAATAAAAAGTTTAAAAAACAAACTATGAAAGTAAAAAAATAATTCTAATCTACGTGAACCCTCGCTTGCAGGACGAGCGTGCACGCTCAAGAAGAAGAAGAAATGGACGGACGCATACACAGGATGCGGAAATGACCCATGGCAGACGTAAATGTATCGATCCAATAGCGTTTGTCGTCGGACACGGACAACGAACGCTTGTTTTGGACAAACGAATAGTTCACGTGGGAATTGGACCGAATGTACATTGTTTGCCGATTCTATTTTCGTTTCGAAATAACAGTCCAAATAATTTTGAAATTTTATAAGTTTTACGACCGAACGTATTACTCCCTTCGCCCGAGAAAAAACGCCCGAGATCGGGTTTCGATGGAGTACATTTTTGGACGTAAACCTACGTAGCCGAGCAGGAATCGCTTCCGCATTCGTCCTTAAACATCCCTAATACCTTTTATTCCGAGGTGTCACGCCAAATTCATTATCGGGACGAAACAGGAGTATTGAACGGTTTGATGCCGATTCATCTCAGCGCATTCGTCTCAGCTCGTGGAAGTAGAGAGAATGAATGAATGGGTATCCATGTAGAGCAGATTAAGATCGCGAAGATTTCTTTGACAATACCATAATAAAAATCGTACATTCTATGTTTTGAAGTTTCCAATTACAAAAACCCAAATAAAGGGCTTCGCGAGCTTCACCTTTGTTTTGCGCAACTCGATCGTCATGAGATCGCCGTTCACGTGGGAGCTGCGCACGAAAGCGGGATCGGCGATGAGACGTCCTGGCCCCGCACCTCCCCTCCCACTTGTTGACGAGATAAATGCGCCGGTGGTTGCGCACGTCCTCCATCGACTTGCCGTAAATCGAATTATTCATGAGTTTATAGAATGATCTTCAAAGTCGTAGGACGCGCGCTGTCGACGCGCGTTGTTCAGGTCCATGTACGCGGCAAGCCAAGCACGTTGCGAAAACGAAACACGCGATGAATTTCGTGATTGCACTCCCAACTCGAGGGCCTGAATTCAAATTTCGAATGTGAACGACGTACGACGCTTGGGCAGAATCGTCGCCAGCAACTTGACTTGCCTGCTCTTCGAGTTGGGGGGGGACGCGGGTTTGCGGACAGTGCGGCAAATCGCTCAAGCTATCGTGGATCTCGTCTGGGTATCGAGATCGACCTCCAGAACGTACCCCCGATCGACTTCAGCGGCCACCTCTGTGAGGTTCAACTGCTCGATGTCACCTTCCGTCATCCACCGAAGCGGATGTGACATCGAATAACAGTACAAGTTATTCGCGTCGACGTAGGCAAATACGATCCCTTATCACCTGACCGGAAGCGTTCACCCGTAGGGGGTGATTGGCCTCGGCGTGCCGACCGATCACTTGCACGACTCCCAGCGAATGCCCCGCTCGAAAAAAGAGAACCATATCGATGTCCGTGAGTAGTTCCAGTCGAACGCCGGTGGTTTTCAACATGGCGTCCCACGAAAGCCCTGGAGCGGTGTAGTAAAACAGAGGATCGAGCCCCGTACACCTCCAAACACAAATTTCGAAACTTTTTCCAAAATGTCTGTTTCTAGCAGGACTCGATTTTCAAATTCAAATCGGCGCACTCGCCCAAAATTTGAACGGAGAACGCGTTCCGCACGGCCTGCTCGTGCGCGAACTCCGAGTCCGCAACGGGTGTGTCGTGGCGACGACTGATCAACGCTTCGTGGGCGCCGGTAACCTCGTTGCGGTCCAATTTGACACCGCGTTGACATAATCGTAGGGAAACACCCCCTTCCTTCTGGCCAAAGCAAAAAGACGATGACGGGTGAATTTCAAATCGCTGAATCGAGCGATCGACTTAAGAGTCGAGCGATGTACCTAAAAATTTCAGAGTCCAAAAATCGTAGTTCCACTTTCCCGATTTTTTGGAAATCGCCACGAATCTCTCGTGATTGTGCGGAACACTCGCAATCCGTCGTTGATCGAACAATTTCTTTCGCCCCAGGCCTGAAGGAGAAATGCCAATCGTAACAGCTCCCGTTGTGCATGACGACGGGGATGTGATTCGGCGCGGGAAAGTTGGCGTACACGATTGATAAGCTGCGCCGCGAAAGACACCCGAAAATGATCATGGTTCATGACGCGGACGGAATTTGGAAAAAAAGGTCCTTTACAAATGTGGCAAAGATCGGAATTTTGAAAAGACTTCGCCCTCGTCCCCCATCTCAAGGGGAGAGGATGACTCAA
>JAHLJT010002406.1:193384611-193403474 GCA_031308135.1 Acheta domesticus
ATTTAATGTTTTTCATTTTAAAATATGAATTAATTTAATCTATATAAATTAACATAGAAATTTAAATATTCTCTGTAAAACAGTAAATAAATTGTAGTTTCTTGTGTAAGTTGTTATATTAG
This sequence comes from Acheta domesticus, assembly GCA_031308135.1. Classification (NCBI taxonomy): domain Eukaryota; kingdom Metazoa; phylum Arthropoda; class Insecta; order Orthoptera; family Gryllidae; genus Acheta; species Acheta domesticus. The sequence goes on from JAHLJT010002406.1 coordinate 193,384,734, forward strand.
AAAAAAAACCTCATTATTTGTAGTACATGCAAAATAACTTGTTATATTTGTATTTTTCTCGAAGCTAAGGATATAACATTTTCGTGATGCCAATAAGCAATTAATTGATGAATGCCCAATTTTCGTGATATAATTTAAAATTATAACCAGTTGTGATTATTTCTTATGCATTAGATATCTACAGTCACTCATATCTTTAAAAATGCCATTAATTGTGATATAGTACAACAATACACGTGAACAATATTCCCGGGAGAGATACATACTCCTTAAAAACATTAAAGGGAAGAAATTAAAGAATTTTAACGGTAATTTTCGCGAACAAAAAACCAAAATGAGGCCATGAGATGTGAATTTGATTCACAAAACAACTCTTAATATCTTCGTTACGTAATTACAATTAAATATGAAGTGATATAGTAGTTATATTGTATACATTTTCAATATTTACGAACGAAAAAACTGTAACGAAAAAAAAGTAACAAACTTTCGTTGAGAAGTGGTTAAGGAAATAAATATCTCAAATAAAATGGACTTATACAATAAGAAAAGCAGTGAGTGTCCTGGGAATGGCCTGCTCCCACCGAATGTCGTTTGACATTGAGTAAACAACCCTTTGCAACGCCAGCCTCGGTTGTCGCATGCTCGTTGCTCGGCTTGCGAGGGCTGTCCAGGAAATACTCTTTGGGGCTGTCCAAGTTCTCTGTAGAAACGAAAAATAGAGCGAAAATTTTGTCAAGTTTTGAAATTTTTAAAGTAATTGGCAGTATGTATCGACAGCCAAAATTTTCACTATGAGATCAAATGGCACGTTCATCAATGAAAAAAAATATGAGGGCATGTTTCGACATGTCACATCGCGGCATTCCCTTGTAAGTTGCATGACATAAGCTCAATTCTAATTGAAACTTTGTATTCAAAGTTGCACATAAGCTATTTTTTTCTTGTGTATTACTGCATTACATACAGAAAGAATTGTAATGTTGCAGGTAAGTGACAGTTCCCCCCCCCCAGAAAAGAGTTATTTTTGCACCAAAGGTGTCAAGGGTGCTGTAATGAATGAGTGGCGATAAAATGCCCAAAGGCTTATTGTTGCCCGAGATCATTAGAACCAGTTAAGGCCTGTGGTACATACGTAATTAATTTTTTTACCTACTTTTATTTACTCAGATTTACTAATTAATTAGATGTTAATGTGCCTTGGTTTGTCTTTTTATATTTCCCTCCCAAAATTCTTTTCATAAAAGAACATGTGGCATCATTCAACCGTTTTCATATTTCCCTCGTAACCACGATTCTCTCAAACCAGGTAAGTTCTGGAGTGTTTATGAAGCTCCGTATCAAAGGCAATAACAAGCTGTGACGTATCAGTAAAAAATACATGAACTTTTACGAGTCTCTGGTTCAGAAAACATGGGTGTTATGCCCCATATACTCATTAAATTACTTTCTCAAATATGTCTGTATTTAAAATCCCTGTTTTGTGGGACCTTAATATTGAAAAAGTGTTAAATGTCTATTTGTGTGTTTAGTATTGGCATATAAACCGTTCTCAGGATTTTTGGCAAAATTGAAATTCCCTTATTGATTTTGGCAGCTGTCGTGGACCCTCAAATTTGACAATGATATTTTAATTTTTTGTTGTACTTAACATGAAGCATCAAGGATGTTTTCAGAATGTTCTGAAAATGTTTCAAATTCTTTTCACGGATTTAGCAAAGAATGCTTTTAAAAATTGCACAACTCAGAAGTTTTTTTGAACTCTGAATTTTCAAAAATCGCAGATGTTTAAATTTTGTTTGTGTTCTGCAATTTGATGGCATTAGAAAAATAATTAATGTACTTATTTTTGTAATAATGCATCAGTGATTTCTATTGATGTTCATTAATTGATTATTCATGATAAAGACTCATCTTATTTATTCATAATACCGAAGTACATTGTTATACATCATCGTATTTCCAAATGTATCTATTCTTCCCCAAAATTCAACAACCTCTTTCCTGTTTCTTCTCCCGTGGTTACCTGTTTTACATGACCATGACAACCTTTCTTTACATCGTAGGCCTACTTCTTACTACAAATCTCTTTTATGTATAAAATATGTGAATTTTTCTCCATTCTTATTTGTTTCTCTTTCTTAAAGACTTTTACTTCTCTGCTTGTTGATTTACAATCCTAACAATATTTTTAATAAGCACGTAACATAAAACAATAAACATAAAACTACATCCAACTACATTTATATTAAGAATTTAAAATCATATGCAAATTAAATGCTTTCTCATTATATTGCTATTTGTCTTTAGTCATGTCGCTTTCCCGTATACATACGTATATACGGAGTAATATACGTAGTATAGGGAAAGTTATGTAATGTTGCGCGGAAAAACGTCGTATTCTCGACAGAAGAAAATTAATTGTCGGGCCCTGATAACAAAAAAGTGGATAAATCCAAATGCTAAATTAAAAAAAAATCCCCTTACTCGTGGGGTAGCCAGAACCCCTGTTTTGTGGGTCTTTGATACCAAAAAGCTAATTGAAAGCAAAACGTCCGTCTGTGAGCACTAGCTCCTAAACCATACGTAAGTGTTTTTTAAAAAAAAAATTTTTAATTGGAGAAACTCCTGTCCATCTGGCTCGAGTCGAAGCTTTGAGATTTTGAAAAAATTCTATAAAATTTGGGAGTACTTAACATGAAGCCCCTCGGCTATTTTCAAAATTTTCTCAAAAATGGCTTCAAATTTTGTCTTAAATTTCTTATGAGAATAAAGTAAAATACACTTATTAAGGTGGCATAGGTCCTAATTCACGATTAACTATGAATTTTCAAAAATTGTAAAATTTTTAATTTTCTTCGGCCTCTTCCTACAACTACAAAATGAAAGATAGAGATTTTCCCCTTCAAATAAAATTTGTTTTCTATTGTGAGTTCTTTTATTAAGGGTTTTTGAAAATTCTAGTTGTTTTTTGCGCAATATTACCTACAATATGCAAATTTTTAAAATATACAAAAACAGATTTTCTCAAGAATGGCTCCAACGTTTCTTTAAACTTCTGGTAGAGATAGTGGTAAATGTACTCTGTAACATGACATGAACATAAGTTTGCTCTATTTTGTTTTTACAAAAATTAAAAAAGTATTTTTTTTACTTGTCTCTTACGTCGTTAATATTTACACTAGCGGCAATTTGTCCATATTATTATAGTTTTGAGTACATGTGCTTTAAATAAAGTCAAGTAAAGTTTCTCGAAAATTAAACCGTTTTCTGAAAACTGGCTCAAAATTCCGCATTTTCAGAAACTCTCAAACGCCATTTCTCATAAATGGCTCCAAATTTTTTCTTCAAACTTTTCGAACGGATAGAACTAATTGCACCCTTTCATATGACGTAAAGTTCATTTTGGGGTATTTGTTTGTTTTTTCAAAAATTACACAAATTTTTTTTTTGGAAAGATCTCTTATACCGTTAATATGAACATTTCCAGCAATTGTGAACACCAGTAGCGTAGCGTCTGGGGACGCTGAGCATCCACACGTTAAATTTGAATTGATATCTTCCAAGTGAGTGAAATACATTAAGCGAAACACGTTGATTTTCTATGATTGAATTCGGCGCGTTGTTACAAGCTGCTCTCTGATTGCTTGACGCATTCGCGAGATTGCGACGAGCAATGACGCATGCGCAGACAAGGTTCCCCCTCCCCGCTTCATTTCTGTTCATGAGATTCCCGAATCTTGATTCGTTAGCATACGACTGAGAAAAAAGCTTATGAGTAAGGCCTCATTCACAATGCAAACGTAACTAATGCGTCAACCTGCCGTAAAATTTACTGGTAAAAATAAGCATTCACAATGACGAACATACGCCGGAACGCAAGTTTCGCCTAAACTACGTGTAATAAGAATTCAATGTACTGAAACTTGATCGATTCGTTTCTAGCATGGTGAAATCTTTCCACCATGGTTTCTAGCTTTTTCTTCGACATGCCTATACATTTGTTTTTATACTATATATGCGAGTAGCTGTTGTAGTAGTACTCACATTTCCTTCATCTTATAAACAAGGATTCTCTTGTGCCAATTTCACGAGTAATTCGTCGAACATTATTAGTTTATTCCCCATGTCAGGTTAAAGTTACAATAAAAATTGTCCAAATTCTTACATTGAATTCACAACACGCATCAAAACAGTTTGCGAACTAGTTCTCTACATTACAATAACACTGACATACCCTAATCACAAACTACCTGAACACAATCTGACATATGCTGCTCTCTGTTTGGTCTTCGGTAGAAATCCGACGTAAACCTAACGTAAAAGCTGGAGCTTGTGAACTGTTAAGTTGACGGTCTTAAGTCTACGGTTACGTCAAAGCATTGTGAATGGTCTCGCTTAGTAACTCATTTCTGTTTTGCGGCAACGTTACGTTTTCATTTAAGTTTGCATTGTGAGTGAGGCCCAAGTTGCTCGTTTGTGAACGAGAGTGCACACATTTGAGGTTGTCAGTGGAAATGTTTTTCTTTCTCACTCGTGATTCTGTGCTTGGTCATCGGCACCAGCAGTAGAAATAGTACTTGCCTACTAATTCTTAATATCTAAAAAGTTGAATTCTTACTTAAATATATTAAATATTACTTTGGTCTCAATGTATAAATTCACACTTGTGGCTTGCGTTATTGTTGAGCATCCCCAAACGTGCGAGTCACGCTACGCCACTGGTAACACTATTGCATTTGTGAGTTGATGTACTTCAAATGACTTCCAAGTATGTTTTTCGAAAACTCAAACATTTTCTGTGAAAAAGTTTCATATCTCGAATTTACAGTAGCACTGAAATGCATTTTTCTTTAAGGCTAAATGTACCGAAGTTAGTTCAATTTTCCGCCACCACGTGGCAGCACCAAATTACTCAAAATTACTTACCGATAACGTCTGAACAATGGTCCGATTTTCGATTTGTAAACGGCATTTGACTCTTTTTGTAATAGAATTTACGCTACGATGCCTTTTTCCAAAAAAACTAGCAGAAACTCATTTTCTAAAATTTTTCTCGTACTTCCGGGAGCAATTTAAAAATGTGGGCTTATAGCGCGATGGCGACAAGCTTCCAGAATCCAACGCCGTATCAAACATGCAAATCGGATATAGGAGCGACGTAAGTCGAATTTCCGAAAACACCTCACCCCCTCCGCCTTCCACACCGCCCCCGTCATCCGCCTAGTGGGGAGGGGCCGCTGACTCACGCGGAGACCACCGGCACTGCTAATCCCAAGGGCCTGCGGCGGACGGGCAGGCAAGGCAAGGCGTTTATGCTTCGTCTTCGCATCTCAATGTATTTTTTTCCCCGCAAATGAAACTAGAGCAAACGCAATTTGAGAATGGCGTTTAAGCATTTGTGCAAATTTGGAATTTTCAGTTCATTTTCACTAGAAAATCTGTTGTTGAGGAATTTTTAAGACATATTGTAAAGCACATATACTCCTAAATGTAATAATGTGAACAAAACGCCATTATGAAATATTTACAAAATGAAAAGCTAGTCAAAGATTACATTTTGTAATTTTTGAAAAAACAAAGAATAGAGCAATATGGCGTTTATGTCATCTCATAGAGTACATTAGGCCTTTAGGATCCATTAGGTATCCTTTTCAAAATAAAATTGAAGCAGTTTTGAGAAAATCTTGTTTTTTGTAGTTTTTTTAAAAATTGCATATATTGCACGCAATATTGCGCGAAAACTAAAAGTTTAAAAAAAATGTACATGACCTTATTGAAAGAACTAAGTATGGAGAACAAATATCATTTTAAGGAAAATTTCTATCTTTCAATTTGCAGTTGTAGGAAGACGCCGAAAAAATTCGGATTTTTGCAATTTTCCAAAAATTAGAGTCAATATGAAAATGAGATCTATGGCACCTTTATAAGTATATTTTAGTTTATTCTTACAATTAATTTAAGGAAAACATTTGGAGTCATTTTTTGATTGATTGGTATGACTTCGGCACGTCAACTACGGAGGTCATTAGTACCGCAATGTAGGGCGTGTTTATTTAATCGGGAGGTGGAGGTGATGTTCCCCGCTGGATGGCGAGATCCGGCGCTGACCTTCGATCTACTAGTTTTCTCCACCAGGTATCTGCCACCAGCGGGGCACCACCCCAGCCGGAACAAGCTCTAAATCACCGACCTATCTACCTGTCAGCTTGCGGGGTTCTTTCCTAACCAGGTATCTCCCTCCAGCACTCGGAATATTCCTGTAAAAAAGAGCTTCAATTTTCGCATTTACAGTAACGCTTACACGCCATTTTCTTACAGCGGCTCCAAGTTTATTAATGAAAATTACCATTTGGAGGATGTTTTACTCTTCATTAATATTCTAAAAGTAATATTACGAATCTACTACTAGGAAACCGAATAATGAGAAAACTTTAAGAAATGTATTATGGGTGGCGATATATAACAGCTGGGAAGAAGATGGGGCAAGATGGTTAAAGCTGGCATAGAACAAGGAAATTAGAATACTTTACTACGAGTAAATCGGTGAAATTCTTTGCACCACTTTTTCAAATTTGTCCAAAAGTACGAAAACATTTTAAAAAATTATCTTCAGCTACTTTACTTGGAAAATGGGATTAACCAGGTGAATTCTATCAGGAGACAAGTCGTTTTGAGATCAACTAGTGGTGCTACAGAATGGCACAGACTTTCCCATATTAGTTTTCTACTTCCTTTGTTTTGGGCTAGCTATTCGGAATTGCTACACTGTCGCACCAGCTGCCCTCTCCGTCGCCCAAAGTGCATTTTTTGATATTTTCTTAAGTTTTCGATTCCTGATGGTAGAACGGAAATATCAATTTTAGAATATTAAAGAACAGTAAAACCTCGCTCTGAATGGGAAGTTTCTTTGAAAAATTAGGAGCCGTTTTTAAGAAAATGGCGTTTAAGTGCTACTAAAAATGCGAAATTTGAAGCTCTTTTCACAGAAAATTTTTGGTTCCGAAAAACTTCCTTTGAAGTCATTTGAAACACATTAACTCACAAATACAATAGTGTTTACAACTTGCTGGTAATGTGCATATTAGAGGTGTGAGAGATCTTTCACAAAAATTACATTTGTGAAACTTTTGGAAAAAACAAAAAAATACCCCAAAATAAACTTTACGCAATATTAAAGAGTGCAAATTTGCACTATACTTTCGAAAACATGGAGAAAAAAATTTGGAGCCATTTATAAGAAAATGGTGTTTGAACGTTACTGAAAATGCCGAATTTGAGCTAGTTTTCATAGAAAAACAGTTCAGTATTCGAGAAACTTTGTATGACATTATTTAAAACACATTTACTCATAAAATGTATAACGTAAACAAATCGCCGCCATGTAATATTACCTACGTGAGAGACAAGTTAAACAAATATTTTTGTGAATTTTGCAAATAAAAAAGAATTGAGCAATATGGCGTTTATTGTAATATCATAGACTACATTGTGCACTATCCCTACCAAAAGTTCAAAGAAAAAATTGGAGCATTTTTTGAGAAAAATCTGTTTTTATACTTTTTTCAAATTGCACATGTTGCAAAGCAATATTGCTCGAAATACTAAAATTTTCAAAAAAAGTGTACCAGGATCGTAATGAAAAGAACTCGCTTTGGAGAAAACAAATTTTATTTGAAGGAAAAATCTCTATCTGCATTTTGTAGTTTGTAGGAAAGACGCCGAAAAAGTTGAAACTTTTAGAATTTTCGAAAAATTTCAGAGTTAATCGTGAAATTATGACCGATTCCACTTAATAAGCGTGGTTTTACTCTAGCTCTTACAAGAAATTTAAAGAAAACATTTGGAGAGCCGTTTTTGAGAAAATTTCGAAAATGTTCGGGGGGTTTCATGCAAAGTACCGCTATGTTTTATTGATTCCTTTTCAAAATCTCAAAGCTTTGACTAGAGTCAGATCGACAGGGGCTTCTTCATTTTGAAAAAAACAAACAACAAAACAAAACCAAAAAACATACATATGGTTTAGGCGCTAGTAGTGTTCACAGACGGACGGACGGACAGACAGACAAACGTTTTGCTTTCAATTCGTTTTTCGGTATCAAGGACCACAAAAGAGGGATTCTGGCTACACCCACGTGTTAGGGGATTTTTCTTATTTAGCAACTAGATTTATTTCGTTTTCGTTATCAGGGCCCTGCAATGAATTTTTTTTCTTCCGAAAATCCGCCGTTTTTTCGCGCAGCATTAAATAACTTTCCTATACTACGTAAACAATTCCGTATATACGTACGTATACGGGAAAGTAAAAATCGAGTCGTAGGATAAAAGAGCTCGTGCGTAATCTCTGCTCATTCTTTCACAGTGGAATGATAACGGAAGATCTCAGAAGTAACAGATATCTAAAATAATATGTGAGGAGATGGAATTAATTGTGTGAATATCACTAATATTCAATTTCCTTTTTGAAATTGGTTCCAAACGGTAATCGATATTTTGAGTAATACTTCAAACAATTTTTTTGATCATATTTGAAGGAAGACGGGAGTATGTGAACAAGATTGTGTTATACTACTATTCAAATTATCTATCTATACTACTATCAAAATGAAACAAGAACTAATTGCTATTAAATATGATATGAGACCGTTTACCTCTGTTACAGCATCACTAGTTTCATTTATGGGGAAAAAATATATTGAGATGGAAAATGACGAAAGCATGACTGCCTGACTTGCCAGCCTCGCGCGCGGCAGCCGCGCGCAGGCAAACAAGCCTGGCCTGCCCAGAGACTCTCTGCCGGTGGCCGCGCAGGGAGCGCGTGGGCGCACGGGCGGATGGCGCGACGGCGCGGCGTGGAAGGGGGAGGGGTGTGAGGTGTTTTTCCAAATTTGACTTTACGACGCTCCTATTCAACCGATTTGCATGATTGACGCGGCGTTGGATTCTGGAAGCTTGTCGCCATCGCGCTATAAGCCCACATTTTTGAAATTGTTCCCGGAAGTAACGAGAAAAAATTCAAAATCGAGTTTTCTGCAAGATTTTTTGGAAAAAGGGCTTCGTAGCGTAAATTCTATTACAAAAAGGAGTCAAATGCCGTTTACAGATCGAAAATCGGACCATTTGTTCAGACGTTATCGGTAAAGTAAATTCCTTCTGATAGTGCTGCGATCTATTGAATTTTCCTACAAGTTTTTTTCGGTACATTTAGCCTTAAAATGACTGCAAATTTTTCAACAGGGCGACCACTGTCTGGAAAACACAGGGAATGGCAATTCCATAAAAAAAATACAGGGAAAACAGTTCTCACGTTCAAAACTAGCGGTGCTACAACACCACATACTTTCCGCTAGTATTGGAAACAGCTACGTAATAGTATTGAAATATTGCACTTTCTGCCCAACTAGCATCTTAGCTATTATTTGTAAACACCCAATTCAAACAAGAAGGGAACAACTCACTATTTCCATCGCAGTGTTATCAAAACTATGTGAATTCTGCAACTGCATAAAAATATAATACAAAAGTTTTGTAAACGTGTATTGGAAATAGAAGCCTGATACCTTACAGCTATAAAAAGTCCCAACAATGACACGTAATTCACAGAAATTCGCGATAGCGGGACGGAATTCAATTGTACAGCCAAGAGCTTGATGCAGTACCTAGCAAGGCACCAAGGCACCGAAGAGGGCGCCAGTTGGACGCTCTTTGGTTTCAAAATGATTTCATATGCATCGAAATTGCTGCACTGTCTTGGATATTGACTGTCATTAAAAGGAAAATGTATATTCCTAAGATATTCTAAGATCTTTTTCGATTATCCGGGAGTTGTGCAACCTAAGAACGAGCCGCGACTATTTAAATGTATTGCACGGAATGAATTTTAAGACTTGAATAATAATAATAATTATAATAATAATAATGATAATAATAATAATTTAAAACCACGAAAATAAACTCACCAAAAGCACAAGTTTATCTCGTGACACATCGTTTCACGGAAGCAATTCTTGAAACGACTTATTACATTTGCCTATTGTCACACTTTATTTTAATAGTATACACATTAATAACGGACTACAAAACAAAGTTACAAACTCTGAACAAGTCGCTGTTCGGACAGTGTGAAGGCTATAGAGAGATAAGTATCCGCGCAACATTTCTTGACCGATGGCTTGGAGATAAGCGGATAGTTACGTAATCAACCACTAGATTTTATGAAGAAATGTCTAACTCTGGAATATCAGTCATGTCTTCACTTTTTCAGTAATTTGCCTTCTAACATTCTCAGGAGTTCGAGGTATCTCTGGTGATAGATGTGGACAGTTCGCTCATTTGTAAATGGCTTCATTAGTATCTCATGCAATCAGGTTTGGGCAAATACTTTAATTTTACTATTTAAATGCTTCGCTAAAATATCCAGGGTATCCATCAGGGAATACTCACCTGATGACTAGATCCTCTTTCTAAGCTGACTCACATAGAAGTTAAAAGCAGATGGTATCATAAATTCTGGTCTCACGATGTCATGGTCTAGGAGGAAGCGAGGTTATTTTCTCATTCATGTGTTAGAAAAAGTATTAAGATTTTTAGGTTTTAGGTATTTTTAAAGGTTGAAGTCTCCGATTTCCGAATGATTTTAGTTGGTATCCAAATATTGTACTGAAACAATAATTTTGGTTGAAGTCAACTTGGTGGATAATGTAAAAATGTGAATATCCTCCATAGTGAAAGAGTAGTTTCTTTGTGTTAAGTAAATGTACACACGAATACTTACATACAATCTTTATTGTTATAAAAAGTAAATAAATAAAAAGTGAGTCCTTTGTAAGAACTAAAAGTTCGTTTTTAGGTAACTAGAGTATTCTTACCGAGACCCTCGGTACCTCGGTGTAATATTATTTAATCGCTATTAAAACGTGCTCCCCGTTTTTTTTAAACTTCAGATATAATGAGGAGAGGAACAGAAATTCCAATTTTGTTAAAATAACGTTCTCCCTAATACAGTCATGCACGCACGCTCATGCACACATACGCACACAAAGTGTTATGCATGTATGTGAACCCGAGTGGTCTGGCGTGTTCCAAGGAATTTTCAAGGGTAATATTCAGTGGCGACTCGTGGACAGATGTTCAGGGTAGGCAAAACATTACTGAATAGCGGCGGCTCTCAGGAAGGGCATTGGGCCTTGCCCCACCTCAATCCAAATTTTAAAAAAATTCAAAACAATTGTCTCACTGATATCATTACATACCAAAGCATTATTTCATAAAGCACGCGCAGATGTGATTTCAAGATATTCAGATTCTAAAAAATGTTGCGAATTTGTGTTGCTCTGACAATAATTCAGAAATAAGATTCAAATTTTTTCTAGGCGTTTAAGATTCACTGATACATGATCCTTTGGGATTTCATGTTTTGAATAGCCTTTGACAATTTTTTCGTGTCAAAATATCCATCTCTATTCAAGTACTCTCCTTAATTGACAAAAAAGACTTGGCCAACAATAAAACTTAGCTTTAACTTCACTGCCTGTTAGCCACTTGTGTGATTGAACTTCTTGCATCTTGCACACGGATTGAATTTTCTTGCATTTTTCTCTCTAGAATGATGTGCATCGAACACAACATAGGAGTAGGTCGACCATTGCCCAAAATTTGTCTCTTTCTAAAATGTTAAGACGAGAGAACGGTGGACGTAGTAGTTCATTCACTATATCTGTTATAATATTAACGTAAAATTAGATTTAAATATAAAAAACCAAATAACACTAATAGTCCGCTACACACTACTTTAAAAAGAAACATAAATACTTCCTAAATAATAATAACTTTTTCCGCTTGTTATCTTTCGGGATTACATATTTAACCCGTCAACAAAACAGTAAACACACGCACTACGATACTTGCATGTGAGTGGATATCGGAGTCTTCCATGCGGGTAGGCAGCAAGAGAATTCGCTGGCCTACACCAATGCGCATACATCAAATATGGCCAGTGGCGTTTTCTTTGGGTGGGCAAGAAATGTGTCAATGCCCCAGGAAGTTTTTAAAAAATCCTTAGAATTTATTTAGGTTTTTCGATTTATCCAGTCTTCCGTGCAATCGGCGTCGTAGATCAGCACTAGCGCATCCATGCAGCCATGGCGAACGTCTTCAGGACGGATCTGGAGGTGGCAGCGCATGCGCACGACGTTCCACCACTCAAGGACAAATCGTGCGAAGGCGTTGGATCTCGATTCCACGGCCTGCTGGAGAGCGAGCGTCCGCGATAGTGATATTTCTTCGTTGCGCGTTACAGCCTTTATATTAGCTCATGAACTCATTACACTCATGAAATAGTGTTTTTTTAGATAAGGATAATGAAAAAGTGGAACAAGTGGTTTTGAATAATTGCTTTTCCTCCCTTTCGTATGAAGAAAGAAAACAAGTATTTGATTGTGGGCGACCATGTCCTAGCCTGATAATATTTTGGAATTTAATTTTTAAAACGAGAAACGAAGAATGGGAAAAGGGTCGAGCGTGTCTTTTTAAACACTTTAAAATGTATTATTCCAATCTTTGCAATAGAAAATACATTCTCATAGTTGTTATTTTGCGACTATCCTTCTCTCACTATTCCAATATTATAATTTAAAATAAATCAGGATTTTGTTATATAATTCAATTTTTCTCGAAATATGTAAGCGAAAAGAGTAGTGTGGGGGTTAACACTTTCCTTCACTGCCAACGCCCTAGGTCAGTGTTATCAAGATCGATGCCACGAGCGGCAGTCCTTGGCACGAGTGCCACGACGAAATTACGCCCCCCCCGGACGCAGTTCATTACCCTGCCACTAGACAACGCCATCCCTATTATAAATAGGCGGGGTTTCTAATAGTTCCCTTTCCCGACGCTAGTTGCGCAGAGAAGCTCGTGGCATGGCAAGATGCCACGACGCGTGCCACAGCCACCAATAAAAGACCTTGACACCACTGCCCTAGGTGCAAAGTGAGGAGACGCCAATGGTATGGACACAGCATGCTACTGTTCTATGCTCACTACAGGGCCTTTTCTCAGAATACGGTGCGAAGGGAGGCAGCGCCCGGGCGTGCCTACCCCAATAAGTGTAAGCGGGCATACTCTACGGGAAGAGACGAGACATCGCGTGGCGCACGGACTATTAGAAAACGCTTGAAATGGAAATATGCGTCTTGCCACGATAATGTTCATTATGAAGATGAATAATATTTACACAATATTAAAAGAGTCGTTTTTTATTACTATAATGAAATGCATTAAACTCGTACGTACTCATAAGGGGAGCCAGTGCCTACCCGCCTGCCCCAAGGAGTCGCCACTGGTAATATTGCAATATACGGGGCGCAAAATACACTGGACCCAGAGTGCGCAGCTCCCTTCAATCCGGGTCTGCCCGGCGAAAACAACCCGAGACATTGCGAGCGCGGTTGAGCGTTGTAAGTCTGATGGGCTATTTTCTACAGGCGCCGCAGGTCCGTGCTCGTCCTCTGCTTCCTCCGAGGCGCCTGCGCCAGCCTCCTCCCTCACGCCCACGCTCGCCGCCGCCGCCGCAGCCATCACCGCAGCCCCGGGGGCAGAGGAAGACTCGCCCTGAGATCCCGGCCGAGATGACTTATCCTAGCTCACGCACAAGACTGGAGTTGTTTTTAAAATGTAATGTGCTAATCGTGGAAAGGAAGCTGTTGTTTCTACCAGTGAAAAAGTTTTTGGTGAACGAATAATTGCTGCACTTAGAGCTCATCTAGCATTTCATGCATGGTATCCTTCACCTAGTCAAGTTATATTTAACAACGCAAAAATGTTGTCTTGGTGTGCGCTTTATCTTCAGATGGTGCTGCCATATCGCGTTGTCACCGGTATGAAAGTTGTTGTACATGCATTCATGATCGTCGTGTAATTGGTTTTGTGTTTTTTATGAGACTAGGAATACATACATTTCACATTCAGATGCTGATATTTTGATTTGTTAATGAATTATATTTTCATTCGCAATTAATATACACTACCTTATATTACAACTTGTACATTTCTGGTAATGAACCTTTGCATTTTTTCCAAAATATATAGTATGAAATTTATAAAAATGCCGGACTCAGTTTCATTGAATCAAATTTCAATAAAGATTTTATTACTTTTACTTCGCAGTACAAGTGAATGGAAAACACTTTAAAAATAAATTTAACATTGATGGTAAATTACATATCAGGAAAAATGTGACGAATTTTACATATAAAGATATTGAAACAATCAATTTGGAGAGTGATGATATTATACAGGCAGGAAACTTTACGGCAGAAAGATGGACGTCATTTGCGGATTTGAAACAGCGTGACATTCACAGTTAGTTTTCATGCTAAATGCATGCCGGCGAAATGCAAAAAACAACACAATGAGGGTGTTTATAAAGGATTTTGGTATCAGTGTTAGAAACAGTGACATTTTCATAACCATCGCTAAATGGTATCACAAAATGTATTTATTTGTAAATGGAAACTTATGTTAGTTATTAAATACAATCAGTTGCTGAAAAGAATCCACTGACATCTCTGGTTGAAGATAAAGTATTCCGACGACTCCAGGGTTTACGATACAGTCATTCACTTTGAGTCTGTCCGTTCCCCCAGATTGCAATAAACATGATATGAGCTTCTTCACTGCACAAAACGGGTCAACATACTTCTCGAATAAATTTAAAAATCTGACTTTTTACTCCGAAACACACAACACTCCAAAAATACGTCGGGTGAAAGGGTTCAATCTATATTCAACGTGTCCAAACATTTACACTCAACAGCCGGGTGGCCTGCAGTAGTACGCACACTTCTTCGGAAAAACCACATCAACTAAGAAACGACACTACCGTTCGGACAAGCCGTTCGGCCGGCAGGCCGGGCCGCCGGGCGCCATTCGCGGAAGCGACGGTGCTGCGCTGGCGGCGGTCGAGCGAAAGCGTGGGGTCCCGGCGCTGGCCGCTAGATGGTGCGCGCGGCGCTGCGCGGGGACCGGGCGAGGGCGGCGGGACGGAGCGCGCGCGCGCCCTTCAGTTCCACCACTGTCACTGCAGCCGCGGCCAGTACTGCGTGGGTCATGTCGGGCGGCTGGCCCGGCACCGCGATGGGCACCGACACGCCGGGCGAAATGAGTCCTGCAACACGTCACGAGCAAATGAAGGAGAGTGTACCTCTTTCTGGAAGCCGGGAAGTCAGGGAATTTTTAGAAGTCATAATCTCTAAGACGAGTATAAAATGAGATTGTATTAATTAAATAACATTAGTGAAATTACATTATTTTTATTTCTTAAGAAAGTATTGTTAATTAAGTATTCGACGCGCCGAAATCAGAGAGCTGTCGTATTAGTAAATCAACTTTAAATTTGCCCTTTCTTAAAGAAGTGTGATAATGAACTTCCCAAATTCTATCAGGGGAAATTTTTTCAAATTTACTGAAACACCCGGAACAAAGTAGGAGTAATACGTTTCAGGAAAGTGGCCACCCTGATGTATAATCGTTTTGTCATGTAACACGATTTACCAGTTTTACACACTTTCTAAAGGCGGGTTCTCATAATTTTCCTAAGTTTTTGTTTTTGAAAAGTAAGCAATTTTGAAATTTTTTAAAAATTTTCATCTTGATTGTGAGCTTAACATTTTTTAAAAAATTGTTCATTCAACTCATTCGATCATTTGTCAATCAAAGTATTTGAATAATGACCTGCCCTCCTCTCTCCCTATCAAATCCTGCATCTGTTCGGTCACAGCAGGACCCTGTGCCACACTCCCCGACATTTCGGCGCCCTTGGCGATCGCACCTGTTCATTAGAAGCATCTCTAAGCGCCAATAATTTACTATTAGAACATGCTTTCCCACCGACGTTTCGCATCACCCATATAAAGCCTGAAATTTCGTAATGTACAAGCGACTTCCCTGCCGCCGCGCCGCCCGCGTTTCTGCCTGTGCTGCGCGCGCAATGTGTACTGTGTTGTGGTGAGTTGCGGTTGTGTTGAGTTGAGGTTAGGCTTTTGTCGTATTTTTTACACTTTTACACGTATTTTTGAAGTGTTTGTTCTCGTGTCCCGGTAACACGTGCTCAGTGGTTTGCGACCTGGCAACGTCGCTCCCCTCCACTCACAAATGTCAATCACCTTCTTAATTTAATCGGACCTTAGTGACGTAATTTTATTAAGGACCATCGTAAACAAGTTTCCCAGTGGAAAGGGCCAATAAAATTCTGACGGGTGATCACTCTAAGCTTCGGATCGTCGAGTGAAGTTGGTAACTGGAAGGAAACGCTTGTGACCTTATGAAAGATGCCGTTTCAGATTTGGGTTCACCGCTGGAAATAGTTTTGTCAACTGCAATTGGTGTCTGTGAAACCAACTTTTTCATTGCAAGAAGAAGTAAAAATCTCTTAAACTAGTGTTTACAATTGACAACACCGCGCTAAATATTTTTATCATTTTTGTATTCTAAGGACGGCAGAATAAATTTATTTACTTTTGCAATTATTACAGCTTTCTACGATGTTTTTATATACTTTTTCATACGTTAGGATTGTAATAAATTAATAACTTTCAGAATAGAGGGGGGTTATTGGCAACTAATGGCTACTTGTTACTGACAAATATAATACCAATAATTTCGATAAAAATGAAAACATCATTTTGTAACTCATAAACAAAATCAATTGACAGATTTCCCCCCGGATCATATCATGTCAAATTTCTTTATTGTAAATTGAAAAAGATGGGCTTGAACGCTTATTTAAAATCTGATTCTATTTGAAAATTTCATGTAGTAGCCTTAGAGAAATGAAGCATACTGTTTAACGTGTTAAATAGAAGAAAATAACGTTGGACGTTGGACATTACTGAGTAAATTTGCCAACACACATAATCATGATCTGATCGCCCAAAAATAAGGGGATTCTTCGTACTTTGGAAGAGATTTAAGCTCTTAGTTCTCCTCCTAAAATGTAACCACTATGCTGGAGGTACTTTATGTATACTTCGGTTTATCATTCTTGGCGCACGGGGTGTATCAATAAAGTGGAAAATCTCACGGTATTTAGCGTCGTTCTCGGTTGTGCGGCTAGGAGTCGCATGATCGCGACTGTATCGAGCAGTGCTGGCGATCATGCGACTCTGGCGACCGAAAGTTAGAAGATTGCTACTGACGCATAGAAAAGAGGAAGAGCCGAAAGTGAGTAAAGGCGAACAATGGAGAACGACGCAAAATACCGTGAGATATTCCATTTTTAATGACACCCCCCCCCGCCGTGCGCCAAGAAAGAAAAACCGAAGCATAGGCAGATTGTTTCTCCTCAAGGTCCCATGTACTTGTCCGCCACCGCCGCCGCATTTCCCTTCTCGGTCTACCAATTGGGCCCTTCCCCCTCAACCTCGTGCTGGAGCAGTGACTTGCGGCTTCTGCGGGACCCCGTGCCAAGATAGTTGGTGCGTCGGCATCTCGGAGCGTGTGACTGAGAAAGAGCAGATGTGAACGTCGAACAATTGCTATTGGTGCGCAAAAAAAGAGGCGACGAACTAGAAGTGGGGTAGTCTCATCAACAATGAACTTGAGACACCTACATTTTGTTCTCCCAATACAGTCCGGTACTGTTCTAATCATGGTGTGTTCACTTAATCTCCTTTCCGCAAGTACCAGAGATTTTGTGGTTTGTTGAGGGGATAAACTTTGCTGGAGCACATTGATGGCGAAGCCATCTACGAGTATACTGGGGATAATAAATGTAGGCGGGTCATTGACATTTTCGAATAAATATCGCTTTTACTCACTTTCGGCTCTTCCTCTTTTCCATGCGTCAGTAGCAATCGTCTAACTTTCGGCTAGATATCTCCCAACCGTGAGAACCTGCGACGGACGGGAGTGCGGAGAGAGGGACCGATCTCCCTAAATACATTGTTTTCACTATTGGGCCGGAGGCTTCGGAAAGGTTTGTTTGTTTGTTAGTTAGCCAACGCCCACCCTTGGCATATTTGGCCATTTGGTGACGAGCTGAGATATGACCCACAATGGTCACGCGCGTAGATGGCGAATCACTGTTGCTCATTAGCGTTACCCAGGGGACACGTGTGATAGACCACGGACGCGAGCAACTTTGTCCCCGCTATGAATTATTATTATTATTATTATTATTATTATTATTATTATTATTATTATCATCATCATCTTGTGATTCTCAGCTGCTTGTGCTGGGTTCAATTTGCCCAATCCTGCCACGAATAGGAAAGAGCTCAGTCACTGAGGAGAGAGATTTCACTCTGACCCTCAAGACCAATATGGGAGCCTCATTTGTGTTAGTTCAAGAACTTGCGAACTATATGACATGTCTGCAGAATCACTGCTTTCTGTCCGTAGTTTAGGATTCGTTGAGGTAATCCCATTAGTTTTAGATTTTTCCTGAAATTTTTGAGACTACACCTTCAGCCGAAATAACAAGTGGATATGTTTTTACACTCTGCAGTTTCCACATTTGTTTTATTTCCAGAGCAAGATCTTCGTACTTAGTAATTTTCTCGGTCTCTGTTTTCTTTAGATTGTGTGTCAATGGTACGGCAATATCAACCAGTATAGCTTCTTCTTATTCCTGTCAATCAAAACTATATCAGGTCTATTGAAAGCCACAGTTTTATCTGTATTATTATTATTATTATTATTATTATTATTATTATTATTATTATTATTAATGAATTAGGAGAGGAT
>JAHLJT010002406.1:193404474-193415195 GCA_031308135.1 Acheta domesticus
GGGCAAATACTTTAATTTTACTATTTAAATGCTTCGCTAAAATATCCAGGGTATCCATCAGGGAATACTCACCTGATGACTAGATCCTCTTTCTAAGCTGACTCACATAGAAGTTAAAAGCAGATGGTATCATAAATTCTGGTCTCACGATGTCATGGTCTAGGAGGAAGCGAGGTTATTTTCTCATTCATGTGTTAGAAAAAGTATTAAGATTTTTAGGTTTTAGGTATTTTTAAAGGTTGAAGTCTCCGATTTCCGAATGATTTTAGTTGGTATCCAAATATTGTACTGAAACAATAATTTTGGTTGAAGTCAACTTGGTGGATAATGTAAAAATGTGAATATCCTCCATAGTGAAAGAGTAGTTTCTTTGTGTTAAGTAAATGTACACACGAATACTTACATACATACAAATCTTTATTTTTATAAAAAGAAATACCTAAAAAGTGAGTCCTTGTAAGAACTAAAAGTTCGTTTTTAGGTAACCTAGAGTATTCTTACCGAGACCCTCGGTACCTCGGTGTAATATTATTTAATCGCTCTTAAAATGTGCTCCCCGTTTTTTTAAAACTTCAGATATAATGAGGAGAGGAACAGAAAGTCCCATTTTGTCAAAATAACGTTCTCCCTAATAAAGTCATGCACGCACGCTCATGCACACATACGCACACAGTGTTATGCATGTATGTGAACCCGAGTGGTCTGGCGTGTTCCAAGGAATTTTCAAGGGTAATATTCAGTGGCGACTCGTGAAGAGATGTTCAGGGTAGGCAGAACATTACTGAATAGCGGCGGCTCTCAGGAAGGGCATTGGGCCTTGCCCCACCTCAATCTAAATTTAAAAAAATTCAAAACAATTGTCTCATTGATATCATTACATACCAAAGCATTATTTCCATAAGCAAGCGCAGATGTGATTTCCAGATATTCAGATTCTAAAAAATGTTGCGAGTTTGTGTTGCTCTGACAATAATTCAGAAATCAGATTGAAATTTTTTCTAGGCGTTTAAGATTCACTGAATTACATACGTGATCCTTTGGGATTTCATGTTTTGAATAGCTTTTGACAATTTTTTCGTGTCAAAATATCCATCTCTATTCAATAGTACTCTCCTTAATTGACCAAAGAAAGACTTGGCCAACAATAAAACTTAGCTTTAACTTCACTGCCTGTTAGCCATTTGTGTGAATCATACCACGGATTGAATTTTTCTTGTATTTTTCTCTCTAGCATGATGTTCATCGAACACAACATAGGAGTAGGTCGACCATTGCCCAAAATTTGTCTTTCTAAAATGTTAAGACGAAAGAACGGTGGACGTAGTAGTTCATTCACATACTCTGTTATAATATTAACGTAAATTAGATTTAAATATAAAAAACAAGTAACACTAATAGTCCGCTGCACATCTACTTTAAAAGAAACATAAATATTTCCTAAATAATAATAATAACTTTCTCCGCTAGTATCTTTTCGGGATTACAAATTTAACCCGTCAACAAAACAGTAAACACACGCGCTACGATACTTGCATGTGAGTGGAATATCGGAGTCTTCCGTGCGGGTAGGCAGCAAGAGAATTCCGCTGGCCTACACCAATGAGCATACATCAAATATGGCCCAGTGGCGTTTTCTTTGAGTGGGCAAGAAATGTGTCAATGCCCCAGGAAGTTTTTAAAAAATCCTTAGAATTTATTTAGGTTTTTCGATTTATCCGGTCTTTCCGTGCAATCGGCGTCGTAGATCAGCACTAGCGCAGCCATGCAGCCATGGCGACTGCCTCCAACGTCTTCAGTACGGATCTGGAGGCGGCAGCGCATGCGTACGACGTTCCCCCACTCAAGGACAAATCCTGGGTAGGCGCTGGATCTCGATTCCCCGGCCTGCTGGAGAGCGAGCGTCCGCGATAGTGATATTTCTTCCTTGCGCGTTACAGCCTTTAGCGATACTCATGAAATAGTGTTTTTTTTTTATATTAGGATAATGAAAAGTGGAACAAGTGGTTTGAATAATTGCTTTTCCTCCCTTTCGTATGAAGAAAGAAAACAAGTATTTGATTGTGGGCGACCATGTCCTAGCCTGATAATATTTGGAATTTAATTTTTAAAACGAGAAACGAAGAATGGGAAAAGGGTCGAGCGTGTCTTATTAAACACTTTAAAATGTATTATTCCAATCTTTGCATAGAAAATACATTCTCATAGTTGCTATTTTGCGACTATCCTTCTCTCACTATTCCAATATTATAATTAAAATAAATCAGGTTTTTGTTTACAATTTTTCTCGAAATATGTAAGCGAAAAGAGTAGTGTGGGGGTTAACACTTTCCTTCACTGTCAACGCCCTAGGTCAGTGTTATCAAGATCGATGCCACGAGCGGCAGTCCTTGACACGAGTGCCACGACGAAATTACGCCCCCCCCGGACGCAGTTCATTACCCTGCCACTAGACAACGCCATCCCTATTATAAATAGCCGGGGTTTCTAATAGTTCCCTTTCCCGACGCTAGTTGCGCAGAGAAGCTCGTGGCATGGCAAGATGCCACGACGCGGTCACAGCCACCAATAAAAGACCTTGACACCACTGCCCTAGGTGCAAAGTGAGGAGACGCCAATGGTATGGACACAGCATGCTACTGTTCTATGCTCACTACAGGGCCTTTTTTCAGAATACGGTGCGAAGGGAGGCAGCGCCCGGGCGTGCCTACCCCAAGAAGTGTAGGCGGGCATACTCCTACGGGAAGAGACGAGACATCGCGTGGCGCACGCACTATTAGAAAACGCTTGAAATGGAAATATGCCTCTTGCCACGATAATGTTCATTATGAAGATGAATAATATTTACACAATATTAAAAGAGTCGTTTTTTATTACTATAATGAAATGCATTAAACTCGTACGTACTCATAAGGGGAGCCAGTGCCTACCCCAAGGAGTCGCCACTGGTAATATTGCAATATACGGGGCGCAAAATACACTGGACCCAGAGTGCGCAGCTCCCTTCAATCCGGGCCTGCCCGGCGAAAACAACCCGAGACATTGCGAGCGCGGTTGAGCGTTGTAAGTCTGATGGGCTATTTTCTACAGGCGCCGCAGGTCCGTGCTCGTCCTCTGCTTCATCCGAGGCGCCTGCGCCAGCCTCCTCCCTCACGCCCACGCTCGCCGCCGCCGCCGCCGCCGCCATCACCGCAGCCCCGGGGGCAGAGGAAGACTCGCCCTGAGATCCCGGCCGAGAGGACTTATCCTAGCTCACGCACAAGACTGGAGTTGTTTTTAAAATGTAATGTGCTAATCGTGTAAAGGAAGCTGTTGTTTCTACCAGTGAAAAAGTTTTTGGTGAACGAATAATTGCTGCACTTAGAGCTCATCTAGCATTTCATGCATGGTATCCTTCACCTAGTCAAGTTATATTTAACAACGCAAAAATGTGTCTTGGTGTGCGCTTTATCTTCAGATGGTGCTGCCATATCGCGTTGTCACCGGTATGAAAGTTGTTGTACATGCATTCATGATCGTCGTGTAATTGGTTTTGTGTTTTTTATGAGACTAGGAATACATACATTTCACATTCAGATGCTGATATTTTGATTTGTTAATGAATTATATTTTCATTCGCAATTAATATACACTACCTTATATTACAACTTGTACATTTCTGGTAATGAACCTTTGCATTTTTCCAAAATATATAGTATGAAATTTATAAAAATGCCGGACTCAGTTTCATTGAATCAAATTTCAATAAAGATTTTATTACTTTTACTTCGCAGTACAAGTGAATGGAAAACACTTTAAAAATAAATTTAACATTGATGGTAAATTACATATCAGGAAAAATGTGACGAATTTTACATATAAAGATATTGAAACAATCAATTTGGAGAGTGATGATATTATACAGGCAGGAAACTTTACGGCAGAAAGATGGACGTCATTTGCGGATTTGAAACAGCGTGACATTCACAGTTAGTTTTCATGCTAAATGCATGCCGGCGAAAATGCAAAAAACAACACAATGAGGGTGTTTATAAAGGATTTTGGTATCAGTGTTAGAAACAGTGACATTTTCATAACCATCGCTAAATGGTATCACAAAATGTATTTATTTGTAAATGGAAACTTATGTTAGTTATTAAATACAATCAGTTGCTGAAAAGAATCCACTGACATCTCTGGTTGAAGATAAAGTATTCCGACGACTCCAGGGTTTACGATACAGTCATTCACTTTGAGTCTGTCCGTTCCCCCAGATTGCAATAAACATGATATGAGCTTCTTCACTGCACAAAACGGGTCAACATACTTCTCGAATAAATTTAAAAATCTGACTTTTTACTCCGAAACACACAACACTCCAAAAATACGTCGGGTGAAAGGGTTCAATCTATATTCAACGTGTCCAAACATTTACACTCAACAGCCGGATGGCCTGCAGTAGTACGCACACTTCTTCGGAAAAAACCACATCAACTAAGAAAACGACACTACCGTTCGGACAAGCCGTTCGGCCGGCAGGCCGGGCCGCCGGGCGCCATTCGCGGAAGCGACGGTGCTGCGCTGGCGGCGGTCGAGCGAAGCGTGGGGTCCCGGCGCTGGCCGCTAGATGGTGCGCGCGGCGCTGCGCGGGGACCGGGCGAGGGCGGCGGGACGGAGCTCGCGCGCCCTTCAGTTCCACCACTGTCACTGCAGCCGCGGCCAGTACTGCGTGGTCATGTCGGGCGGCTGGCCCGGCACCGCGATGGGCACCGACACGCCGGGCGAAATGAGTCCTGCAACACGTCACGAGCAAATGAAGGAGAGTGTACCTCTTCTGGAAGTCAGGGAATTTTTAGAAGTCATAGTCTCTAAGACGAGTATAAAATGAGATTGTATTAATTAAATAACATTAGTGAAATTATATTATTTTTATTTGTTAAGAAAGTATTGTTAATTAAGTATTCGACGCGCCGAAATCAGAGAGCTGTCATATTAGTAAACCAACTTTAAATTTGCCCTTTCTTAAAGAAGTGTGATAATGAACTTCCCAAATTCTATCAGGGGAAATTTTTTAAAATTTACTGAAACACCCGGAACAAAGTAGGAGTAATAAGTTTCAGAAGTGGCCACCCTGATGTATAATCGTTTTGTCATGTAACACGATTTACCAGTTTTACACACCTTTCTAAAGGCGGGTTCTCATAATTTTCCTAAGTTTTTGTTTTTGAAAAGTAAGCAATTTTGAAAATGTTTAAAATTTTCATTTTGATTTTGAGCTTAACATTTTTTTAAAATTTAAGACATTCAACTCATTCGATCGTTTGTCGATCAAAGTATTTGAATAATGACCTGCCCTCTCTCTCCCTATCAAATCCTGCATCTGTTCGGTTCACAGCAGAACCCTATGCCACACTCCCCGACATTTCGGCGCCCTCGGCGATCGCACCTGTTCATTAGAAGCATCTCTAAGCGCCAATAATTTACTATTTAGAACATGCTTTCCCACCGACGTTTCGCATCACTCATATAAAGCCTGAAATTTCGTAATGTAAGGTCCGATTAAATTAAGAAGGTGATTCACAGTTCTGTGTGACGTCAGGACGCCTCTCCCGTTTCCATGGCAGCTGCCAACCAGAGAAACAAAACGTGACGTGCAGGTCGCTCAGTTGCCTCTGCCGAACACGGGGAACATTTGAGCATCGCAAGCGACTTCCCTGCCGCCGCGCCGCCCGCGTTTATGCCTGTGCTGCGCGCGCAATGTGTACTGTGTTGTGGTGAGTTGCGGTTGTGTTGAGTTGAGGTTAGGCTTTTGTCGTATTTTTTACACTTTTACACGTATTTTTTGAAGTGTTTGTTCTCGTGTCCCGGTAACACGTGCTCAGTGGTTTGCGACCTGGCAACGTCGCTCCCCTCCACTCACAAATGTCAATCACCTTCTTAATTTAATCGGACCTTAGTGACGTAATTTTATTAAGGACCATCGTAAACAAGTTTCCCAGTGGAAAGGGCCAATAAAATTCTGACGGGTGATCACTCTAAGCTTCGGATCGTCGAGTGAAGTTGGTAACTGGAAGGAAACGCTTGTGACCTTATGAAAGATGCCGTTTCAGATTTGGGTTCACCGCTGGAAATAGTTTTGTCAACTGCAATTGGTGTCTGTGAAACCAACTTTTTCATTGCAAGAAGAAGTAAAAATCTCTTAAACTAGTGTTTACAATTGACAACACCGCGCTAAATATTTTTATCATTTTTGTATTCTAAGGACGGCAGAATAAATTTATTTACTTTTGCAATTATTACAGCTTTCTACGATGTTTTTATATACTTTTTCATACGTTAGGATTGTAATAAATTAATAACTTTCAGAATAGAGGGGGGTTATTGGCAAACTAATGGCTACTTGTTACTGACAAATATAATACCAATAATTTCGATAAAAATGAAAACATCATTTTGTAACTCATAAACAAAATCAATTGACAGATTTCCCCCGGATCATATCATGTCAAATTTCTTATTGTAAATTGAAAAAGATGGGCTTGAACGCTTATTTAAAATCTGATTCTATTTGAAAATTTCATGTAGTAGCCTTAGAGAAATGAAGCATACTGTTTAACGTGTTAAATAGAAGAAAATAACGTTGGACGTTGGACATTACTGAGTAAATTTGCCAACACACATAATCATGATCTGATCGCCCAAAAATAAGGGGATTCTTCGTACTTTGGAAGAGATTTAAGCTCTTAGTTCTCCTCCTAAAATGTAACCACTATGCTGGAGGTACTTTATGTATACTCGGTTTATCATTCTTGGCGCACCGGGGTGTATCAATAAAGTGGAAAATCTCACGGTATTTAGCGTCGTTCTCGGTTGTGCGGCTAGGAGTCGCATGATCGCGACTGTATCGAGCAGTGCTGGCGATCATGCGGACTCTGGCGACCGAAAGTTAGAAGATTGCTACTGACGCATAGAAAAGAGGAAGAGCCGAAAGTGAGTAAAGGCGAACAATGGAGAACGACGCCAAAATACCGTGAGATATTCCATTTTTAATGACACCCCCCCCGCCGTGCGCCAAGAAAGAAAAACCGAAGCATAGGCAGATTGTTTCTCCTCAAGGTCCCATGTACTTGTCCGCCACCGCCGCCGCATTTCCCTTCTCGGTCTACCAATTGGGCCCTTCCCCCTCAACCTCGTGCTGGAGCAGTGACTTGCGGCTTCTGCGGGACCCCGTGCCAAGATAGTTGGTGCGTCGGCATCTCGGAGCGTGTGACTGAGAAAGAGCAGATGTGAACGTCGAACAATTGCTATTGGTGCGCAAAAAAAGAGGCGACGAACTAGAAGTGGGGTAGTCTCATCAACAATGAACTTGAGACACCTACATTTTGTTCTCCCAATACAGTCCGGTACTGTTCTAATCATGGTGTGTTCACTTAATCTCCTTTCCGCAAGTACCAGAGATTTTGTGGTTTGTTGAGGGGATAAACTTTGCTGGAGCACATTGATGGCGAAGCCATCTACGAGTATACTGGGGATAATAAATGTAGGCGGGTCATTGACATTTTCGAATAAATATCGCTTTTACTCACTTTCGGCTCTTCCTCTTTTCCATGCGTCAGTAGCAATCGTCTAACTTTCGGCTAGATATCTCCCAACCGTGAGAACCTGCGACGGACGGGAGTGCGGAGAGAGGGACCGAT
Organism: Acheta domesticus; assembly: GCA_031308135.1. Taxonomy (NCBI): domain Eukaryota; kingdom Metazoa; phylum Arthropoda; class Insecta; order Orthoptera; family Gryllidae; genus Acheta; species Acheta domesticus. The sequence continues at coordinate 193,412,148 of JAHLJT010002406.1, forward strand.
CTCCCTAAATACATTGTTTTCACTATTGGGCCGGAGGCTTCGGAAAGGTTTGTTTGTTTGTTAGTTAGCCAACGCCCACCCTTGGCATATTTGGCCATTTGGTGACGAGCTGAGATATGACCCACAATGGTCACGCGCGTAGATGGCGAATCACTGTTGCTCATTTAGCGTTACCCAGGGGACACGTGTGATAGACCACGGACGCGAGCAACTTTGTCCCCGCTATGAATTATTATTATTATTATTATTATTATTATTATTATTATTATTATCATCATCATCTTGTGATTCTCAGCTGCTTGTGCTGGGTTCAATTTGCCCAATCCTGCCACGAATAGGAAGAGCTCAGTCACTGAGGAGAGAGATTTCACTCTGACCCTCAAGACCAATATGGGAGCCTCATTGTGTTAGTTCAAGAACTTGCGAAACTATATGACATGTCTGCAGAATCACTGCTTTCTGTCCGTAGTTTAGGATTCGTTGAGGTAATCCCAATTAGTTTAGATTTTTCCTGAAATTTTTGAGACTACACCTTCAGCCGAAATAACAAGTGGATATGTTTTTACACTCTGCAGTTTCCACATTTGTTTTATTTCCAGAGCAAGATCTTCGTACTTAGTAATTTTCTCGGTCTCTGTTTTCTTTAGATTGTGTGTCAATGGTACGGCAATATCAACCAGTATAGCTTCTTTCTTATTCCTGTCAATCAAAACTATATCAGGTCTATTGAAAGCCACAGTTTTATCTGTATTATTATTATTATTATTATTATTATTATTATTATTATTATTATTATTAATGAATTAGGAGAGGATGGGATGATGATGGAAGGTGAAAGGTGATCGTGGAGTATTTGAACCATCCCGGCATTCGCCTGGATGACTGAAGGAAACCACGAAAAACCCCGGTCAGGATGGCCGGCCCGGGGGTCGAACCCGGACCTCCCGAATGCGAAGTCAGTGCGCTAGGCACTGAGCCACTTCGCTTCACCGGGGCTTCGGAAAGGCGAGAGAAAGTCCTCCATCGCCCCTAAAACGCATGAGAGTTGTGGACGCATGTACGAGAAATATTTGGCATTTTGTAAACCTAGCTGCGCGTCCGAAGACGTGTGACTTTATCAGTTCAGGCAGGAGGCCCTTCGCCCCACTAGGGGAACTTTGTAGGCTAAGAAGTAAACAAATAAAAAGTGACACTATATATATACAAAAAGGACCTACCGCGAATGCTCTAAAAATTGTGATTGACACCATTACAACCTTCGGCTGCCAATGGACAATACCCCGTCTATCGTTCAAAACGATATTGCGTTACACCCGTAAGGCGTCAATTGCTTGACATCAGTCTACTCTGACATTGGCCAAAGTAGCGACGTTCGAAGGCCTTCCTATACTAATGGAGCCCATACTTCCACGAATCAAGTCCTACCCACAAGGCCGTTTTCTTCGGGGTTCATCTACCTACAGTGGAGTGTCTGCGATTATCAGGAACGAATTTATACATAAAGGGACAAAACAGGTTCTGAGTCTCACCGCTGGATAGGGGCCTCTGATAAGTTTTTCATCAACATTTTATTTTTGTAGATAAATGTGAAAAAATGATGTTAAACATTTTATTAACAATACAAAAAACAATAAATTTAATCGAGATTTAAAAACAGAAACAATTTTAAAATGCATAGCAATGAAGACATATCTTATTTTAAAATGCAATATAAATAATCAAACAATATATATATATATATATATATATATATATAGTATATATATATATAATTCTGACTTGAATTTTAAATTTGTAAATTGAAATGTTTACAGTTTCATTGCCATATTGATTTTCATTACATATTTCGCCATTACCACAGGCCCCCAAAGTTCGGTGTTGCTTATGCCACCAACAGACGGAACGGCTTAAGATGTTGAGTACGCACCTGTGGAGGTGGCGCCGTGGGCGCGTACTGGTGGCCGTTCATGGGCTGGTAGGGCTGGGCGGGGCTGCAGGGCGCGGGGCGGGCGCCGTACGCGCCCAGCGACAGCGGCTCGTAGGGCGGCGGGCGCGTCATGCACGAGTAGCCCGCGGCGGCGGCGGCGGCAGCGGCGGCCGCGGCGGCGGCGGCGGCGCCGCTCCCGCCGCCCACGGCGTCGCGCTGCTGCAGGCAGGCGCTGGGCGACCCCATGCCGCCGCCGCCGCGCCCGCGCCGCCCCCGCCGCCCGCCCCCGCCGCCGCCCCCGCCGCCGCCGCCGCCGCCCCCGCCGCCCGCCATGCTGAAGCCGGCCATGGAGGGCATGGGCTGCAACACGCGGCGCCGCAGCTGCTGTAAGGCTCTCTGCAAGCGGAAGCGCCGGCGCACGCACCCAGTCAGCCATGCACATCTTCATCTTTACACGCACTCTACACACTTATGTATACGTCAATACACGTCTACGTGCGCTATATGCGTCTGTACGCGTCTATGTACTTCTGTATAACTCTACCGAGCGTCTATATATATCTATATACGTCTATACGCGTCTTTATATATATATATATATATATATATATATATATATGCATCTATATACTTTGTAAACGTCTATGTTCGCTTATATATAATTTTATACGTCTAAATGCGTCTGTATACGTCTATACACATCCATATACGTTTTATGCATTAATACCTTCTATACGTCCAGGTGCGTCATTATACATCTATATGCGTCTCTCTCTCTCTCTCTCTCTCTATATATAATATATATATATATATATATATATATATATGTATATATATATGTATATATATATGTATATATATATCATACATCCATACACACACGTCTGTATATGTTTTTTCACGTCCACTCACATCTATATACAAATAGTGGCGCATTTCTTTGAATTCCGCCGATTTCGCCATTTTGTATTCAGTTTACAGGAGAGTTTGAGCTTGTGCGGAATCGTGTTCTTGGGCACCGCCAATCTAGTTAAAGCCAATGTAATGGTGTTTGAAAATGTCCCTTGAGCGCTTAATTGATTTCATTCCTCCTCAATCGAACATTCTGCCCGGAGGGACTC
>JAHLJT010002406.1:193416195-193601115 GCA_031308135.1 Acheta domesticus
AAGAGGTGCGAAAAAACAATGGAGAAATGCCTTTAAAGATGCTGTAAGAGTATTTTATAACATTTTTTAAGTAGGTTGAGAAAATGCGACCACGTCGAGCATCATTTCATTAAAAATGTATTCTGGGTGGCTAGATGCTGTAATTCAGTTTTCGGAAGTGGTATACAGGGCAATAACACTAAATGATTGAAGCAACGCAATCTACTAGTTCAGCTGCAAGCCGGCCGAGGTAAAGTTTTAATCAGTGTACTGGGGAGGGTAAAGAAACCGCATGGAAACATTACTTTCGTCGCACTCGAAGGAAGAAATTGTGTTCGCAGCGAGGCAATCACTGCATACATCGGGCAAAAGAGATGCGGCCAACATGTTCCAGGAGATGACTACAACTGGTCGCATTATCAGAGGACTGACTCTTATCAATTGTTGGATTCTTGTTGGCCAATTGTAATGTTGTAATGTCAAATTGTCAGTGGAAATGGTGTGAATCAACCAAAGCAATGAAAGATATAAGAACATTAAATTTAAGTAGCAATGAATTGTTTAAGGGGTCAACATGGGTAGTGTGTAAATGCAAGTGTAAACAAACAGTGGATTAGAAAAAGGGTTAATCTGCAATAAAACTTTATGATTGGTGTCTTTTATGTGAAACATATACGTCATAAACTGAAGAAGAAGGAGAAGAAGTAGAAAAACATTTCTTATCATTTGTGAAAAGTTAAATAAATCTTTTAGAAATTGTGCAATATAAAATAAAAGATTAATAAATTAATTTATATTTGATTTAGTTATTGAGAATAAAATATATTTGCGTTCGGAGAAGTCATAATATTTTTAAAAAATGTTTCGAACACAATTTATTAATAATAATAATTTGTATTCATTAGTAATTATAATCATTAATGAATAAAACTGAAGTATATTTAATGTGTATTAATTTCACAACCTTAACACCCGTTTACATTCCTAGAATCACTTAAACAAAAGATTTAAGGCTAGTTCCGTCTAGAATCGCCATTTAGCCCACTGTGCAGTGGGGGATTAGAGCTCCCGGCAGGGCGGTGCCCCGCTAGAGGGAGATACTTGATGGAGGGAAACCTCGCTAGTCGATGTGTAAGTCTCACCATCTGCTAGAAAAACTTGCGCTACACTTACGGGACCAATGACCTTATTAGTTGACTCGCTCGGAATCACTAACCAGTCACTAATTATTACGTGATTTCCAACTCGTCAATAAGCTTACTAGTATGTGGGCATGTTGGAGCGGCGCATCCCAGCAGGAGGAAATCCGAGGGCGCGCAGAGGCGAGGCTGCGGTAGCGTCGGGAGAAGCCGGCGAGCGGCGGGAGAGGCAGGGTCCGGGAGCGCTTCCCGTCAGAGGCACCTGCACCGCCCCGTGCAGCCCCTCCCTCCCCCGCGGCCGGAGGCGCCGCTTGGGCGCAGCAGCACAGACGCCCCCCACACCGCCCGCCACCGCCCCAGGCGCGCCCGGTGCACAGAGGCGCGCCCCGCCCCGGCGCTCACGGCCCTGGCGGCGGAAACGCTCCAGCGGCAGCACAGCGCAGCGGCTGACATTCCGCGCGGGGGGCGGGGGGCGGCGGTCAGAGCGCCGGATGCGCCACAAAGGGGCGGCCGCCGCCATCGCCGCCGCCGCCGCCGCCACCGCCGCCATCGCCGCCGCGCCGCCGCCACCGCCGCCATCGCCGCCACCGCCGCCACCGCCGCCACCGCCGCCACCCGCCGCCACCGCCGCCGCGCGGCGCAGCGAGAGCGGCGAGGGCGGGCAAGGCGGCGGCGGCGGCGGCGGCGGCGGTGGCGGCGGCGGCGGTGGCGGCGGTGGCGGCGGCGGCGGATAGTGCGGGAGCGGCGGGGGCGGGGTGGGCGGCACCCGTACAAGCGCGGAATGCACCCGCCCGCGCCGCCGCCGCCGCCAACGCATCGCCAGGGCGCGCGTCGCGGCGGGTGGCGGCGACGGCTCTGTTTGCGCGTCCGCCCGCCCGCGCGAGCTGCAACTTATTGGGGCGGCGCCGCAGCGCCCTTTGTGAGCGGCTGTGTCGCCCCCCGACCGTCGCCGCCCCCGCCCGCCCCTTCTTGCAAACGCGCCGCGCGCCTTCATCAGTCCTCCCGCGCTACGCCCCCGTTCAACGCGATTCTTCGCTACAGACGAACCGCTTACGGAGGAGAAAAAACTCCCGTTGTGTGTGTGCTGAATGAAGTGATTTCGTCTCGTCTTTACTTGATGAAAACTCGAGAAGCTCTATTTTGTATTAATTCATTTAATAATTAACATTATCAACAGTATAATATATGTACAATAACTTCATTGTTATAAACTTATGAGCTATAGTCCTATTCAACTCAAGATAGCACTTCTTCTTGCGTTCAGGAACTTTTGTAACTAATAAACACGTTTTTGGTATGCAAGGCCATAACTATATCTATACTATTAAATATTGTTGTGGCTCCATTGTACTGGAATACAAATATATTATGTGGTATGGCTCCATTTTACTGGAACATCAGTACACTGAAATTTTGATTAACAGCTGTACACCCTCTTATACCATCCCCTCAATTATATACTGGTGTTGCCATGCGATCAATGACAGTGATAGTTCATGCTATTCGAATAATATTGCTACACGCGCGTAGGACAGCATTCGCGTGGTTTCTGGTGGTTTCCGCATATCCAAAATTCTTCTCGACCGAGCGAGTGGTTCAGGACGTAATGCGCTGACTTCGCATTCGGGAGGCCTGGGTTCAGTCCCCATGCTGGACATCCTGACCGGGATTTTCATAGTTTCCCTCGATCATCCAGGTGAATGCTGAGATGGTTCTGTTGAAAGGCCACGACCGCGAAACCGGCGTCGCTAGGCGAATTCGTTAACTACGTGAAGTCACGAAGGTTAAGCGAATTCGAGACATCGCGGATTCCTGGATGGGTGACCGACCCGAAACCATGGGATCTAACGGCGCCAAGGCCAATTGCCCTTTGGGGAACATAGTAATGGGTGAAAATAAATACAAATCCTTCTCACGTCAGCCTAATATTTCGCCAATTCGTTCATGGGGATTTGGGCGAACAGAAGTGTTAGAAAGGAAAGCTTCCCTTCGCCTCTCGCCCGATTTCCGCTCTCAAGGGTTGTTACTAAGCTATACATCTATACATTCACAATTATGTAAAAAAAGTTCTACGGCATAATTAAGAAGGAAAGCATGGACTGAGCGTAATCAAAAATGGGAGATCTAATTAAATAGTACATAATATAAATGTGCGTATAAGGGAGCTTATCCGTTTGCCCTCGAAGTATATCCGGAGAATACTGATGTTTGCAGATAGTGGTTGAATGCAATACATTATAAGCATCAATCTCCAAAACCCATGTCCTCCGCCCCGACCAGCGGCTCCGCCTGTCCTCGCAGCCGCCACTCTACAGACCATTACGCACAATTCATTAAGTCGAATAAAAATTTACTTTTTCCAGAAGGATCGACGCGCTTGACAGTGGTCAAAAATATATTCCTACAGACTTCGCGAGAGATAAAAATCACCCGCGAGAGACAAAAAATTGTTTTAACTTCTTCCGTAAGCACACCGGGCGGTTACCTTGAATACTATTTGCAGGGGCTTGTGGCTGCTACGAGAAGTGTGGCAGTAAACCACATCCCCCTGCAAGCCTAAAGCTATCGTAAATGTTAAAATCTCGATATTGGTGAAAATCTAGTTTATCTTTTATTATATTAGACTTGTTCATATTTATGAAGGATTTGAGACAGGAAGTCAGAGACATTTCGATTACAATCGACATTTTAGTACCTACGAATAGCAGAAAACCGGATGTGTTTGGTGAGACTTATCGAGTTACCGCCCCAAGCCATTTATTTAATGGCGTTCTCTACTCGAACATAACAGAACATGACAGTCTCGGGGTACTTCTGAGAGCTGGAAACTTTTTAACCTGACGTAATCGAACATAACTTATTTTTATTTTGTATTATGCTAGAACAATTGGATTAAAATACAAAAAAATACCCATGAAGATAGATACTTCATCTATTCAAGAAAGGTCACACGGGGAATAATATACTACCTTCGTCTCAGAAGTTAAATATCTCTTTATCATCTAGAACCATAAATTACTATAAATAAGTGAATCCCAATCAGTTACTCATTATTATGGGAACATAATTTGGAGTATGTACCACGAAGTATGTCCATAATGTCAAGAAACCCCAGGATGTGCCCAGGAGTGATCTCCTTGTGGAGTTGGAATGCGAACAAAGAGGAAATTTCCTTGAAATTTCAGAATATGAAACTTATGTATCAGAATAGAAAATAAATTTCCTTTTCACGTATTCGTACAGCTTCTGTAGTTCTGTTCTCTCGTCAAGAAATACTCCGAATTCGATTTTAACTAAAGGACCCTAGTGGTTAACCGAAACCATAGTAATTGTTTTGTTTTAATTTTAAGTTGGTTGTTAAACCTTCCTACAAAGTTAAGTTAAACTAAATTATGTATTCACCAACTTTGTGAAAATATTTTTTTTTAAAGTAAACTTACTTGCAGAACGAAATATTATTTTTCTAAAAGGATTATGTTTCCCGCACATTATAATTCTCAACAAATAATCAAATTTGTCAAGAAAAGAATTTGTAGATATCAAAATGGCGAAGGAAAAGCGCTTAATGTTGTCAATAGATCTTCCCAGATAAAATGTCATGTAATTAGGATTCGAATGCATGTCAAGCAATACGTTTAATGCATTCTTCTCTTGCATCAGATATAAATAATTTCTAACAGTTTTACGAAACATACTAAACACGATATGCGATGTTTTATGATCAATGTTAACAGTATATCTTAAATTGTAACTTTGAATGATAAGGATATTAATTCTTCGCAATAACACAAAAGAGCATACTTACCTGAATAGTCTACATATATTTAAATAAAATAAGGATTGTTGTCAAAGAAAGGTAGGTTTCATTACCAATATTTTTCAGCCACATTAACACCAAAATCCTTATTTTGAGAAAAAACAAAAATATGTTTTGTGAAAAACATGTACATTTACAACAATCAAATGCACAGAGAAGTTGTAAGAATGACTCCCTCTACAAGAATTTGCCAGGTAAGTTTCATTATGTGCATTCTGAGAAGCTGTACAGGCAAAAACATATCTTTTAGTTATATTGTTTTTCCCCTCAATATTAAACGTAAAAGAAGGTAATTTTAATAAGAACCTTTATTAATGAGTTTTTACACAATACTATGGCCTAGAACGGTAATGATTTCTGTAGGATTCCTGATCTTTATTTGCTTGTTTCTCAAGACGCAATATGACGGTAAACAACATTACAACATTACAGATGAAAATGAAATACACATTGGCGCATTCCTTCACGACATTGCACAGTGAACAGCGACATCAACGAGCTCGAAATGACTGCGATGACCCAACGGTACCAATATTCTCCCGGGAAGAGTCGATAAAGTCGGTAAGCGATTTGCACGAAAGACCGCCGCCAACACTGGGGCGACAGGCGGGCGAACAATTTCTGGAAAATACGAACATTTACGTTTCTAAATATTTACATTTCGAATTATCTCATAAAGCGAACTCTCGTTTTTAGCCGATATTTTGTGGTAAGCCATAATGATAATTGGAGTTAAGGAATAATCAACCACAATTTATAAGTATATAATATTTATTAATATAACATATGCCGAAAGTCACTTTTGGGATCAAAATTTTTCATCTTCAGCGGGTCTTACTCAAGTTTTTTGATCCCGAAAGTGACTTTGGGCATATGTTATATTAATAAACATTATATACTTAAAAATTGTGGTTGATTATTCCTTAACTCCAAATACCATCTCGTTATTAGGTTTTACAGATGAAAATATTTACAGAATGGCGCATTTCTTTCTGACAATGCACATTGTAACAGACTCCGACGATCTCGTAACGACTGCGATGACCCAACGGTTCCGATATCCTCCCGCGAAGAGTCGATAAAGTGGGCAAGCGACTCGCGCAGAAAGGCGCCGGGGCGTGCGGCGCGCCGCGCTGTGTCTGGAGGAGGCCGCTCCGCGCGAGAGGGCAGGCAGTGAATCCTCATCCGGCAGCGCGCCCCTTTGAGCGCCGACGCCCGCAGGCCCGCCAAGGCGGCGCAATCTCTGACCGGCCTCCGCGGATCAAACCGCACGAAAAACAGCGCAGCGCCGCGCGCGGCGGGGCGCGGCAACGCGGAGGGCGCGGGGCGGAGCCGCCGAAGGGCGGCAGGGGCGAAGGGTGAAGGGCGCAGGGCGCGGGGCGGCGCCCTTTGTAGGGCGCGCGGCGCCGCAGGGCTCGCGCGGATACATTGTAGCCGCCACGGACGCGCACACGCACACACACACACACGCATACGCCGGGGCGCGCAACCTGCGAATGACACAGCAGTTAAAAATGGCGGCTCCCCTCCGCGGCGGCGCCACCGCAACGTTATTTAAAACCCGCGCCGCCCGCCCCGCGCGCGCGCGCGTGTGTGTGTGTATGTGTAGAGAAGTAATTATATCATATGTTCCAGCGCTGACCGCACAAAGATAATGTTTAACCAATTAATAAAATGAATTAATTAAAATAAACACAAGCGTCGTTGGGCGCAACGCGGCGGTGGCGGCGGGGGCGGGGGCAGGCGCGGGCGGCGGCGGCGGGAACGGGAGCGCCCGAGCGATCTGTTACAAAGTAGCAATTTGCTTTGTGCGGCCGCGCTGTCGGGTGCAGGCGGCCACAGTAATTGCTACAGCAACGACACTCCCGGTGGCGGCGGCGCCGCCCCCGTCGCCCGCGCCGCCCGCGCCGCCGCCGCGTCCGAGCAGCGCCCTTGCGAATTATTATAGCCGGCGGTGTGGCGGGGCGGGGAGAGGCGGGGCGGCGGACGGGCGGGCGGAGGGCGCGCCCTGTGCCGGCGCTGTCGATGCGCGGGGGCGGGGAGGGAAGGGGAGGGAAGGGGAGGGAGGGGCGGGGAGGCCGTCGGTCGCCGGGATGATGACCGCGCTCGGGCGCTCCGACGCAGATGCTGCCATTACGCGCCCCCGCCCACCCCCGCCCGCCCCCGCCCGCGCCGCCTGCGCAGCGCCCCGACCGCCGCCGCCACCGCCGCCGCCGCCGCCGCCGCCGCCGCCCGCCGCCGCCGCCGCCGCCGCCGCCGCCGCCGCCGCCGCCGCCGCCGCTGCCGGTAGCACCGTCAAGAATACTCTGCCGCTCGCGTTTTCCCATTACTCGCGTTCAAGCGATGTTCTATCGCCCTGCGTTGCAAGCGACAAGCAGATGGGACTGGTTGAAATGCGTTACAAACCCCTGGCTCTCAATGCGGGATGACTCACAGCACCACGGTTGATTTCGGTCATGTGCGGTAGTGATTTGGAATCGATAAGATATGATTTTGACAAACATTGTAATAATTATTTCCATTATGTTTTCGTAATTATTTAATCAAAATTATCTTTGGTACAAAATTGTATATTTCTTATATGAGCCAAAACTCTTCTTCCCATGCTGTTACGAATCCCTACATATTTAATACTTTAAAAATTAACATTTTAACGAATATTGTAAATAAGTATCCGCTACAGTTACAATATGTAAATATATTGTAAATCAATAACTTTCCATTCAACACTGTGAGGTCATGTATCAGAAATATTTCTGTAGTATTTTCCATCGTTTTTGAATTTATCTTTGTATGCGAGCGTGTTTCCTCTTCTATATGAATCTTCACTTGATGGTTCCGTATTTCACTAGAGGTTCAAACTTAACATTCTATGGAAACTTATTACTTTGAAATTCCACAATACCTTCAAACGTGTAACAGTAATACGAACTATCTTAATATGTAGTGAGTAATATACATTGTGTAAAATTGTGCAAGTCAAGACGTTCCTGCCTTTCTGTCCATTTACCTGCTTCTCAGCTATAATACTGTTGTATTGAATATGTTCAAACTCAAACCAGAAAAGCATTCTTCTAAAATTAACTTAAATTATGTTTAGCCTAAGTCTTCTTCTTAAACTGACTATCGATGTACTGGAGACGCAATGTGAGTTTTTCGTGTTTGCCATAATTAATATTATTTATCTTTTGAGCAATCCCCCTCTTTTCCTGTCACGAGATTCCCTATCCCTGCTCTCTCCCATAAGCATCACGTCGTTTCCCAGCAAATATTCGTCGGATTCCTCTTTGCCCCCAACGTCATTTTTAGCAAATCGGTTTTTGATCTTCGGCTTTTTAAATGAGGTCTTCAAAAGGGAAATAAATATGTAATTTGTACCGCTGGGTACATGTTCATGAGATCGTTCATGATACCGACGATTGTTGAACATTTGGATACAATGTTTCTAAAAAATATTGAGAATAGAACCTATCGTCTATTAGAAATAATCCGTATTTCACATGTGCAACAAAGAAATGCTATCTTCGAAAAAAACACCCAAAATACTGTTATTCGAAATTACAATTTCGGGAAATTTTTATTAACGTTTCGCATATTTTTATAACATAGTTTTCATAGGACGTTGCATGGACTGACATTTATGTTTTACCCGTTGAAGACTGCGTACTCTGGTCACAATTTTGATTCAGCAAAACCCTTTTCTCGTCGCATTTATATGCTGATTTCGGTCGCATTGGTTGCGAAGGCTCAGTAGATGAACAGCTGCTCCTTCACAAAAAGGACATAAGGCTCCTTCTGTCGCCCGCATGGGAGAAGGAGATGAAACAAAAAAAGAAGAAAATCTCTCTACATGGTATATTTCAGCCACTTATAAAATAAAACTAGGTGTATTTAAAACACTAATGATTTTTGTTTAGAAAGCAATTTGAGCTTTCCACAAATTTTAATTACCGATTTTGGTTTCTAAAAAGGTAGTAGGTTCCAGATGTATCATTGCTCGCCACTGCCAAAGGATTTTTTAGTAAAAATCTCAATTTTAATAAAATCAGGAAAATTAATAGAATGAACGAATTTTGCCGCCATTTTCTCTTTATTTTGTTCTGCGAAGTTACAATCGATCGGAGTTTCGTCTCATGGCGAAGTAAAGTCTGTGGGTGTGAAGTTACATTTATGTTTACAAAGGGCATGAGTGTACAAACATGCACATTACAAAAGAAAATGGATATCTTATTCACGATGTCTCTACTTTTTTATAAACCAGATCTGTGAAGTTTTGCTATTCCCTACAGTATGTCTAAAAATCACGGAGTGATCCGTTTACCAAATCATTTACCCCAAGTGTGTGAAGACAAATATGAAGACGAATATGAATACTGAAGACAAATATGTTGAAACCAAATGTATTTCCATTTATCCTCAAATACCGATTAATATGGAAACGTTCTCAGGGTCTTGGAAATCAGAGGTAAATATTTGAGCAATTTTGAGTATAATACATTACAGTAGTTAAATGTAAGCACAAAAGAATTTCAGTAAAGAAAGAAATTTGCAATCATAGTATACCAAGCAGCCATGAAAATATGGAAATGAAAGGAATTGATGAGATATATGTTCCCAATATTATTATTTCTCACTGAAAGAATATTTTACACTGTTGCATGTAGTCCTACCACTTCTGGAAGAGTTCATCACATTCTGCCTCACTCGTACCAGTGTTTAAAACTTCTTGCATTGAACGTATTTTCCAGATAATTAAATTCAGGCGTAATCTCTAGTTATTCTGGCATAAAGTCCGAGGTTTTTGGTCTTTCGCGCGTTCGTGTTGTCACTGGACTTTGATTGGCAGCGGAGAATGAATATGTACGCGGATCCGCGCGAAAAGAGTTTTCACCCCGTCCATAAATCGCAATCGACCATAAATCTTAACAAACAACCCGCACCGCGATCCCCGTCACCGCGCATCATTGGGGCGAATCGACGCGAACGGCGAACACACACGATCGAAATGGGCAGAAGGACTGCGCGAAGGAAAATGAATAAACAGTTGTTTATTTAAGTACTGATAAACACAAATATGGTTCTGTATAACGATAAATGTAAAATACAACCATCTGTATTAGAGGAGAAACTACTAAAGCTAAAAACATGAAATTTGATGTGTACTTTTCTATTACGATAACAATTAATTAATGATTTTTCAAAATTCATCTTCTGAAAGGCATGAACATATAGGTTTTTGTTTAATGCAACCCGCAATACGCCTAGGGATTGCGGAACAGCCGTCCCAGCGGGGCGGGTGGGCGGGGCTTGGTGATGTCGGGACCGAGAGGCAGGAAGATCCAGGCGGCGCGAGCGGGCGTGGTGGAGCACATAAGGTGGAGCGAGACGGAGGGAAGACAGTAAATAATATTTCTTCCATTTTACACCATTGATACAATTCATTCCCTTTCCTGTCCAACTAGATGATTATGGACAATAATGATTAATTCAGATGGTTAATTATAAGCTTTAATAATAATAATAATAATAATAATAATAATAATAATAATATCCGATTTCAAGCGATACAAATTATTTTGCACACAAAATGTCCTCATTGCATAGTACTGTCATTGAACTTACACAGTTCCTTACAGTTACAGTTTGCTCCATTTATTGCATCTGCAACCATGTTCTGCAGTTCTACAATCGATAACCAGGGCAACAATAAGTCGAAGCGAGGAATGTGTAAATTCTGCTCAAACTTTAGTACACAAGTAACTGCAAGGTGGATGAAAGAATATGGTGTTAATTTCATTGTTTGTGTAAATTGCAAAACATCATAAAATATATCGAGCCACAAAATGAATGCTGATAGCAATAAGAAACTTTGAAAACAGCTGTAGTAAGAAAAATAATTCTTCGGAAACGGAACATTTTGAGTTGGAATGTTTATTTACTCACGAATATAACATATATCCAAATATCCAATAACATATGTCCATTCAAGTTTGGGACCCCCCAAGTAATTCTTATTGGTTCTCATACTATTCTTATTGGTTCATGAGATATGTGTTAAATTTCGCTCCCTTTTTTACCATGCTGTTTACACCAAAAAATTCATTTGAGAACCTTGATGTATTCTAAATTACGCGAAGAATAAAATAATAGATTCTATATTTTAATTAATTAATTTCCACAATTTTTACTTATTTAAGATCGCTTTTCAACTACTATGGTCATTTGGTACTGTATGTAACATTGGGGGTAACGGTAACGCTGCACACACACGCGCGCACAAACATCCGTACCCTGGACGGATCAAGCCCTCGGCCCCTTCAGGCACGAGGCAATTACGGCTCTTCAGACTTAACGACCTCGCATTTCTTGAGCGTTACCGCATGGAATACTAGACAGTACATCGATTTTCTTCCCTACGATAGCCTATCACGCACCCCAAAGGTAGTATGCTTCTTTCACGTAGGCGTGAGCTTCAGGCCCACTGAATGCGCGTCGCGAGGCATATTTTCAGCGCGAGATGCAAATCCGCGCGTGCCGCGCCCGTCAACGGAGTGGCGTGGAGGGCCGTGGGCGGGGGCGGGGCGAGAGAGCCAACAGGTGTCGCCCCCGCGCCGCGCCCCCGCCCCCGCGCCGCCACCGCCGCCGGCAACGGCCGTCGTTTGTCACGCGGCGTCGAACGCGGCGACATCTATGGGCGGCGCCGCCAACAAGGCTAATGAAGAGCGCGGGGTGGCCGTGGGCCTGTGAGCCCATTCATTAGCGCAATCACGGGCCTAGGGGCGCCCGCCCCCCGCCCCGCCCCCGCCCCTGCCCCGGCGCCCCAGGGGCCTCGGGCTGGCCCACGCGCCGCGCTCGCCGCACGCCGGATGTCAGCGGTTAGCGGTCGTCTTTTTTCTAGGTCTGCTTAGGACACAGTCCACGAAAATGGTCAACTGTTGCTCCATTCGTGAGAAAAATGCTCGTTTCATACGTCAGCCAGGAACTATTCAGGGGTGGTCACGTAACTTCACAGGTGCCTCTTTGTCTATTTGATTTATGATAGGCTAACAGACATGTTCTTCCGCTCTCTGATTTTATCTCTGTTCGAAAGTGTATCAAACAGAACTCAAGAGTGGAATGTTTCCATAAAAAAGAAATATATGATACAAGGGAATAGAAAAGTTTAATAGTTAAAAATTATAGTTAAAAAACCAACGCTTGAAAACAACTTTAGGTTAAATTATTTCAATTTTCTTCACAAAATATATCAATCAGTAAATTTTTCTTTAGTGAATTTTTGAAGATATTATTCACAAATTTTATGTTCTGCATCTAATTTTAAATATTATCGCAAGGGAGAAATTCGGGGTTTTAAGCAAGCGATAACTTTGGGTTCTGAGTTCAAATCCTTATGAAAAGCCATTTCCATGAAGTGGAAATATTTTTTCTACGCTATGAATTAACCGTAAATGTAGGACGTAAAATTATATAATACAATTCCTTTTACAATATCTCATACAGAATTCTTCTATGAATTCATTAAATGTACTAGAAAAATAAATAAACTTTGTTCAAACAGGAAACATGCATTTAAAAATAATCAATAGAAAAACTAGCACTGTGAATAGCCACATTAATCGAGTTCAACATATTCTTCTGACTAAACGAAGTATCGGCCGTAACCCAGAATCTTTTGAGGAAATTGCGTTTAGAAGATATTTTCCTGTTTCCGAATAAAGGACTACAAGACGATTGTCAAAATCGTAGAGGAAATGTTTTCGACTTTTGTAGATGTTCTTAATGATCAGATATCATCATAAGATATTTGAATGGTATAAGCCAGTGGTCGCCAAACGTATGAAGCTTGTGAGCAATCATACCGTTTTCAATCCTACGTGAGCTACCAAGAAATCAAGGCAGAAAAAATATTTCTTTTTTCAAATCTTAACATTTGTTTATTGTCAATAAACATACGTTTCTATTCAATATGAAACAAATTTTAACAACATTGCATAGAAGAAAAATAAACTGAAATACAATTGCGAATAAAAACTTAAACATAGTAACAAATTATAAACGTAAATGAGATTTTTCATCACTCTTGTTAACCAACCTTGGCGTACCTTGAGCATGACCGCTATGTACTGAAAATTGGCCCGCGAGCTATTAGTAGCTCGAGATCGACGGTTTGGTGATCACTGGTATAGGCGATAGAGACTTAAAATAATTCTTGAAATAAAACATATTCCGTGCATTTGCATTTTGAAGATATTTTAGGAGCCCTACAATTCTAATTGAGTGTAGAGTCGTACGATCGATGCCAAATAAAAGTGAGCATAGTTAGTAATTACTTCGAAGTGAATGATAGATGAAAAGCAATCTTCCCGTTCTCATCCTTGTCCTATCCTCTCCCTTTACGCACACACTCTTACACGCACACACATGATACTTCTACACATCATATGAGTCCGGAACTTATAGTCTGTCTCGGAAGTGGCAGTTAACTGGATAAGTGAAGAGGATAGCACGTCTAGCATCTGTTACGATTGTGGGTTGTATGCAATTTTCGTTTCTTTTGTTAGAATCTGTAGCTCATGTTACCAATATAAATTACTGTTGACAGTACTCTCACTAGCACGATGGCACCGCGGACAGACTTTCCAGGCGCACGATGTGCTGTAAACCGTCATTCTTGATTGCACGTTCCCTGTCAGCTTCAGTGTGAACCAATTACCGTTTGCTTTACACCGGCCTCTCTCTTTAACCCAAGTGCAGATACAGTTAGTAACAGTCGTGTTTGTACAGTTTATAATACGCTCGAAAATCGTTAATTTTAAGTGGATAATTAATACTAATGAAAAATGTATTACAAGGTAATTGAAAAATTCCAGTTAAATAAAATGTTACTTTGTACACCTAGACGAAACGGCCTTGAATTTGAAGTTCACCAGCACACTTAGTTGCTTGGATACCTTCCTAGCGGCTAGTTCCCGAGCGACTAAATGTACTCGTGAATTCAAGGCCATTTCGTCTAGGTGTACAAAGTAACATTTCATTTAACTGGAATTTTTCAATTACCTTGTAATACATTTTTCATTAGTATTAATTTTCCACTTACAATTAATATTTTGATAGCAAATTATGGATTGTACAAACAAGACTGTTTCCAACTGTATATAACAACAAAACACTGTATCAGAAGAACGATTTGAACTCTCGCCAGTCAGGAATGCACCATGGCTAGAAATGTTCGCTTTAGGCAACTCGGCTAAATCAACAAGTAGCATTGAGAAATGTCAAAACTTGCTCCTATGGCCCGTTTGAGATGAATATGTGTGTAGAGGATATAATATTCACAGTCAGAGCGAAGGAAAAAATATATTGACCAGAAACGTGCATCCTGGGCGGTAACGGGCTGCTACTACTAGTACTGTAAATAAGCAAACACTCGTAACACGGGGGCGTTCGGGCGGCTGGTAGGCGTTATAGAATAGAATAGAACAGTTATTATGATACTTATATACTATATACTCCACGTATTTCTAGTGTTTTCCAAATATAATTACTAAAAATGCACAAAATAAAGCAAACATAACATTATAATAATTGCATATCCACTTCTCACCTACCATATTCTTTTCTAAATCCTTGCCATAGCCCTCTAACGATTGTTTCCAGAATTTTATTCTCAATAACCTTGTTTGAAGTAGTCACGTAACGAAATCACTATCAGAGAGGTGACAACAAGTTACCTCCTTCAGACATTGCTGGTACAAAATTACTCGGCCAATCAACTGAAGAACCTCCAGCTGAACGTTGTACTGTCTATCAATCTAAAACAAAATTCAATTACAAAGAAACATATCTATTTAATACAATTTTACAAAATTAGTGTCCTAACGTCCGCTAAAGCTGATTTTTTTCCTAGAACTTTTATACAGCCGACAGCCGGATTACGACCGAATGGGAAGCATATTCGACCACACACTAGACACTAACACGCTTGCGGGCTCCTCTGATCTAGTCAGCAGAACGCGAAGCCCTCCGTGACAGCACATTCATGAGAAACAAGGGACAGACATTCATGTCCAAACAGGGACTCGAACCCGTGACCCTATATACCGAAGCGCTGAGTCGGTAAACACTCTTAGTCACTTCGGCCATCCAGGTCAGCTAAACCTGACATTCTAATATAAAATAACAATATAATATAAAATAATTAAGTTTAATGTTAACATAATCTAAAATGCTACAATTTATTTAGTCCTCGTGGGTAACTCATTGGTCAGTGTGCTCACTTTCCCGGTTTTGATTCCCGGTCGGGTAAGATTATAGTGAGCGTTTTCCTTGCAATGTCCCAGTATATGTTATTGTGTGACGATGAGAAAGCACCCTTCTTAGGTTGAAAAAAAAACAATACGGCGTAGGGATCTCTATGTGCTAACCACACGTACCCGTTAACCCATGGCCGCGATGCTGGGACGCTGCAGGTAGGCCCAAGCTTCGTCAGAGTGTATTGCGCCAAGTACAATACAGACAATTTTAAAATGATTAAATTGTCGTCATGTGTTTGTGTTTAATGTGTTGTTTAATGTTTATGTGTTGTTTAATGTTTATGTGTTGTTAAATGTTTAAATTTCGTCAGAGTGTATTGCGCCAAGTACAATACAGACAATTTAAAAATCCTTAAACCAATTTAAAAACGAACTTTTTAAAAATGTTTGACCTTCTGAGGGGGTTCGGGAGGGGGCGAGGGTTTCCTTGCCAGGCGCTTTCTTCTCCTTCTTCCGGTGGCTGCGCCCGCCATTTGCCCGTGCGCCGCGCGGGGGCGTGGCGCGGGGCGTGGCGCGGGGGCGTGGGCGGGCGCGCGGTGTAGCGGCGCGTGCGCTCTGCCGCCGCCACCGCCGCCGCCGCCTCTGCCGCCGCTGCTGCTGTTTGAGCGCGAGCGGGGCGCTGGGCGATGCACGCGTGGTATCCGGTGGCGGCGGCGGCTCAATCGCCTTGTAATGCAATTGGGCGGATTCCGCGCGGCCCTACCGCCCCCGCCGCGCCCCGCCCCCGCGCCGCCCGCGCGCTAATGGAATGCTTATTCGCCCCCGCGGGCGGGGCGGGGCGGGGGGCCTCCTTCGCCCGCCCTGCATAGTTGGCAACTCGGCCGCCGCGCGGCCCGGGCGACGCGCCTCGCGAGCGCAGGGGATCCGCGCCCAAGGTTGCGGTGCGCGCTCTTGCTGCGTTCTCAGCGCGCGGGGTGGCCCACGCCCCCCCCCCCCGTGCCACCTAGGAGGCCGCGAAATTATGCATGGAGTGGCGGCGTTTGTATTTCGACAACGAAATAAGGTTTGGTAGAGTGATTTTAACTTGTTAACTTTATATTACCTATAGTGCGATTCTTCTATCTCTGCCCCTCAAGCCCCTATGGCAACGCTGGAATATCACACGGCATTTCGTGTCTTTCTCCGTCGTACCGCTAGAAGTCGCATGCTCGCAAGCACTGCTTGATACGGATGCGGTACCTAGCGGCACGAGTGAGAACGTCGCGAAATACCGTGACATATTCCATCGTGAATACGGGCCTTGAGGAGCAAAGAGGAGCATAAATCGCAGTATATCGACTTGCTCTGTGATCGTCGGGTTCCTAAAGCTCTGTTTGAGAGGGAAGATAGAGAAGTATTCCTTTGCCCCCTAAATAATAGAAGAAAAATCTATGTTCGTGTCAGAACTTGTTACGTTTTTGTGGGGTTCCCAATCATTCATTAAACTGAATCACTTACTGGAAGGTTACTTACAAAACGTACGTTCATATAAAGTATATTTAGTTACTCGACTGTTGTCTGGTGTTTAGTAAGTATGGCAAAACATTCACCGACTGCATGCACCTTTGTTTTTGTATCATTAAATCGTGCATCATTGTGTGAATAATTTATTTCTGTGAATTTCAGCTACACAGAATCAGCTACACATATGTCACATGCAAATAAATTGCATTTCTTTAAATTCGCAGCGAACATAGAAAACACTACACACACATGCGTACTCAAAAAAATGCCAGTGAAATGAAGATGAAAATTTACAGTCAGTAGACATTCGTAAAATCATTTAGAAACTTACTTGAAACTCGAAAAATTAATTTTCGGGAACTTGAGCAACAGTTAATCAGATGAACATTTTGTCACTCCAGAAGGCAACTGACGGTATTCTTTAGTTAAGTGAACGTCTATGTTTAGAAAATAGAAAATTTCTACAAAGAACAAATTTCATAAAAAATAGTTTCACAAGAGCGCGGTGAGTAGAGTAAAGCACATTTCGAATGTCCACAAATAACAGCTCGGCCTCGCAACGCTGCGGTTCGCAAATTTAAGCCGTTCTCCTGCAAAATGACAATTTTTTGAGACGTGCCACTGTTCTCGCGCGCCAACGATTTACGAAAGCAAATAAATCGCAATGAACAGCCTCACAAAATTCCGCACAGAGAGGGAAATAGCCGTTGAAGGACGTGCTTGGGACGGCACGAGTGAGCGCACGACCTGTCAGTCCGAAGCCTCTTTTCCTTCCGTCTTCCGATCAACCACTGACGTGAGGTCAGGTCGTCAGCCTTGCTGACTTCCATTGTATTGGTATTCAAGTATATAAATCACTTAATTTCACATTAAGGTCAGAAGTAGCTAATGCGGTCACAGGAAAGTATTTTGTTTTCTTTGTTGCATTCACATATTTTTTGAACGCTTGAGTATCGTCCTCACTTTTAGCATTAGTACCAAATTTGAACTTTTAGCATGTTGTGCCTACTCTGAAAGAACTGATTTTACTAGTGGATGTCTAAAAAAATATTATCAAACCCATTCGCGAAAAAAACACAAATAAACCCATATTAAGAACCCGAAAATATTTGTGCACCAAATAAGTGTTATAAGGGTTGTATTGATCTAGCGGCGACAAAATGCCCGAGGGACTTTGGCCCCAGGGCTTTTTGTCGTCCCGAGATCATTAAAACCGGTTGACACCCGTGGAACATACATCATTTTTACTTTTTAGCTAATTTCTTGATTCACATTTACTTATTTACTAATTAACTCGATGTTAAGTTGACTGAGTTTGTCTTTTCATATTTTCTTCCCATAATTCCCTCTCATAATTCCCTCCATAAGAGAACATGTACCATCATTCAACTGTTTTCATATTTCCCTCGTAACGACGATCCTCTCGATCCAGGTACGTTATGCTGTGTACATCGAGCTCTTTATCGAAGGCAATAACAAGCTATAACGCAATGTTGTCGAGGTCGATGCCACGAGCGGGAGTACGTAGCACGAGTGCCACGACGAAACCGCCTCTCCACGCAGTTCATAACCCTGCCGCAAGAGACCACGCTATCACTATTGTAAAACGGCGGGGTTACGAAGAATTTCCTCTCCCGTACTGCTTCGTGACGCAGAGAACCTCGTGGCATGGCACGGTGCCGCGAGGCGTGCCACTGCCACCAGTACGAGACACTGACACCACTGCTGTATAACGTGACAGCAAAACATAAATACATTTTGAACTTCGCGAAACAATACTTCGCTGAACTCGAGTATCATCTTATGGTCTGTATATGAATGACAAGGAAACGAATCGTGAGCGTGTGCTTCCACAAAGAGAGCGGAAGAGAGAGCGGAAGGGCGCTCCGGCGTATTTGGGCTTCGGAGCGATAAATCCCGAGCCGCTTCGCTCTCCGTCAGCCGATCGCGCGGCGTCAAGTCGAGGCGTAAGTGACCGTTATGAGCGCTCGCCCGCCCGCAAAACGCCTTCGTTCTTTCCGAAGGGCAGTGAATTAACGCACCCATAAAACAACAGCTCCGCCTCCCTCCCTATCATAAAGCATCGGCAGGCCTGCCGGCCGGCCCTCCGCCCGCTGCTGCGCGCTGCTCTTTCTAATGGGCGGTGAAATACGCGCCTCCGGTCGCTCCGCTTTGACCTTCCCGGGAGTTAATGACGAGCCCAGGTTCGCGCGCCGACGGAGAGGCCTCCAGGAGACGCTTCGGCTCGTGCCCCCCCGCCCCCGCCCCCGCCCCGCCCCACGCGCCCTCCCGCCCGCGTGCGCCCGCGCTCGCTCTCAAAGCAATAAATAACGCGAGAGCGGCTCTGTTTAATTGAGGCGGCGGCAGCGGCGGGCGCAGGGGGCGCGCGGCTGACGGGGCACCCTGTACCCCCCGGCCCCCCCGGCTCGGCCCGGCCGCGGCCCCGGCCCGCAGCGCGCGGCGCGGCGCGGCGTGGCGCGGAGCGGCGGGCCTTCTTTTGTTCCGATATTGAAATAGAATCATTTGAGTGTAAATAATTTGCTTTGCTTCCCCTCCCAGCTGACAAGTTATTAGCAAAGAGTTCTGTACAGTAGCAGTTGCCCGCCGCCGCCGGTCGGAGGGGGGAGCCCTCGCCGGCGGGGGCAGGGGAGGAGGGGGAAGGGGAGGGGCGGTCCTCGCCCTCGCCCTCGCCGCCGCATTGTCCAGGGCGTCGCGGCGGCCTAGCCCCGCGCCGTGTGCCGAGCCGCGTCTGCCAGAGCCGCGCTGCGCTGTGCGGTGCCGGCGCCGCGCCCGCACGGCGTCGTAGTGTCCTCGCCGGCCGCCGCCGCCATTGTGCGCGCGCAATTTACCGGAAGCGCGGATCCCGCGTCGAACCTCGGCGCTCGAGAGGGCCCCCAACCGTCGACTCTCGGACGCGGAGGGAGCTGCAGAACGATACATCGCTTTTTTCCTAATACCGCCATTTCTCTTTCAATACGTCACCTTGTTTTCTAGTTGTTGCATTTCTGTTTAATATATCGAAAAAAAATGCCTGTTTTTCTTTATTTAAGTTATATGCTGTGAAATACATTCCAAAAAAGGAACTTTATTATATCTAAATCTTACAATGTTAATTAAAGTGATACACTGTTTATTTCTCTTTTTTCTCTCTTTCAATACATTTTTTTCGTATTTGTCGCACTTTATCGACAAAGTGTACCTTTTTTATTTAAGTAGTATGCAGTGATATTCAGTCCAATCCAATTATAGAACTTTGCAAACACTAAATCCTGAAATGTTCATTAATTTCTGTACTGCAGTCTATTTACAATCCTTCTCTATGTCTAGCTATAAGAATTACTATCATATTTCAGAAAATATTGAGATAACCATTGAACTAAAGCTCGTTTGTTTAGAATTTTCTTTTCTCGCCTTCAGGTGTATCTTCGAACAAAAAGTACATTGATATTATTCCGCCAAATTGTCATTCGTCACATATTAACTTCGTGTGAGTTTTTCCAATACTTCACAATCTCGTTATAGAAGTTATTGGAAATACCGTAGCTAGTGGCCTTGAAACGTGCCTCTAATAAGGGGGCCGCGTGTGCTGTGAAAAGTTAAATTCCCATTACGATGAGATTTTTATCTATGTTGCGTGTATAGTGTCCGAAGAACGAGATAATCATGTATTCGAAATTTATTATTCAGCGTAAAGCCGGAAGTTACCAGAACTACAAGAAATTTCAAAAGATCACGCTACACTGGACTGAATTGTTTAAAAACATAAAAGACTAACGAATTGTGTACGAATATAACTGTTAGCATCCTATCAAATATGGAAGTGTTTCTCGAGCTATGTCTCTGTATGTTTAACATAAATTTCGTCAATTCAAGTAAATTCCACCATTCCAGAAAATATAACTAATGAGAAGCGATATTCTAAATTTCCTGGTCAATTGCGAAATGAGAAATACTATTTTAGATTGTAATATGGGATACTTGGGGGATTGCCCGCTCTCTCTACGCCCTTAAACACAACTTGAAAAGCGCTTTGCGTCTCGGCATCACAACCCCGACGAAGAACGGTTGCCACCGCAGCCGCCTGCGCAATTCACAGCGACCAAATAACTCAACAGCCTGCAACTGCCAGCGAGAGAGGTAAGCGATCCAGTTCACTTACGCGGCAGGGCGGCGGCGGCCGCCGCAGGGGCTGCGGGCAAGCGACCTCTTTCACGCGAAAGGACGTCATGAAAACCGAAAGCGTGGCCGCGCGCCGCGCCCCGCCGCGCCGTGCCGTGCCGCTCGAGTGCGCGTGTTGCTATCGTCCTTGGGAGCGGAGTGGGCGGTGGGCAGGTCGCGTGCTCCGCCCCGCCCCTCCCCTCCAATCCCCCCCCCCGCCCCGCAAGGCTCTCGATCGCAGGCCGAGAGGAGTGATTGTTCGGCAAGTGGGTTCGAACGGCCGCGCCGCCTCGTGCTCTCTCCTGCGGCCCACCCCCCTTCCACCCCCTCGACGACCCCACACCCTCGTACGCACAATGGAGAGAAATGGCAGCCGAAGGAAATATATCGCATTATATAGGGCATATATGGGTAATCACTCAAAATACGTTTCTTTAATTTTATCTTCCTATAAAATGTCCATCTAGTGGCTGCACTGGGTATTTTTGGTGAAATATTTTCATTTGGTGCAAGTTTATTTACTTGTAAGTACATGCAAAAAATATGTTAAGCATTATACAGTTTCTTACCTCGTTCATTCTGAGCTATAAAACTGTATGAAAAAGAATCCATAAAAATAAATTTCTAATTTTTGGTTCGTTACAAAATTAGCTTTAATTATCATCAGCCTGCTAAATCAAGTTATGTAAGCTATTTCGGAAAAACAGAAGTATAATTAACACACTTTCACCATTGTATGTCCCGCGATAGCCCTCGGAACATGTCGACTTCTTAGAATTCTTCAAGAATATTTTAGAAGGACCAGGCTAAAAATAGAGCCAATCAATTCATCGTGCCGAGAGGAATCGAATGAGCAACTGAACACCTCTGAAGGACCCAAAACGGGTTTTAAGGTGCATAAAAATTCCCTGCAAAATAGTGTTCAAATGTTTTGAAAACCATCTTAGAATTTTTAGAGGATAGTGAATAAAAGTTCTCCACTAGTAAAACCACGAATCGGTCAATGGTACATGCCCCAAAAGGTGAACCGGAAGAGGTTGACCCGTCAGTAACGGCCATGTCCAGTCAATTCAGAGACCATTGGCGTGGCAACTGTTGGAAATTCCAGTGCAGCAGAATGTCAAATAAGAGGCGCTTAGAGGATTGCCTACTTAAAAGGATGATGCGTTCCAACCTCATCTGTTTCCGCCGTGTTAGTTCCAAAACAGTACCTTACACTGCTTCTCAACGTCCGCTGTACTCGGTCTTCCTAATCGGGAAATAAAGTACAGAATTGATTATTCCTTATGTAAAAGCCAACAATAGTTTTAGGCTAAATCAATAATCATAATTTCTTCTTATGTTTGTTCTCCTTCTCTTTCTTCTTCTTCTTCTCCTTTTCTCTTCTTACTTCATTTGTTTATTCTCCTCCTTCTCGTTTGCCCCCTTCTTTTTTCCCTCGGTGTCCGAGGTAATATTAATGCGACATTACGAGTGGTTGCTGCCACGTGCGTGTAACGCGTACATACAAAGGCAGGTTGTTGACTAATAAAACAATTAATAAACGACACCAATTTGCAATACTCAGCAAAATTTATTTATCGGTTCATTAATGATACTGTGCGGCTTCAACTATTACTTCCTATTACATCCCTATTGGCTCTTCGTTCTCTCGGTCAATCTGTTTCTCTCTGCTTCTGTTAAAAGTCAGTTAGGTCTGACAACTTAATCTAGGTGTCAGACGACCGACGATCTTTCATCAGTCTCTCCTACTCTTTCCTATCGGGCATTGTTGGCTGTATGTTCTTTTGTTTCGTTGTTTCGTTCCAATTATTTTTCAATCATTTCTGGCTCCTTTCATCAAGTTGTTTCACGTGAGGTATATCGCATTACCAGTGGTGCACGCAAGGGGTGGGGCTCATAGAGCTTCAACCCTCCACAAACCAATAATACATATTAAAACAATTTAGCTTTTACTAATTTTCTATACTAATGAAAATCAATCTATTTACAGAACACTGATTACTTGCGTTACAAATATTAAGTATTAGTCGACAAATTAAAATACTTTTAAATTCAGATTTTTTTTATAACAACACATCAAGTCGGCTGGTCACTGTACTTATATCACACACACTGGCACCCACACGCGCGCGCGCGCGCGCACACGCAAACACCGAGAAAAATTTGGCTGCGCCTCTACGCAGCATTAAACGTTTAAAATATTACATTTACAATATTTATATTAACATTTACAACATGTATTTTCGTCTGCGCGACCTTCGGTGCAATATGTGGCCCGTGCGCTCTCGCCGTCTTGACTCGCCCCTCTTCCGCGTTGCATCGCCCCTCCCCGCTCGCCCGCCCACCCGCCCGCCCGCCCGCCGACTTTTGTGTGCTGTTTCTTTCCGCTGCGGAGCGCGCATTGAACGCGCCAGTAGTCATTTGCAGCGCGTGCACAGAGCCCCGCGCATTGTGTGACGCGCCTCCCGCTCTTTCAGGCTTCCGGCCCTCGCCCGCGCCAAGACGCGCGGGACGGAGGGCGAAGAAGCCGGATGTCCACGCGGATAGGCACATGCACAACGGGAGATGAGAAACTGCTCCCCGCTTTCATTATGCAAATTGCGTTATCCAATTATCCAAATTGAGATTTTTGTAAGGATGATAATAAAGAGCCTCAATCTGTCCCGTATTAGTAATAAAAATACTAAGAAGGGAGCGGTTTGACAGGTGGGGAAACAAATGAATGTCATATCGGACAAAGGTTTTGCGAGAGGTAGTGTCGCAGATGTTTACAAGAGAGCCAACACCAAACGAGCGCACTGACGCTTTGAGCGTGTGGAGATAATTTGGTGTGATGTTGCCAGCGGTAGCCGTCAAAGCGGTCTTTTCTTTGAGAAATCTCGCTACGTCGTGGCTTATCTGAGGGTAGCCGTTCATTCACAAAGAGGTGGATTTTGCATGTTTATGCCTCCAAATGTATTATAGTTCAAGAGGAGTAATAAGGCGTTAACCGTTAAATAATTATTTTCTATAACCTGCTGTTCCAATACGTCTTTCGTTTTTACGATGTATCTTCTGCGCGTAACATGTACGGATATATCTTCTGTATATAACATGTACATGTCTAACTAAATTTCTTCGTTAGAGACATGTCACGAAATTCGCTTTTATTATTATTATTATTATTATTAATGTTGTTGTTGTTCCTCGCGATTAGTGGACACAGCGTGGAAGCATACGTTGAAAGTAGGTCATATTGAAATACTTATACTACATCTACGAGTATGATCCAGATGTAAACGTTTTATGTGTTTATTTACGTTCAATTCCCGATGTTTTGATTTATAACATTGTATCATTAATGTATATATTCTTGTAATCGTGCTGGTGACTATAGCACGTTACTAAATACTTTTGCTATAATATTTGTTGGCCTAAGTTTCAAATATTGACCATTATCTTCAGGAACGAGCAGAAATAAATTTCATTCTTATTTTAACCAATGTAAATGTGTCATCAATGAGATATATGACAAATTTCTCCACCCATTTCATAAATATTCATTTGTTTGTTATATTCTTGGAAATTTAAAATCCATTAAGACCATATTTTTTGACATTCTCCGTAATATTTATGATAAATTTAAATGTTTTGACTCCAACTTGAAAACATTTTTGAACTTTAACTTCAACATTTATAATACTATAACGTTCCTATATATCTAAATCTCATTAAACATATTTGAAATTGAAATAAAATTACTATTGTTTACATTTTGACTATCTTTAAACTGTTTGCGGATGTGCCATGTAACTTGTCTCGCGTTTTCTACACGTTCTATCCCCACGTTAATGAAACAGAAATGTGGTGTTAAAATTAAATTTTTGAAAATATTTCACAAAGTTTAATTCTGACATAACTCTCGTCCACTACAAATTCCTTTGTTGTGTAACAAATTTTCCCATTCAACCTACCATCGTCCTAATATACGTTCAATTCGGTATCTGATGTCGTCATTACGTCCGTTTTCAATGAAATCTAGCATCATTCTGTAATAAAATACACGCAGCTAATACGTCAGCGTTTTATTTCTTTTGTTCTAACATTCGTCTAACCAATTTTTTCATTGGATATTCGTAGTTTCTTGATAGTCACTTTTCACTGTCTTGCCCCATACATACTAACACGTTAAGGCGGCTCCAAACATTCGGCATTCGCCGAGCAGCGAGCAACTGCTCGCCCGATCCCGAGGAGCTGATATGATAGGCAAATGTTCGCTTCCTTTGATGTGTCCAAATGACAGACATGCAGTGAGTAGAGCGAGCCACCGACCGTTCGTCGCTTGGCAAATTGCAAGCAACCATCCACACTACTCCGGGATTCGGTGAGCGGTTGCTCGCTATTCGCCGAATACCGAATGTGTGGAGCCACCTTTACGCAATGGTCGACGTGTTTGTCTTGAAGACACAACTTTCGAAAAAAATTATTAAAATTTAATTTTCTAAATGCAGTTTTTTTCTTCATTAAGGTTATTTCTAATCAATAGTCCTAGCGCCCAATGTCCGGAATATCATTCCCTTCCAGCCTCGATCACACACGAGCTCCGACATTCGCGTTTCAACCTCAGTGGTTAACATTTGATTAGGACAAAAATGTCTAACATATTGTTTGTGTACACACTAAAATGTCTTGTCTTTTTTCAATTCTGAACCTAAATATAACAAAGGAGATGTTGTCTGGATTATATCACGTCAAACTTTCCTTGAGATGTCTGATATATCTCAGTATAAACTTTTGTCAGTCGAGGTCGCATAAACGTTTGTTACATTTTTCGCTGTCAGAGGTCATATCTACCCGAATTATCCGCGATCTTCGATACGTTATCAAAAATGTAAATGCAAAGTCATTTTAACATTCACGACTATCAAGGACAATATTTAGCAGGGCATTTTTTATTTCGGAAGGAGTTTTAGTACCCAAATCGACCTCATGGCCACGAATATCCGCGCGGCGATGGATTGAAGAAGTAATTAGGAAATTTACTGGTTAAATTAAGCTTGTTCATTAATTTGATAGATTTAATAATTCCTTACATTCTTTAATTCAAAATAGATTTCCAATTTACTAAATTGAAAATAAATCACACACATGTAATGGCCTTTTTTGAACCTCCAATCGAGATTTTAAACGCTACAAGTAGAAGGCTTTGGGGGTGTGCGCATTGGGCGATTGAGCACCTTTTTTTACCATAACCTCTGCTAATGCCGACGCCATTACGTCAATCTGAACAAAACTGCAGGCACGTGAAAAAGGCGGATAGTGTCCTCATTCATTACAATGCCGACCGTCACATGCTTACTTACTCATGTTTCATAGAGCCCATGTGTAACTCGATAGAAAACTAACAAATATATTTTTACGGATTACTTATATTTTTTTAAGGATTACAATTTTTTTTTACTTTTACTTTTATCACGTTGTTTATTTGAGATAAATAGTGCGTTTCCTTTAATCTCCCTTCCAGATCCATGACTGGGTGCACGGTATTACTTGAACTTACTTGAACACTGGGTCCTCGCGAAAAACAGTGTATATTCTACGAACGTATTGTCTACGTGGAATACTCTTATGTGGTGACGACTAATATATAATTACTTCTGTAGAAGTAGAACTGTCTTTCAGCAGCTGCAAATCCTTGTTAGGTTCTGATCGCTGCCGTTCAGACCGTATAGAGCAGTTTTAAACACCTTATTGAATTTTTATTTTACATTTTTTTCTATTTTTTCTTACATATTTTGGAAAACATAAATATGTATGTATCTACATATTTTGCTCTTGTTATTATACTTCGTTTTTTCATTCTTGGCGCACGGGGGGGGGGGTCAATAAAATGGAATATCATCGGTTGTGCCACTAGGAGTCGCATAATCGCGACTGTATCGAGAAGTGCTGGCGATCATGCGATTCCTGGAGGCACAACGGAGAATGACGAGAAATACAGTGAGATATTCCATTTTATTGACACATCTCCGTGCGCCAAGAAAGAAAAACCGAAGTGTACAATTAATTCCTTTGCCTTAGTTATCACTTAAGATCGCGGTGTTCTTCTTTCCCCAACACCCCTACTATTCCACGATTAAAACAGCTATGTGCAATAATAGTACATTATGAAACGATGATGTAATGATGGGTATTAATACACGAGTGTGATATTACGATACGAGCGAGGTACGAGCGAGTATCGTAAACTTCACACGAGTGTATTAATACCCATTACATCGAGTTTCATACGGTACTTTTTCTACGACTTATGGTAACTTTTATAAGTTAAACGTCTCCACTGAATCGTTTCGTGGCAGTCGACATGCAAGATTCAGCCAAGGCCACCTAGCGGGCACCTCTCTACCCTACACCCGCAGTTGGCTTTGTTTTACCATAGCGCTTGCGAGCGATTACAAAGGTTGCGGCAATAATATTCCGACGTCACCATTTTCGCATTTTCTCTCATTTCTGGAAACGTCAACACCACCAGAAAGAACTACCATTCACTAAATATTTTAAACTAAAGAATTGGCCGGTTTTTAAGGACAACCACACGGCAGCAGCAAATAACACAAAACGGGTTGCGTTCAGATCATAACGTCACTCAAATGTTCTCTGCAATAACAATCACTGCGCTAGTCAAATAAAATTAAAGTGAAATTACGATCCAATTGATTTTAAATAAAATGTCACATAAAAATTATTACTGATAAAAGAAATTAAAACTGAGAAACATAATATAATATTAAATGCAATTTTAATGTACACACTCGAATGAAACATTTACTGCACGGATTCTTAATGATTAATGAAGTGCCAATACTTGGTTTGTAAGCGTCTCAGTTATTGGTCAAGAACCTGTATCATAATGAAAACTGTATCGAAATGGCTATCATTATGCAGCTGGTTGCAGCCAACCAATGACAGCATTATACAACGGGAGTAGAAAAAATTTCTTTCGAATGTCAATTTACCTGCGTATATAACGATCATAACTATTCAAAATTACGCCACGGTGAAAGAAATATTTCCTATTGTGCTCCTTCGTTAATGCTTTCAAGCATTTTCCCGGATAAATCTAAACCATGTATCTCTTCTGGAACTACATCCAAAGAAGAAAAATATTTGGGACCGATCTCCCCGCACTTGTACGTTATCACCTAAGATAGTGGGATCGGAATTCTCTACGCGTTATTCCCAGAGTGTCAAGAAAGTTAGAAAACGTATCTCGAATAAGAACCTTGCGTAAATAACAATCACATACATTAAAACTGTGACGGCAGGACGAAATATTTATTCTTGCTCTATTCCATTACTTTCCCTCTTCATTTTACTTCGTATTACCGCGGTGGTCAAGCAAGTTATGAGAGACAAAAGTTACTCGAGTATGATAACTGTGTAAATAACAATTAGCTGCATTAAAATATGAAGCACGACGAAAGAAGTATATCCTTGCTCTATTCCACTTTACCTCCTTGATTCTACTTTTACGAGTGTAGGCTCCAAGGATGATGCGTCTTTTCCGTCTTCCGCAGAGACGTAATTATTTCGAAATGCCGTTACGCATGTGTACGTCATCGCGGCGTGGCGTGGCGTGGCGTGGCGCGGCGGCGCCGGGCGTCCCGACGCGGAGTGGCGACGGCGCGGCGGCGGCGGCGGCGCACGACTGAGTTAGAGGGCGTATTTCACACGGCAGAGGCCGCGCGCGCGGCCCCCAAGCAGAGCGGGCGCTTCTTTATGGCGGCCATTTTGTCACCGGGAGCGAGTGAGGTTATGTTGGGTTAGCCGAGGCATCCATTAAGCCGCCAGGACCCGGCCACGCCGAAGGGGGCGCAGCGCGGAGGTGTAACTTATCGCCCCCCTTATTGCGCGGGGAAGCGCCGCCGGTGTCTTTGTGCGCCAATCGTCACTCATTTTTTTGTCCTCCTCCTATTTTCTCGGCGCTGTTGCGAGAGAGCGCGGCGGCGACGGCGGCGGCGACGGCACCGCGCAGCGCGAAATGACAGCGCGGAAGAAAGATGCGGAAAATAAGTGTCCTCTTCCATTGGAGGAGAAGAAATACACGCGGGGAAAATAAAGGACTGGGTTTTACGTCCCGCCTCGCGGATGTGTGAGTGAATGAGGTACCGGATAAGAAGACCTCAGGAAGTCATAAAACAGACTTCAAACTCGAGGCGGTGCTCGACGCCAAGATATTCGAGTTCCTTATTAGCGGATCCTGAAGAGGAATATCTGGCGGCACAAAGGCCGCAGTAGTAAACCCTTATTGATGGCGTCACAACAGAAACTGCCAGAACCGCAGCTCTGGAAGAAACGGTGCACCTGCGTTCGCCACTTTTTCGTGAATAAACGGATCAAGTGTGCTCTTTCGGAAGCGAGAAAAACAAATACTATCTGTCCTCAGGCGATATTTTACTTCAAAGATTACGTTCGGATCAAATAAAGGGATGTTTGTGAACAAAAGTAGTACGGACCTGAAATGAAATTATATCCTTTCCATGGAATCCAAAAAGTGATGCAAACAGTATTCGAACAGCAGAGCATACGTGGAGAAGGGGATGATGTCGCTGTTTAAATGTGTGAGGACCATCTTTCAACATTCAGTCTCGAAATCAGAGAATTGTTAGACAACAGCAAGTATTGTAATAAATAAAATCGACCAAAATTTGAGTGCAGAATAAAAAAGTCTTTTAAAGTAACAATTAGGAAGGTAGAACATTTTAAAAAAGAAATAAAGCACACATTTTTTCGAATAACACGTCAGGGATCGACTTTTAAAATATTCAAAATCTTTGAGAGTTTGATCGCCAAAAAAGTTATACATTTCGGTCTCCTGGATTGATTGTATCAAGTCTTTGAGTCTTAGATTATTCAACGTCGTTTCCCGAGCATTTTATTAAGAAGCACTTATATATCTTTTAGAAGTTTTTTAACCCTGTCAAGAATACTTCCGCTCCATACGCATACCACTTGTCTAATCGCATTCTTTTTAGCAGTTCCTCAAAAACACATCGCTTTCGGGAGTAGGCCTACATCTAATAGCACTATTATATTGGTTACATAATCTTTCGTACAAAGAGCAACCATTCTTTTTCCAAACATGTAACTACTTGAAGTGTCAAGTAAAGATGTAAAATGAACGGTTTTCATCCTTCCCTCAGAAAACAAGAAAAGAGTTGGATGCTGGGCAGAACTCATTAATTTAATTTCATTCCACCATCTCTCAGAGAGAACATACTGCCTATTATCGTATACTACCTACTGAAGATTGTACACAGTGTTAGGAGACAAAGATGGTCGTTTCTCTTCACAACACGACCATGGGAATCGAATTTCAAACGCAATCAGTGAACTTCCGGGTAAAAAATATAGAGCTTAATGTATCAGATACAGCGCGCCACAAATGTGTCTATGCAGTGGCACCTTGCTGGTAAGAGTGCTTGCAACATAAATTATGTTGGCAGCACGAGCTACAACTTGGAACAAGAGGAAACGTACATTGCGTACTCGCCACAATCATGATAGATGCTGGAAGTGTGGTCCCGTTCACTTGTTACCTAGTGTTCAGGTTGCTACCAACATAAATGCAAATTTTAATAGGAAGCCCTGATTCGGCTCGGTGCTAAGAGACTTTCCTGGCGCACTGTATCGGTTTGCGCTTAAAGAAAGCAACATAGATCTGCACAATAACATCCTGCGCGCCTCATACACCTGTGTTTCTTTCACGATACAAATACGAGGTTTCTAGGACAGTGAAAAACGTACCACCTGGGACACAATCTCGTACGTCATCAGTTACTTGACTAAAATGGCAGCTTCATACTAACGTAGCAGATACAGTCAACGAGAATTCAGTGCGTTAAATAGTGTAATACTACTCAAAAATATATTGATTTGGAATTTCTACATTGTTGCTACATTAGAAGCACACTTCTGTGTATACCGTATTAAAATGTCACTCTCCTACAGAGTTCATGGCGCACGATGCAGTGAATAAGTTCTCAAAAGGTACTAATTGACCGGGGATGCCGTAAATTGTCCCTGCCTAGAGAGTTGGCCCCTGATGGAAAAGTATTCATTTGTCCGTCCCAGGAATACTGTTACAGCAATCAATTTTTAGGTGCTTCATTTATGATTTCCACACTTTGAAATATTCAAATCCAACCGAAGGATCACGGAACAGAAAAGTTTGATTTGGTAAATAGTTGATTGACCCAGTTGCATTGGACATCGGGCACTACAATCAAGGTACCAAACAATCAGAGATCACGTATGTGTGTCCATAGTCGGTAAAAAACGAAACACTAGTTTCGTCATGTCACATCTGATTATTCGTTTGTTTCTTCTCATTTTTGAACGTCACCTCCCGAAGAAAATGTTCTGCTCGATAGAAAGTTTATTGCCGGGAAGTACGCAGTATTACACCTATCCCCTTGTACCATGGTGAAGCCTGAGTGCTATTGGACACGGTGCTGGGAGCTGCGTGGTATTACACCGTCCCCCAGGCGTCATGACTCCGCCGCTGCTGGGCGTCACGATGCCCTCCGCTCGGCGCTCGCCTCCGGGCCGGGCCGTGTCTTCCCTCTGAATGCCAGATTGTACAATTTTCGCGCGCGGCGCGGGCGGGCGGGCGGGCGGGGCTGTTTCCTCCCCTCGCCGAAAATAATCGTTCACGCTGCTCACGTGGTCGCGGCGTGGCGCGGGGACGACGCGGGGGCGCCAGCGGCGGCGGCGGGGCGGAGAGAGGAGGGGCGGGGGCGGAGCGTGGGCGGAGCGGGGGTGGAGCGGGGGGCACGCAGGCGGCTCGGCGCGGCGCGGCGCGGGGCTTGTTATCGGCAGTTTCTGGCTGAGCGGGCGCGATGCCGCGAGGAACACCTTATCGCAGCTCGAGACGGCGCCTTGCCTCCCGCGCGCCCTCCCTCGCCCCGCCCCTCTCCTCCGCGCGCCGCGCCGCGCCGCGCCGCCTGCTCCCACCGCCCCCGCCCCTCGCGCCGCCGCCGCCGCCGCTGCTTACTAATGGAAAGCTGATAAACGCGCAGGGCGGGGGCCTTAAGGGCCGGCGGGTGGGCGAGCGGGCGGGCGGGCGGGCCTCGCGCCGTGGAGTCAAGGGCGCCCGCCCCTGCACAGCCAAGGGGCTCACGCGGCGGCTGGCGGAGGCGGCTGCCCCAGGCGGCTTCGCCTCTGCACGGGTCTTCCTCGCCAACAGCACCGGCTTTCTTACGTCTTTTTCCTGGACCACACACCACGTCAAACCAAATTTGGACGTTTGCAAACTACGAAATATGAAACTATTCTGCCTACATTCAGATTCCACCTTTTGAGACGTTCGAATGTACGATATTTAGCACGAGGAAAAGAGCTAAACAGTGATGTAAAAAGAGAACACGATGTCCTCGTTACTAAAATTGCTGAAAGGTCTCCATGCCAATTTTAGGCGCATAAAGATACGACGCCAGAATAATTGCCGCAAGGAAAGCAAGAAGTTTCAGTACAGTCGAGAAGGTGAACTAGAGAAAGAACTTATGCTTAGATAAATAAGAATAGAAAATTAACGAAAGAATAGAAAGAACAATGTGCTAAATCTGATAAATTCTTGCAAGCATTACCAAAATATGCCACATGTCTCTGCTCAGCATATTTAATAAGACAATATTCTCAACAGTCATAGTTTTGCTCGAACTTTATGATCACAACTTTGCCTAAGTCACAATATTGTTATTAACCAGTGATTGTGTCTCAGAGGGAAAAGAGAAAAGCCCTTCTCACACATATTCTTCTTCCAAGTGTGATAAAATATTTGGTGTATGACGGAAATGAATTATTTTGTGTTGAGAACTACGAGGTATTTATTTTGAATGAGTTGTAAACAACGCGTAGTTTTAAATGTCGCGAAAAATATCGAAATGGCTCTTCCTTCCGAGGGAGAACTCCCAGCTCCTCCTTCTGACCTGTCTTAATCTCCCATATCCCTCAGCGCTCCTGCAGCGCGAAGAAGAAAAGTGTTTTAAGTGAGCCTTATGGGTCAAAGGCAGGAGTTCCTCTCTTGATTGATTGCCATCTATCGATGACGTTTTGAATGAAATAAACGCGTCACGCGTTGCTATTCTTTGAGTCAAGGACCAAGGCTAGAGCACGGAGTAATCTTACAATATGGGCCGACGGAAGTCCGGATGGAGCACCCGGAACCGAAGGATCTATCTTAACTCCTCGCAAGTCGCTCTATGTGATTTTATTTGATGTAGGATTCATTTGAATTAGTTTATATCATCGACTTCTTTCCTTCTCATAAAAAACACACACAAGCCACCATTATTAGGAATTCGTGCCTGCACAGACAAATAATTAATTTCTACTAGAATCATTACATCACTAGGCAAAGAAAACCTGGAGACTCCGCCTTCCTAACTTTACAGAATAAAAAAATTTATTTACAAAATACAAAAATTATAGAAAGGCATATCCTTCGCATTTAACTGTAGTAAAATCTAACATTGGTAGATTAAGGTCACCTAAACTATACTTTGATTTCATTAAAGCGACTTCTGATATTTGATCAGCTGCTTGCAGTTATGCAACGGGAACTTTGTTACGATTTAATTTTTGGTATAGAAGCTCCCGATCTGATACTTGCGTCCCAGCTGATCGAACGTCAGAAGTCACTATAATTAAATCTGAAAATACTATAAACTACCTCTGTTAATCTGGAAGTACCAATTTTTTCGTTTAAATATTTTTGACTAAAATTGGAGTTTCCAAGTTTTCTTAACCGGGACTAACGGCGAAGGACCGTAGCTTCGCTTGAAGGGTAGTAGGTTTGAATCCCGCTCCGGGCATGGATTTATTTATTTACGTCAAAAACAGTTAAAAACTGTGTGTGACGAGCTATGGGGAGAAGTAATTTTGTGCACGTTTTCATAATTCTGTGATCTCTATCCTAAACCATATTCTTATAGTCGAATTTTGAATACAGAAAAGAGAGTTTTTTTTCGAGTTTTGTTCACAAAATATTCGCTCCTATATATAAAATATATTTTCAAAGGTAAATTAGCTATAAATTCCTGCCCTGAACCGTCATGTTCTTCATGAAAGAATAATACTTTTTGCCGTGATAATATGGAAAACGATAATTTGAATAACTATATTTCCCACTGAAATTCAGAAGACGTGCACAAATAATGAAGTTACATTTATGTCCAGAAGCAAAACAAGGGACCATCTCAGCATTTGCTCAAGGATCAGGGAACTGGACGAAAAACCT
This sequence comes from Acheta domesticus, assembly GCA_031308135.1. Lineage (NCBI taxonomy): Eukaryota > Metazoa > Arthropoda > Insecta > Orthoptera > Gryllidae > Acheta > Acheta domesticus. The sequence continues at coordinate 193,450,327 of JAHLJT010002406.1, forward strand.
GATCGAAATGGGATGTATGTGGGTCTCCGAAGATGTGGTTCCACTACCGATCTACCAAAGTTATAAAACCGATGTTAAATTACAGTGGTCGCTATAAGATGATAAAAGTTGAAAAACGATTTTAAATTTAAAAGAAAGTTTTTATAACCTAGTGACAATAAAAAAACGTCTATTTCTAAGTACAGTAAACCCTTGTTAGCACGAACTCGCTTAAAACGAATTTTACCGCAACACGAAACAAAGCTTTGGTCCTGGCAAAGGATTACAGTAATACTGACATTTTATAATACTCGGATTACACGAATTTTTATAACACGAACTCCGATTATTTCGGCTCCTTGGAATTCGTGTTAATGAGGGTTTACTATATTTTTTTAAAATTTATTTATATTCTGAATGAATTCACAAAGGCCGGTTCATGTTCAACTTCACAATGTGCAAGCAGCTAGCGTGAGCGTGGTCGAGAGCGGGATGGCAAGGCTGTGCGCGTGTTGCAGTGGTGGAGCTGGACGGCGCGCCGTCGGACGAGACCAACTCGGGCGACAACTCGAACGCCGGGTCGAGCGCCGGCGGCGCCGACGACGACGCGGCGCGCCTGCGCCTCAAGCGCAAGCTGCAGCGCAACCGCCACCTCCTTCACCAACGAGCAGATCGACAGCCTCGAGAAGGGTGAGCACGCCGCGCCCCCGCGCGCCCCCCGCGCGCCCCCCGCGCCCGCCGCCCCGACGCCACGCGAGCCTTGCCGCGAGGGGAATTGGGGTGAGCACTCCGACCACCGCCTGCCGCCCACACATAGCAGAACCTTCTCGGGTCCCTTACTCATCGCATAACTCCCTCTCACTCATCGCCCAACGTTCCAGAATAGTTAACCCGTTCCTGGAGTGGAATTTGAGTGAGCACTCCAAGCCCCGCCTGCCGCCCACACATCCCAGATGTGGGAATTTTGGTGAACCTTCTCAGGTCCCTTACTCATCGCCCAACTCCCTCTCACTCATCGCCCAACGTTCCAGAATGTTTATCCTGTTTCCTGGAGTGGAATTTGAGTGAGCACTCCAACCCCCGCCTGCCGCCCACACATCCCAGATGTGGAATTTTGGTGAACCTTCTCGGGTCCCTTACTCATCGCCCAACTCCCTCTCACTCATCGCCCAACGTTCCAGAATAGTTATCCCGTTTCCTGGAGTGGGAATTGGAGTGAGCACGCTAACCCCCCGCCCGTCGCCCACACATCCCAGATGTGGAATTTTGGTGAACCTTCTCGGGTCCCTTACTCATCGCCCAACTCCCTCTCACTCATCGCCCAACGTTCCAGAATAGTTATCCCGTTTCCCTGGAGTGGGATTGGCGTGAGCCCTCCAACCCTCGCCTGGCACCTTCACCAAAAGTATCTAATGTTGTCCTGAATGTATCATCCATACGTGTAATTATAGTGAACTTTCCCGTGTCCCTTGCTCACTTCTCCCTTTCAGTTATCGTCATGTAACCCAGGAGGTGTATACCGTTTTCTGATGTGGAATTTGGGTGAGCTCTCCAACCCTCGCCTCAGATGTGTAATTTTGGTGACCCTTCGCGTGTCCTTTAATTCGCCCCATCATCCTCTGCTCCAGGAGATTTATTTCGTTTTCTGACGTGGAGTTTGTGTAAGCACTCCAATCTCCCTTGGCACCTTGACCTTCACCCTCACGTAATACCCAGATGTGGAACCCAGGAATTTTTGAGATTCCTCTCGTGACCCTCACTCACTATTCCCTCTCACTCATCGCCCAACGTTCCAGAATGTTTATTCCGTTTTCTGTCGTGGTCTCCAATCTTCGCCTGGCACCTTCGCCCTCAAGAATCACCCAGATGTGGAATTATTGTGAACCTTTAGTGCTCCTTGCTCACTACTCCCGGTCAGTCATTATCATTTGCCCTAGAAGGTATATCCCTTTTTCTGACGAGGAATTTGAATGAGCACTCAAACCCTTTCCTGGCATCTTCACCTGCCTCATCATTCAATTACCTTGAAAGTTGTGGTAGATTTCAGGTATGGAACTTTGGTAAGCTTTCCAGAGCCTCTTACCCACTAATCCCTGACACCCGTCTTCACGCGTCGGAAGTTTTTGACCATTTTCGTGCGAGAAATTTGGGTCAACAATCCATTAACTCTTGCCTAGCAGCCTCGTCTGCACAACATCCAGTTGTCCTGAAATTTGTAGATGTTAGACATTGAATTTTGTTCAGCATTCCTGATCCCTCTTTTAACATTTCATTTCTAGCTCTCAGTATTTAACTCTAATCATCACCCTGTCACAAAAGTGAACATTCAGTTACTCTGACAGAACATTATATTACTATTTCCATCTTCCTTCTTCGAAGAGAACTCAATAAAGGCATTCTATTTCGAATAAGAGATTGTCAAACTCAAAACTAGAACACAAATAGTACCACCCACGAAATATTATTTTGCGTAATTAATTCAAACTAAAATGTAACAAATTATAAATAAATTGAAATTATAATTACCAGTTCTAACAAACTTAAAATAATATAAACTAAATGACTCGTTTACTGAACGTCATTTGGAGCACAGATTTTGTTCTTTGTGATTGTCGATTTTGTACCATTATATAGCGTCTAGAAGAAAAAATTTTGTTCTAATAGAAATTTAAATATGCTTTATTTTTTACTTGTTTGCGAAATAGACGATTTACTTTCAACCTGATATAATAATTTACAGTATTTTAAACATTTTCCAATATGTTATCGTCTTTATTGTCTTCTATAAAATCTGTGGCCGCAAGGTTAAAGTTCTTAAGTAGATAGACCTTGGCTCAAAAACTCAATTTCTTACAACAACAACAACAACAATAATAATAATAATAATAATGATAATAATAATAATAATAATGATAATAATAATAATAATAATAATAATAATAATAATAATAATGATTTTTCAAAATTTTCTAAGTAGCTATTTTTAATGTTAAAAATTAGCTTTCAGCATCAGAGTGTATTTACACATTTAGTATGAACACTTTTATTCTTTGGTGCAAAAAATTGCGCCAAATGATAAGGTCATTGCTAGCTCATCCGCGACATAGATTCGTAACCTCTGATCTCAAAACGTTCCAGATATTATTTTGTTACTGCAGCGTTTTATTAGTGATAACATTATACTCAGATCTTGATTTACTATTTAGAAGTTTTGGTTGGCGTGAAAATTGGTTAACTAGTTCCCTATAACTAAGAATAAACAAGCTTAAATGTAATGATAAATTTCGTTTTTCTTTATGTTGTTACAATCCTAATAGTATTTATCGCTGACATTCCAAAACATCAAGAAAAATCTGACAACTAAGAATCATCAATTAATACAGGCCTACGTTCGTAGTTCTTAAAAGTAGTATAAAATGTTCTAAAACAACTTAACTCAAAAAGAAACTCAAAACTGAATAAATCAATATTCACACAGCTTAGAATATTTCATAGCTTGATTTTTGATAGATAATTCTCACTGAAATCGATTATTGCTTTAAATATTTTAAATTATTAGAATATTAGTCCTCACAGGAGCTTGCACTTTCAATAAGATTTCGCACATTGCAGATTCGTAACTAAAATTATATCACTTATAAAATATCATAGTGTCAACTTGTTGAAAATTTGAGCTGCAACAGAGGTTGTTAATGTATGCTCCTATATCGACGAATGAATCACATTGCTTATCTATTCCTTTTGCCTTGTATGATTTAATGTATTCCATGAAAAGCAACTTGTAATTCATTCTAGAGCCCAATAATATTCCTTACACGTCCTATAGGAAGGGGACTGGAGTGCGTAAGTGACCTTTAGGCAAACCGAAAGAGAATCCGAATACCAAAGAACGTTTAACCTGCTCAGAGCCGAATAGACTCGACACTTCCAGTCGAAAACGCACGCGGCGGGAGCGGCATCCGCCCCAGAGCGAGGCCCTCTGCTCGACTCCCGCGGCGCGGGCGCGGGGGAGGGCGGAGGAGGAGGGGGGACCGAGGACCCAAAGGGAGCCGGGGGTGGGGGGTGTTAATTGCGCGAACGCGCGGGACGGGGGGGGCAGCACCCGCCCCCGCTCCCGCCGCCCGCGCGACGGAGACGTCGGCGAGATGGGAGAATTATTCCTCCTGCTCCAAACTATTGATTTTCGATAAGGGGCTTCTTCCTTCCTTTTCAATTCGTGCTGGCGGCGGCGGCGGCGGAGGGGCGGGGCGGGCGCGACAAAAGCAAAAGAAATGCCAGAGTGCGAAAGAGGGGATCGCCGCCGCCGTCTGCATCGCCCGTGCGAAGGGTGGCGCAGCGCGGCGAGCGGGCGGGCGGGCGGCAGAAGGGAAAAAGAACAGAGTAAGAAGGGTAAATTTCGGGTTGTGTATTGTGTCGGGCAAAGTGACGGGAAGAGCGTCTGGATTTGAATCCCACAATTCCGCGCGCCCCCTCGCCCGCTCGTCCTCGGTTACTGCGAGTGAGCTGAGCGGATTCTGGGCCGGGGCGGGGGGCGGGGTAGAGTCAGGAAAGGCGGGGTGCGGAGGGGTGGACCGAAACGGAGCGGGGCGGGGAGGAGCGGGGCGGGGAGGGGCGGGGCGGGGAGGAGCGGGGGCGGGGAGGAGCGGGGCGGGGAGGAGCGGGGCGGGGGGAGCGGGCGGGGGAGCGGGGCGGGGAGGAGCGGGCGGGGAGGAGCGGGGCGGGGGAGGAGCGGGGCGGGAGGAGCGGGGCGGGAGGAGCGGGCGGGAGGAGCGGGGCGGGGAGGAGCGGGGCCGTGCTGGGCGGGGAGGTGTACGGCGGGCGGGACAGTGTAAGGCGGGCTGGGCGGGTGGGAACGGAGCGGAGCGAGAGCGGGCGGGGAGGAATGAAGCGGATGAGGTGGGGCGGGGCGGCGCATGAGACGGGGCGGGGCGGAGCGGGGCGGAGCGGAGCGGGGCGGGGCGGGCGAGCGCGGCGGGAGGAGCGGGCGCGGGGCGGGTCGGGCGACGAGGAGAGGATGGGGTGAAGGGCGGATGGGGCGGGGCGGAGCGGAGCCCCCGTAGTACGCTAGCGGCGGAGGGATCTTCGGCGCGGGCCGCTCCCGCTGGCTCAGCCTGGCGGTCGAGACGCCAGCCATCCGCTAAGCTGCTCCTCGCACCGAACGTGCGGGAGCTTCGAACGGCGGCGTTTCGGAATGTTATCGCAAGCCTGCGCAGGGCGAACGGAAAGCTTCCAAAACGATTGCGATCAGAGCACCGCGCAAAGTATTAGAAAAAGTACGTGGATTATATCTCTCCGAAAATTGCCAAAAATGTTTCTGAGGATATTCAGCGCTTCCTATTGATACTCATTACACCTAGAATCCATTTAGATAATGAAATTGCAATTTCATCCGAATTCTAAAAGAATAAGTAAATTGCCGAAATTGATTTAACAAACCATAATTTTTTAGGTAGTTCACAAAACAATCTGTAAATAAAGTAAAACACTTCGTCAAAAATGACTCCGCTCACTAATAAAACTGTTCTTCTGCAAAATTATATTTTTGAGATGAGTAACTTTTCTTGGGCATCGACGATGCGATCCGTGAGAGCTCCTTAGCTGCCCCGTTGGGCGATGCTGAATGTCAGTGTCGACCCAGGTCAGCGGCCGATTCTTTTGACTGATTCAGAACCGTTGGATATTGACGAAGTCCACATCGCTTTGGGAATTGGATATTCTGGCAAAAGGGCTGAAATGTCAGGCGTAATGCCTTCAGGGAGCGCAGTTAGAAGTTAGGGATAGTTTTCACGACTGGCTTAGCTTGTTCCGATGTTGCCTCTTAACAGAATATTATAAGAATTGATAGGTACATGTTACATTCTAAAAGCATCTGCGAATATTAAAATGAATGTTCTAAAAGATAAAAGGAGTCGTGTATGAAGGAAGCCCATTGTCAGAAAATGAATGAAAGAGCCCACGCTGTTCACGTATATCACGCATTCGAACACTCAATAGACCTACTAAATATTCAAAGTATAATCCGTGTAAATATTTCTTACATTAGAAGTTAGACCTACATTTTTCTTGAATTATAGCAACAAAAATAAATGGATTTCTTGACAACATCCTCCAGTCGGCGGAGTGACAACAATAATAGGGAGTATCACAGCCCCCGGCACAAGTTGTCAAACTCAAACTTTCCTTTAAAAAATTATTGGCGGCTTCTTGTCAGAGACCTCATCACATGTTTAGCCTACTCCACCACTACGTGCGCAGATTTACAGCCCTAAGTAAGCAGATTACACTTCTCCTCCACACGTGACGTATAGGGATGCGTCATCGATGTCGATGTTTTCAAAACATCTGTGTTTTTATTGAAACATTTATATACTAAATCCGATGTTTTTAACATCGAGATTTTGGGCTTGATTTTTTTTTGTGAATGAAAAATACCCGTAATCAAAATTTGTAAAAGTTAAAATATGAAATTGATGGTACCACTGTCAGTGTATGTTCGATCCGAAACATCAACGATGTTTAGAAACATCGATGTTTAGTTTTAGTATATCGATTTAGTGTATCGGATTTAGTATATCGATATCGCATCACTTGTCACGTACAGTTTTTACTGTTCTTTGAGGAAAATAAACCAAATCAAGTCAAATCCAAGTGTCGACTTCAAGGGTCAAATCCAAGGGTCAAATCCGTGTCAAATCCAAGTGTCAAATCCCAGAGTCAAATCAAGGGTCAAATGCAAGGGTCAAATCCCAGAGTCAAATCCAAGGGTCAAATCCAAGTGTCAAATCCAAGTGTAAATCCAAGTGTTCAAATCCAAGGGTCAAATCCAAGTGTCAAATCCAAGTGTCAAATCCAAGTGTCAAATCCAAGTGTCAAACCCCAAAGTGCAATCCAAGTGTCAAATTCAAGTGTCAAATCCAAGTGTCAAACCCCAAAGTCAAATTCAAGTGTCGAATTCAAGTGTCAAACCCAAGTGTCAAAACCAAATGCCACATGCATGTGTCAAATCCATTGGCGTTGGCCGTGGCGTTGGCCGTGGCGGCGTGGCGCAGCGCGTGCAGGCTCTACAGAGCGCGTTGCAGGGCGAAGGCTGATGGGACGCGCGCGCTTCGCTGCTTGCAGAGTTCGAGCGGACGCACTACCCTGACGTGTTCGCCCGGGAGCGGCTCGCGGCCAAGATCGGGCTGCCCGAGGCGCGCATCCAGGTGGGTACTCACGAGCACGCACGTACACACACACACACACACGTCAATAGTCGCAAATGGCGGCCGAAAACTTGACACCTGTGCCTAGGACGCGGCGCCTCTCCAGCAGCCAAGTAAATACTGAATCCGGCCGCGGAAACCTACGCTCTCATAAATTGTTTTCTTGAAACATTCTCCAGTCGACGGAGTGACAAAAGTAATAGTAGTAACTCCAAGTAGTTACCCAACCTTCGTGAAATGAATGGAAATCATTTCGACGTGCTACTCACCGGTCCACGCCCCGAATTTCAAAATAACTGATAGCATGTCTGCAGCTGAGTGTACGCAGGGCGGGATAAAAATCTTAATGGCCCAAAGCATGACAAAACTATACCCCCCCCCCAAGCAAAATATGTCAGAGTATCCTTTTTCAACCGAAAAAATATTCCAAAACACTCCTAAACAAGTACACTAACACGCACGCGCGTAAGTAGGCAAAGAGCGCACAAAAAGCATACACGCACATGAAGCTTACATGTAAACAAGCACAAAAATCATAAGCAGGCACGAAAATCACACACGCCTACAGAGCATGTACGCACGCACCTTACACAAAAACCATGCGCACAAAACTCATACATACCTCACAAGGAAGTGACTCTCAGTTACAAGAAGAGTTACAGACTCTCAGTTACAAGTAACCTGCAGCATTTTCTTAAGCGTCCTTTACACTAAGGTCTAAATTTAATCAAATAACTTTGTGCCGTTTTAAAGAAAAAATGGTTTAAAGAAAACAAAAATTGCCTATGTTTGAAACAAAATTTCGCCAAAAGTACTCATGTTTTTGAAAAATTATACATTATATTATTTTTAGATTTTCTCATAAACACATTTCATTAAGAAAAAATATTTATCTTCATAATTGTAGTTGTAGGACAACGCCGAAAAATTTTGAATCTTTTCAAATTTCCAAAAATTAGTTTTGTCAATCAACACTAAACCTCTATCATTCTCTTAAACGTCCTTCAGACTATGCAACAGCAAAATTTAATCGAAAACGATGGAGTCCATTTTGAGAAAAAAATTTATACAAAATTAATATTTTTCGCGCAAAAAGGACTCAAAATTTCGAAAAATTGTACATGACCTTATTTCAAAATATGTCTTTAAGGAATAGATTTCATTAAGGAAAAAATCTGTCTAATATTTTAGATGTAGGAAAACATCAAAACATTTTGAAATTTTACAACTTTCGAAATATCAGGGTTTTTAATGAAAATGAGACCTGCGCCATTCTCTTACTGTCATTCACACTATCCCACAAGAAAATTTAATAAAAACGATGGACATTTTTTTAATTTTGAAAACGTCTCTGTAGCTTCATGTAAAGTGCCCTCAAAATTAAAATACTATTTCAAATTCAACGGGCCGCTATATCCGCCATATCAGTTGGGGATAACAATCTTGGAGAAAATCGGCTGAACGGTTTAGCCGGTAGCGTTGTTCTTGGACAGACGAACAGACGTTTTGCCGTCATTCGATTTTTCGGTATCAAGGGCGCACAAAACATTGATTCTGACTACACCACGTGTTAGAGGATTTTTTCTAAATTTAGCAATTCGATTTACCCACTTTTGCATCATCAAGGTCCTGTAATAAGAGTTCTTCTGCCGAAAATTCGCCGTTTTTTCGCGCAGCATTACATAACTTTCTACTGCGAAACGGTTGCGAGAAAGTAAAAAGGTACAAACACACACATGCGCCAGCGTGTTCGCGTGGGAGAGTGGAAGGCAAAGGGCGCATCACCTTTACAGACTATGTAATGCCTGTATGTGATTCCGAGGGGATGCAGAAGGGATGTTTGGTTTCGTGAATAAAACTCTCACACGCTGGAGAGTACGGGCTGCCCAGGGTCTTTTAAAGGTTTACACCAACCCTCGTAAACAATAAACATACACACACACACACACACACACACACACACAGAGTGGTGGCGGATCCAGGCTGGCCATGGGAGCTATGCCCCCCCCCCCAAAAAAAAGGCGTAGAGTTTTCGTTTGTTACCTTCCTTTATATGGCACATTGATTTAAATATTTATTTTCACTAAAATGTTGGGTCAATCCATTTTAAGTGGGTTATTGTACTAAAATTATGGGGGTCAATCCAGAATTTAATAAATTGATCGCTCGACCATCTCGAGCAAAATTCACATTTCGTACATAAATTTCCTTATATTTTGGCTGTTCAAAAATATCTTCAATGTTTTTATTTACCTTCATTGTACAAAAATGGCCGCCATTTGTAAACAAGGTACAATAAAAAAATGTTGAAGATGTTTCTGAACAGCCGAAACATGGGGAAATGCATGTACGAAATATGAATTTTTTTCGGGATGTTCGAGCGACCAATGCTGTACCACACTGTAAAATACGAGGGTAAGTCAATAAGTATCAGCAATCAATTTTTATAATTTAATACAGGAAGAATACACAATTTTTATTGATATCGCTTTGTAACATGGTCACCCTTCTTTTCAATGCACTTGGTCTACCGTTGAACAAGCTTCCCGATTCCTTCTAAAAAAAAAAAATGTTTTTGAATGTGCAGCAAAGCACGTATGCACTTCTTTGAACTGTTGATCGGAGCAGAATCGACGGTCCAAACAGATGGTAATCCGACGGGGCGAGATTGTGCATATGGTTTGCCAATTCATTAACAGTCACTAGTCTGTTATTCAGGATAAAGACACGTAATTGTTCAATATTGTGATCTGTTGCAACTGTAGCTGGATGCCCCGTTCTTTCCTCTTTCTAGACGCTCGTTCGACCACTTTTAAACCGTTCTTGTAACTGGCAAACATTTCTCTATGGCCAAACATTGTCCCCGCATGGTGCTGAAAATCTGCTATGGATTTCCGCCCCTTGTACACCTTCAAAACATAGAAAACGGATTATGGAACGCTCTTCTTCTTTGGTGCAAACAGAGTGTGCTCTCGCCATCTTTAAACCACAACAATGCAAGACGGACTGATCAGAAAACGCTGAAACCCCCTACAGGCAAAGACAACGGTCCCATGTAATGGTTAGGGATCACAGAAAGCTGTAGAACCAAACTAAAGACAATTAGAGCAAAATTGCAGATACTTATTGACTTACCTACGTATTATCATATATTCACTACAAAACTAATACACAATATAATAAATATGTTTACTATTTAACAAAAATCTATGATGCCCCCCTCCCCGAAATGATTGGCTGGATCCGCCCCTGCACACGCGTGCGCGCGCGTGCGCGAGCGAGCAAGCGGAAGGCAAAGGGCGGAAGGCCTGCCAGCAGGTGTGGTTCAGCAACCGGCGCGCCAAGTGGCGGCGCGAGGAGAAGCTGCGCAACCAGCGGCGCGCCGCCGAGCAGCCGGGCGGGCCGGGCGGGCCGGGCGCGGGCGCGGGCGGCGGCGCGGGCGCGGGCGTGGGCGTGGGCGGGCCCGCCTCGCCCCCGCGCCTCCTCAACGGCGGCGGCGGCGCCGGCGGCGGCGGCGGGGCCAACGCCTTCGCCAACGCCATGTACCCGTCCATCGCACCGCCCATGAGCGTGCCGCCCGCCGACTCCTACAGGTGAGCGGACGCGACGCCTCACACCACACTGGCACAAGTTTACGCGTTCAAGTAATTGTCATGAACGCACATTAAATTCAATGTTCAATTGTACATTAGAATGCAAGAGCCAAAGCTTTATGGTCATATCTGGGAGGAAGGAATGAGTGATCTTGATGGACTGGTGATTGTGAATATACGATATGAATCACGAGAGGCAGGGGAAACGGGAGAACCTCTACTTTAAATCTACACCGATTTTAACTTGTGCATTAAATTTAATGTACAAATATATTAAACTATTTTAATGTACAATGTTACATTAAGTTCGTGTACAATACATTAAACTATTTTAATGTAAAATGTTACATTAAGCTCATGTACAATACATTAAACTATTTTAATGTACAATGTTACATTGAGTTCATGTACAATACATTCATCTGCATGAAATTTAATGGCGTTTCTGACAGTGTACATTTGCCTCTGCGGTGGCGCTGACCTAGAACTCCAACGGCTCGAGTCCTGACCGGGCCGGGTTTTCCACTCTAGCTTCTTAGCGAGGTCGAATTCAGCCGCTGTCTGGATGTGAATTCTAGCGGTCGTCTGGTCTGATTGGTATTGATCGGAGAAACCACGGGAAACTACTGATCAAAGCAGCTGTCCGCCAGAATTCTCCTGATAGTTACTGAACTCGTCCTAACTCTTTAGGGAATCTTGCCACCGTCGAGACTCGAACCCTAGTACTTTCCGGTTAGAGTCACTGCAGAGTCCATGTCATCTTGTGATATATAATGTAAAGGCATGCATCTTTAATGAAGGCTTAACAAATGTTCTAAATATGAACATAAAAAACAATATTTTAATTGTAACCAAAACGTACGATTTTCACGAAATAAAAGGGACTTAAAACTTTGGTTAGAAAAGAGATCAACGCCAAAACGTGAAGACTTCATGAGATTCGAGAATCGAGGATTGTTACGTCCCATTCGCCGCTTGTGCAAGTCAAGTTCTGGAAACCGGAACATTTTTCTAGATTCGTAAAATCCAGGATCGAATTTTGTCATGCGCCATGTCCAGTGATCCTTGTATAAATCTATGGATTGGGCCTGGCTAGCGGCTGTTTGAACGATGACGTGGCCATGATCATTTACTATTACAAGTAGTAGAGGAGGACGTGTTTAGATTTTTGCTATTTATATACAATTAGTAACTATATTGAGCATCTACATGGAAAAAAATATTGGTTTCAACAATAATATTTAATATATTAGTTACCACTTATACTGTAATTCTAAAAGACTAAATACGCCTTGTAACAAGTATGGTACCTCAGCTTCTGTTATCCCCCATAGCTTCACTACCTGGGCACGTTTTCTTGAGCTCTTTTGAGAATGTAAATATTCCAATTGTATCGTGGCAGTAAGTCGATTTCTTCAAGTAAAGCACTAGGGATAATATCCAAACAAAGCTTTTGCAAATAGTACTAAGCAAATGCTTTTGCAAATAGTATTATGCGGGAGCTAATATTTTCATATTAATTCTTGCCAAAAACGCTCGTTGATACATATATTCATGATTCGACTTCATATTAAAATCAATTAGGACAGACATCCCAGAGCTCAAGAAAGCGTGCACTTATTGGCTATCTCCCCATAGTACGTCACACACTTTTAACTGTTTTTGACGTTAAATAAATTTTTAAGAAAATGACGAAACGATCTGGTCGCGGCGTTCAAATGGGCATTACTGCGGCGTAGTCTTCGCCGAATCCACGACTTTACGTAGAGTTCAGTACGTGGATTGTGCGACTCCAGCTGTGGAATCTAGACCTTTTCTGAAGAATCCAGTCTTGCTGTGAGTTTCGCCCCTTAGAACGAGTCCGCCCTACCCCGGAAGCCGCTGTTGCACGTGCGTGATACTCCGCGCTGGGCAACGGCCGACGGTAGAGACGTTTGATACGCAGAGTAGCCCAACCTCACCGGCGCCGCCATTTCATATCCTCTCACCCGAGAGTCCCTCCGGGCAGAATGGTCGATTTGAGGAGGAACGAAATCAATTAAGCGCTCAATGGACATTTTGAGTAGATTGGCGGTTCCCAAGAACACGATTCCGCACAAGCTCAAACTCTCCTGTAAACTGAATACAAAATGGCGAAATCGGCGGAATTCAAAGAAATGCCCACTATTTGTATATAGATGTGAGTGGACGTGAAAAAACATATACAGACGTGTGTGTATTATATATATATATATATATATATATATATATATATACACGCATATAGTCGCCTATAGACGTACATAGATGTATATAAATGCATACACACGTATATAGATGTATAATGACTCGCATAGATGTATACAGACGTGTATAGACACGCATATACGTTTATAGATGTACATTGACGTATAGAAGGTATATAGATGCATTGAAAACATATATGGATGTGTATAGACGTATACATACGCATTTAGACGTATAAATAATTAAGCGCTCAATGGATATTTTCAAATACCATTAACATTGGTTTTGAGTAGATTGGCGGTTCCCAAGAACACGATTCCGCACAAGCTCAAACTCTCCTGTAAACTGGACACAAAATGGCGAAATCGGCGGAATTCAAAGAAATGCGCCACTATTTGTATATAGACGCTTATATATATAAGCGAACATAGACCTTTACAAAGTATATAGATACATATACGTATAAAGACGCATAGAGACGTATATAGATGTATATAGACACTCGTAGAAATATACGGACGTATATGGACGTATACAGACGTATATAGACGCATACAGACGTATATAGACGCATACAGACGTATATAGACGCATACAGACGTATATAGACGTATACAGACGTATATAGACGCATACAGACGTGTATAGACGCATATAGACGCACGTAGACGTGTATTGACGTATACATAAGTGTGTAGAGTGCGTGTAAAGCTGAAGATGTGCATGGCTGACTGGGTGCGTGCGCCGGCGCTTCCGCTTGCAGAGAGCCTTACAGCAGCTGCGGCGCCGCGTGTTGCAGCCCCATGCCCTCCATGGCCGGCTTCAGCATGGCGGGCGGCGGGGGCGGCGGCGGCGGCGGCGGGGGCGGCGGCGGGGGCGGCGGCGGGGGCGGCGCGGGCGGCGGCGGGGGCATGGGCTCGCCCAGCGCCTGCCTGCAGCAGCGCGACGCCGTGGGCGGCGGGAGCGGCGCCGCCGCCGCCGCCGCGGCCGCCGCTGCCGCCGCCGCCGCCGCGGGCTACTCGTGCATGACGCGCCCGCCGCCCTACGAGCCGCTGTCGCTGGGCGCGTACGGCGGCCCGCCCCGCGCCCTGCAGCCCCGCCCAGCCCTACCAGCCCATGAACGGCCACCAGTACGCGCCCAACGGCGCCACCTCCACAGGTGCGTACTCAACATCTTAAGCCGTTCCGTCTGTTGGTGGCATGAGCAACACCGAACTTTGGGGGGCTGTGATAATGGCGAAATATGTAATGAAAATCAATATGGCAATGAAACTGTAACATTTCAATTTACAAATTTAAAATTCAAGTTCAGTATATATATATATATATATATATATATATATATATATATATAGTTTGATTATATAATTGTCACCATCCCGTCACGGAACATATTCTCCGAGCGTATAGCTTCCAACAAGTGTGACGGGATGGTGACAATTATATATACATATAAGGAGCGATAGTGCGCTCGTGAAAACTGTTCAAAGGGTTGGTTGACTCGGTAGCTTAGTGGTCAGAGCAGCTGGGCGTAAACCAGAAGGCCCGGGTTCCAATCCCGGTCGGGCCGACCAATTCTTTGAACAAATTTAATGATTGTTTGATTATTTATATTACATTTAAAATAACATATGTCTTCATTGTTATGCATTTTAAAATTGTTTCTGTTTTTTAAATCTCGATTAAATTTATTATTTTTTGTATTGTTAATAAAATGTTTAACATCATTTTTACACATTTACCTACAAAAATAAAATGTTGATGAAAAACTTATCAGAGGCCCCTATCCAGCGGTGAGACTCAGAACCTGTTTTGTCCCTTTATGTATAAATTCGTTCCTGATAATCGCAGACACTCCACTGTAGGTAGATGAACCCCGAAGAAAACGGCCTTGTGGTTAGGGCTTGATTCGTGGGAGTATGGGCTCCATTAGTATGGGAAGGCCTTCGAACGTCGCTACTTTGGCCAATGTCAGAGTAAACTGATGTCAAGCAATTGACGCCTTACGGGTGTAACGCAATATCGTTTTGAACGATAGACGGGGTATTGTCCATTGGCAGCCGAAGGTTGTAATGGTGTCAATCACAATTTTAGAGCATTCGCGGTAGGTCTTTTTGTATATATATAGTTCACTTTTTTATTTGTTTACTTCTTTAGCCTACAAAGTTCCCTAGTGGGGCGAAGGCCCCCTGCCTGAACTGATAAAGTCACACGTCTTCGGACGCGCAGCTAGGTTTACAAAATGCCAAATATTTCTCGTACATGCGTCCACAACACTCATGCGTTTTAGGGGCGATGGAGGACTTTCTCTCGCCTTTCCGAAGCCCCGGTGAAGCGAAGTGGCTCAGTGCCTAGCGCGCTGACTTCGCATTCGGGAGGTCCGGGTTCGACCCCCGGGCCGGCCATCCTCACTGGGGTTTTCGTGGTTTCCTTCGGTCATCCAGGCGAATGCCGGGATGGTTCAAATACTCCACGATCACCTTCCATCATCATCCCATCCTCTCCTAATTCATTAATAATAATAATAATAATAATAATAATACAGATAAAACTGTGGCTTTCAATAGACCTGATATAGTTTTGATTGACAGGAATAAGAAAGAAGCTATACTGGTTGATATTGCCGTACCATTGACACACAATCTAAAGAAAACAGAGACCGAGGAAAATTACTAAGTACGAAGATCTTGCTCTGGAAATAAAACAAATGTGGAAACTGCAGAGTGTAAAAACATATCCACTTGTTATTTCGGCTGAAGGTGTAGTCTCAAAAATTTCAGGAAAAATCTAAAACTAATGGGATTACCTCAACGAATCCTAAACTACGGACAGAAAGCAGTGATTCTGCAGACATGTCATACAGTTCGCAAGTTCTTGAACTAACACAAATGAGGCTCCCATATTGGTCTTGAGGGTCAGAGTGAAATCTCTCTCCTCAGTGACTGAGCTCTTTCCTATTCGTGGCAGGATTGGGCAAATTGAACCCAGCACAAGCAGCTGAGAATCACAAGATGATGATGATAATAATAATAATAATAATAATAATAATAATAATAATTATTATTATTATTAATAATAATAATAATTCACAGCGGGGACAAAGTTGCTCGCGTCCGTGGTCTATCACACGTGTCCCCTGGGTAACGCTAAATGAGCAACAGTGATTCGCCATCTACGCGCGTGACCATTGTGGGTCATATCTCAGCGCGTCACCAAATGGCTAAATATGCCAAGGGTGGGCGTTGGCTAACAAACAAACAAACAACGCTTTCCGAAGCCTCCGGCCCACTGGTGGAAACATGTATTTAGGGAGATCGGTCCCTCTCTCTGCACTCCCGTCCGTCGCAGGTTCTCACGGTTGGGAGATATCTAGCCGAAAGTTAGACGATTGCTACTGACGCAGTGAAAAGAGGAAGAGCCGAAAGTGAGTAAAGGCGATATTTATTCGAAAATGTCAATGACCCGCCTACATTTATTATCCCCAGTATACTCGTAGATGGCTTCGCAAGCAATGTGCTCCAGCAAAGTTTATCCCCTCAACAAACCACAAAATCTCTGGTACTTGCGGAAAGGGAGATTAAGTGAACACACCATGATTAGAACAGTACCGGACTGTATTGGGAGAACAAAATGTAGGTGTCTCAAGTTCATTGTTGATGAGACTACCCCACTTCTAGTTCGTCGCCTCTTCTTTGCGCACCAATAGCAATTGTTCGACGTTCACATCTGCTCTTTCTCAGTCACACGCTCCGAGATGCCGACGCACCAACTATCTTGGCACGGGGTCCCGCAGAAGCTGCAGTCACCGCTCCAGCACGAGGTTGAGGGGGAAGGGCCCAATTGGTAGACCGAGAAGGAAAATGCGGCGGCGGTGGTGGACAAGTACAAGGACCTTGAGGGGAAACAATCTGCCTATGCTTCTGTTTTTCTTTCTTGGCGCACGGGGGGGGGTGTCATTAAAATGGAATATCTCACGATATTTCGCGTCGTTCTTCATTGTGCCGCCAGGAGTTCGCATGATCGCCAGCACTGCTCGATACAGTCGTGATCATGCGACTCCTAGCCACACAACCGAGAACGACGCGAAATACCGTGAGATTTTCCATTTTATTGACACACCCCCGTGCGCCAAGAATGAAAAACCGAAGTATACATAAAGTACCTCCAGCATCGTGGTTACATTTTAGAAGGAGAACTAAGAGCTTAAATCTCTTCCAAGTACGAAGAATCCCTTATTTTGGGCGATCAGATCATGATCATGTGTGTTGGCACATTTACTCAGTAATGTCCAAAGTCCAACGTTATTTTCTTCTATTTAACGCGTTTAACAGTAAGCTTCATTTCTCTAAGGCTACTACATGAAATTTTCAAATAGAATTAGATTTTAAGTAAGCGTTAAAGCCCATCTTTTTTCAATTTATAATAAAGAAACTTGGCATGGTATGATCCGGGGGGAAAATCTGTTAATTGATTTTGTTTATGAGTCCCAAAAAGATGTTTTCATTTTTATCGAAATTATTGGTATTATATTTGTCAGTAACAAGTAGCCATTAGTTGCCAATAACCCCCCTCTATTCTGAAAGTGATTAATTTATTACAATCCTGACGTATGAAAAAGTGTATAAAAAACATTGTAGAAAGCTGTAATAATTGCAAAAGTAAATAAATTTATTCTGCCGTCCTTAGAATACAAAAATGATAAAAATATTTAGCGTGGTGTTGTCAATCGTAAAAATTAGTTTTCAGAGATTTTTACTTCTTCTTGCAATGAAAAAGTTGGTTTCACAGACACCAATTGCAGTTGACAAAACTATTTCCGGCGGTGAACCCAAATCTGAAAAGGCATCTTTCATAAGGTCACAAGCGTTTCCTTCCAGTTACCAACTTCACTCGACGATTCGAAGCTTAGAATGATAACCTGTCAGAATTTTATTGGCACTTTCCACTGGGAAACTTGTTTACGATGGTCCTTAATAAAATTAACGTCACTACATTACGAAATTTCAGGCTTTATATGGGTGATGCCGAAACGTCGGTGGGAAAGCATGTTCTAAATAGTAAATTATTGGCGCTTAGAGATGCTTCTAATGAACAGGTGCGATCGCCAAGGGCGCCGAAATGTCGGGGAGTGTGGCACAGGGTCCTGCTGTGAACCGAACAGATGCAGGATTTGATAGGGAGAGAGAGGGCAGGTCATTATTCAAATACTTTGATTGACAAAATGATCGAATGAGTTGAATGAACCAATTTTTTTAAAAATGTTAAGCTCACAATCAAGATGAAAATTTTTAAAAATTTCAAAATTGCTTACTTTTCAAAAACAAAAACTTAGGAAAATTATGAGAACCCGCCTTTAGAAAGTGTGTAAAACTGGTAAATCGTGTTACATGACAAAACGATTATACATCAGGGTGGCCACTTCTGAAACGTATTACTCCTACTTTGTTCCGGGTGTTTCAGTAAATTTGAAAAAATTTCCCCTGATAGAATTTGGGAAGTTCATTATCACACTTCTTTAAGAAAGGGCAAATTTAAAGTTGATTTACTAATACGACAGCTCTCTGATTTCGGCGCGTCGAATACTTAATTAACAATACTTTCTTAGAAATAAAAATAATGTAATTTCACTAATGTTATTTAATTAATACAATCTCATTTTATACTCGTCTTAGAGATTATGACTTCTAAAAATTCCCGTGACTTCCGCGGGCTTCCAGAAAGAGGTACACTCTCCTTCATTTGCTCGTGAGCGTGTTGCAGGACTCATTTCGCCCGGCGTGTCGGTGCCCATCGCGGTGGCGGGCCAGCCGCCGACATGACCCACGCAGTACTGGCCGCGGCTGCAGTGACAGTGGTGGACTGAAGGGCGCGCGCGCTCCGTCCCGCCGCCCTCGCCCGGTCCCCGCGCAGCGCCGCGCGCACCATCTAGCGGCGCGCCGGGACCCAACGCTTCGCTCGACCGCCGCCAGCGCAGCACCGTCGCTTCCGCGAAATGGCGCCCGGCGGCCCGGCCTGCCGGCCGAACGGCTTGTCCAAAGCGAGTTCTTGCATACGATCCTGTACACTTTTTGGAAAATTTTAGTATTTTCGAGCAAATGCTTGCAACATGTGCAATTTGAAAAAAAGTATAAAAAACAGATTTGCTCAAAAAATTGCTCCAAATTTTTTCTTTGAACTTTTGGTAGGGATAGTGCACAATGTAGTCTATGATATTACAAAACGCCATATTGCTCAATTCTTTTTTATTTGCAAAATTCACAAACATATTTGTTTAACTTGTCCTCTCACGTAGGTAATATTTACATTGGCTGCGGGCGATTTGTTTACGTTATTACTTTAATGAGTAAATGTGTTTTAAATATGTCATACAAAGTTTCTCGAATACTGAACTGTTTTCTATGAAAACTAGCTCAAAATTCGGCATTTTCAGTAACGTTCAAACACCATTTTCTTATAAATGGCTCAATTTTTTCTCCCTGCTTTTCGAAAGTATAGTGCAAATTGCACTCTTTAATATGGCGTAAGTTTATTTTGGGGTAATTTTTTTTTGTTTTTTCTACAAAGTTTCACAAATGTAATTTTTGTGAAAGATCTCTCACACCTCTAATATGCACATACCAGCAAGTTGTAAACACTATTGTATTTGTGAGTTAATGTGCTCTTCAAATGATTCAAAGGAAGTTTTCGGAACCAAAAATTTTCTGTCGAAAAAGAGCTTCAAATTTCGCATTTTTAGTAGCACTTAAACGCCATTTTCTTAAAAACGGCCTCCTAATTTTTCAAAGAAACTTCCCATTCAGAGCGAGTTTTTACTGTCTCTTTAATATTCTAAAATTGATATTTCCGTTCTACCATCAGGAATTCGAAAACTTAGAAAATTCAAAAAATGCACTTTGGGCGACGGTAGATGGCAGCTGGTGCGAACGTGTAGCAATTCCGAATAGCTAGCCCAAACCAAAGGAAGTAGAAAACTAATATGGGAAAAGTCTGTGCCATTCTGTAGCACCACTAGTTGATCTCAAAACGACTTGTCTCCTTGATAGAATTCACCTGGTTAATCCCATTTTCCAAGTAAAGTAGCTGAAGATATTTTAAAAATGTTTTCGTACTTTTGGACAAATTTGAAAAAGTGGTGCAAGAGAATTTCACCGATTTACTCGTAGTAAAGTATTCTAATTTCCTTGTTCTATGCCAGCTTTACCATCTTGCCCCATCTTCTTCCCAGCTGTTATATATCGCCACCCATAATACATTTCTTAAAGTTTTCTCATTATTCGGTTTCCTAGTAGTAGATTCGTAATATTACTTTTAGAATATTAATGAAGAGTAAAACATCCTCCAAATGGTAATTTTCATTAATAAACTTGGAGCCGCTGTTAAGAAAATGGCGTGTAAGCGTTACTGTAAATGCGAAAATGAAGCTCTTTTTTACAGGAATATTCCGAGTTGCTGGAGGGAGATACCTGGTTAGGAAAGAACCCCGCAAGCTGACAGGTAGATAGGTCGGTGATTTAGAGCTTGTTCCGGCTGGGGTGGTGCCCCGCTGGTGGCAGATACCTGGTTGGAGAAAACTAGTAGATCGAAGGTCAGCGCCGGATCTCGCCATTCCAGCCGGGGAACATCACCTCCACCTCCCGATTAAATAAACACGGCCCTACACTTGCGGTACTAATGACCTCCGTAGTTGACGTGCCCGAAGTCACTACCAATCAATCCAAAAATGACTCCAAATGTTTTCCTTAAATTAATTGTAAGAATAAACTAAAATATACTTATAAAGGTGCCATAGATCTCATTTTCATTATTGACTCTAATTTTTGGAAAATTGCAAAAATCCGAATTTTTTTTCGGCGTCTTTCCTACAACTGCAAATTTGAAGATAGAAATTTTCTCCTTAAAATGATATTTGTTCTCCATACTTAGTTCTTTTCAATAAGGTCATGTACATTTTTTTAAACTTTAGTTTTCGCGCAATATTGCGTGCAATATATGCAATTTTTAAAAAAACTACAAAAACAAGATTTTCTCAAAACTGCTTCAATTTTTTTATTTGAAAAGGATACCTAATGGATACCTAAAGGCCTAATGTACTCTATGAGAGACATAAACGCCATATTGCTCTATTCTTTGTTTTTTCAAAAATTACAAAAATGTACTTCTTTGACTAGCTTTTCATTTTGTAAATATTTTCATTAATGGCGTTTTGTTCACATTATTCATTTAGGAGCTATATGTGCTTTACAATATGTCTTAAAAATTCCTCAACAACAGATTTTTCTGTGAAAATGAACTGAAAATTCCAAATTTGCACAAATGCTTAAACGCCATTTTCTCAAATTGCGTTTGCTCTAGTTTCATTTGCGGGGAAAAAATACATTGAGATGCGAAGTGACGAAAGCATAACGCCTTGCCTTGCCTGCCCGTCCGCCGCAGGGCCCTTGGGATTAGCAGTGCCGGTGGTCTCCGCGTTGAGTCAGCGGCCCCTCCCCCACTAGGCGGATGACGGGGGCGGTGTGGAAGGCGGAGTGGGGTGAGGTGTTTTTCGAAATTCGACTTTACGTCGCTCCTATTTATCCGATTTGCATGTTTGATACGGCGTTGGATTCTGGAAGCTTGTCGCCATCGCGCTATAAGCCCACATTTTTTAAAATTGCTCCCGGAAGTACGAGAAAAATTTTAGAAAATAGTTTCTGCTAGTTTTTTTGGAAAAAGGGCATCGTAGCGTAAATTCTATTACAAAAAAGGAGTCAAATGCCGTTTACAAATCGAAATCGGACCATTTGTTCAGAACGTTATCGGTAAAGTAATTTTGAGTAATTTTGGTGCTGCCACGTGGTGGCGGAAAATTGGAACTAACGTCGGTACATTTAGCCTTAAAGAAAAATGCATTTCAGTGCTACTGTAAATTCGAGATCTGAAACTTTTTCACAGAAAATGTTTGAGTTTTCGAAAAATATACTTGGAAGTCATTTGAAGTACATCAACTCACAAATGCAATAGTGTTTACCAGTGGCGTAGCGTGATTCGCACGTTTGGGGATGCTCAACAATAACGCGAGCCACAAGTGTGAATTTATACATTTAAGACCAAAGTAATATTTAATATATTTAAGTAAAAATTCAATTTTTAGATATTAAGAATTAGTAGGCAAGTACTATTTCTACTGCTGGTGCCGATGACCAAGCACAGAATGACGAGTGAGAAAGAAAAACATTTCACTGACAACCTCAAATGTGTTGCACTCTCGTTCACAAACGAGCAACTTAGGCCTCACTCACAATGCAAACTTAAATGAAAACGTAACGTTGCCGCAAAACAGAAATGAGTTACTAAGCGAGACCATTCACAATGCCTTGACGTAACCGTAGACTTAAGACCGTCAACTTAACAGTTCACAAGCTTTTACGTTAGGTTTACGTCGGATTTCTACCGAAGACCAATCAGAGAGCAGCATGGAAGTTCGATATCAGATTGTGTTCAGGTAGTTTGTGATTAGGGTATGTCAGTGTTATTGTAATGTAGAGAACTAGTTTGCAAACTGTTTTGATGCATGTTGTAAATTCAATGTAAGAATTTGGACAATTTTTATTGTAACTTTAACCTGACATGGGGAATAAACTAATAATGTTCGACGAATTACTCGTGAAATTGGCACAAGAGAATCCTTGTTTATAAGATGAAGGAAATGTGAGTACTACTACAACAGCTACTCGCATATATAGTATAAAAACAAATGTACAGGCATGTCGAAGAAAAAGCTAGAAACCATGGTGGAAAGATCTTTTCACCATGCTAGAAACGAATCGATCAAGTTTCAGTACATTGAATTCTTATTAGTTCAGGCGAAACTTGTGTTCCGGCTTATGTTCGTCATTGTGAATGTTTATTTTTACCAGTAAATTTTACGGCCAGGTTGACGGCATTACGTTACGTTTGCATTGTGAATGAGGCCTTACTCATAAGCTTTTTCTCAGTCGTATGCTAACGAATCAAGATTCGGGAATCTCATGAACAGAAATGAAGCGGGGAGGGGGCAACTTTGTCTGCGCATGCGTCATTGCTCGTCGCAATCTCGCGAATGCGTCCAAGCAATCAGAGAGCTGCTTGTAACAACGCGCCGAATTCAATCATAGAAAATCAACGTGTTTCGCTTAATGTATTTCACTCACTTGGAAGATTATCAATTCAATATTTAACGTGTGGATGCTCAGCGTCCCCAGACGCTACGCTTCTGGTGTTCACAAATTGCTGGAAATGTTCATATTAACGGTATAAGAGATCTTTCAAAAAAATACATTTGTGTAATTTTTGAAAAAACAAACAAATACCCCAAAATGAACTTTACGTCATATGAAAGGGTGCAATTAGTTCTATCCGTTCGAAAAGTTTGAAGAAAAAATTTGGAGCCATTTATGAGAAAATGGCGTTTGAGAGTTTCCGAAAATGCGGAATTTTGAGCCAGTTTTCAGAAAACGGTTTAATTTTCGAGAAACTTTACTTGACTTTATTTAAAGCACATGTACTCAAAACTATAATAATATGGACAAATTGCCGCTAGTGTAAATATTAACGACGTAAGAGACAAGTAAAAAAAAATACTTTTTTAATTTTTGTAAAAACAAAATAGAGCAAACTTATGTTCATGTCATGTTACAGAGTACATTTACCACTATCTCTACCAGAAGTTTAAAGAAACGTTTGGAGCCATTCTTGAGAAAATCTAGTTTTTGTATATTTTTAAAAATTTGCATATTGTAGGTAATATTGCGCAAAAACAACTAGAATTTTCAACTGCCCTTAATAAAAGAACTCACAATAGAAAACAAATTTTATTTGAAGGGGAAAATCTCTATCTTTCATTTTGTAGTTGTAGGAAGAGGCCGAAGAAAATTAAAAATTTTACAATTTTTGAAAATTCATAGTTAATCGTGAATTAGGACCTATGCCACCTTAATAAGTGTATTTTACTTTATTCTCATAAGAAATTTAAAGACAAAATTTGAAGCCATTTTTGAGAAAATTTTGAAAATAGCCGAGGGGCTTCATGTTAAGTACTCCCAAATTTTATAGAATTTTTTCAAAATCTCAAAGCTTCGACTCGAGCCAGATGGACAGGAGTTTCTCCAATTAAAAAATTTTTTTTTAAAAAACACTTACGTATGGTTTAGGAGCTAGTGCTCACAGACGGACGTTTTGCTTTCAATTAGCTTTTTGGTATCAAAGACCCACAAAACAGGGGTTCTGGCTACCCCACGAGTAAGGGGATTTTTTTCTTAATTTAGCATTTGGATTTATCCACTTTTTTGTTATCAGGGCCCGACAATTAATTTTCTTCTGCCGAAAATACTTTTTCTGCGCAACATTACATAACTTTCCCTATACTACGTATATTACTCCGTATATACGTATGTATACGCGAAAGCGACATGACTAAAGACAAATAGCAATATAATGAGAAAGCATTTAATTTGCATATGATTTTAAATTCTTAATATAAATGTAGTTGGGTGTAGTTTTATGTTTATTGTTTTATGTTACGTGCTTATTAAAAATATTGTTAGGATTGTAAATCAACAAGCAGAGAAGTAAAAGTCCTTAAGAAAGAGAAACAAATAAGAATGGAGAAAAATTCACATATTTTATACATAAGAAGAGATTTGTAGTAAGAAGTAGGCCTACCATGTAAAGAAAGGTTGTCATGGTCATGTAAAACAGGTAACCACGGGAGAAGAAACAGGAAAGAGGTTGTTGAATTTTGGGGAAGAATAGATACATTTGGAAATACGATGATGTATAACAATGTACTTCGGTTATTATGAATAAATAAGATGAGTCTTTATCATGAATAATCAATTAATGAACATCAATAGAAATCACTGATGCATTATTAAATTATTACAAAAATAAGTACATTAATTATTTTTCTAATGCCATCAAATTTGCAGAACACAAACAAAATTTTAAACATCTGCGATTTTTGAAAATTCAGAGTTCAAAAAAACTTCTGAGTTGTGCAATTTTTAAAAGCATTCTTTGCTAAATCCGTGAAAAGAATTTGAAAACCATTTTTCAGAACATTCTGAAAACATCCTTGATGCTTCATGTTAAGTACAACAAAAAATTAAAATATCATTGTCAAATTTGAGGGTCCACGACAGCTGCCAAAATCAATAAGGGAATTTCAATTTTGCCAAAAATCCTGAGAACGGTTTATATGCCAATACTAAACACACAAATAGACATTTTAACACTTTTTCAATATTAAGGTCCCACAAAACAGGGATTTTAAATACAGACATATTTGAGAAAGTAATTTAATGAGTATATGGGGCATAACACCCATGTTTTCTGAACCAGAGGCTCGTAAAAGTTCATGTATTTTTTCTGATACGTCACAGCTTGTTATTGCCTTTGATACGGAGCTTCATAAACACTCCAGAACTTACCTGGTTTGAGAGAATCGTGGTTACGAGGGAAATATGAAAACGGTTGAATGATGCCACATGTTCTTTTATGAAAAGAATTTTGGGAGGGAAATATAAAAAGACAAACCAAGTCACATTAACATCTAATTAATTAGTAAATCTGAGTAAATAAAAGTAGGTAAAAAAATTAATTACGTATGTACCACAGGCCTTAACTGGTTCTAATGATCTCTGGCAACAATAAGCCTTTGGGCATTTTATCGCCACTCATTCATTACAGCACCCTTGACACCTTTGGTGCAAAAATAACTCTTTTCTGGGGGGGGGGAACTGTCACTTTACCTGCAACATTATAATTCTTTCTGTATGTAATGCAGTAATACACAAGAAAAAAATAGCTTATGTGCAACTTTGAATACAAAGTTTCAATTAGAATTGAGCTTATGTCATGCAACTTACAAGGGAATGCCGCGATGTGACATGTCGAAACATGCCCTCATATTTTTTTTCATTGGATGAACGTGCCATTTTGATCTCACGGTGAAAATTTTGGCTGTCGATACATACTGCCAATTACTTTAAAAATTTCAAAACTTGACAAAATTTTCGCTCTATTTTTCGTTTCTACAGAGACCTTGGACAGCCCCAAAGAGTATTTCCTGGACAGCCCTCGCAAACCGAGCAACGAGCATGCGACAACCGAGGCTGGCGTTGCAAAGGGTTGTTTACTCAATGTCAAATGACATTCGGTGGGAGCAGGCCATTCCCAGGACACTCATTGCTTTTCTTATTGTATAAGTCCATTTTGTTTGAGATAATTTATTTCCTTAACCAGTTCTCAACGAAAGTTTGTTACTTTTTTCGTTCGTAAATATTGAAAATGTATACAATATAACTACTATATCACTTCATATTTAATTGTAATTATGTAACGAAGATATTTAAGAGTTGTTTTGTGAATCAAATTCACATCTCATGGCCTCATTTTGGTTTTTTGTTCGCGAAAATTACCGTTAAAATTCTTTAATTTCTTCCCTTTAATGTTTTAAGGAGTATGTATCTCTCCCGGGAATATTGTTCACGTGTATTGTTGTACTATATCACAATTAATGGCATTTTTAAAGATATGAGTGACTGTAGATATCTAATGCATAAGAAATAATCACAACTGGTTATAATTTTAAATTATATCACGAAAATTGGGCATTCATCAATTAATTGCTTATTGGCATCAAGAAATGTTATATCCTTAGCTTCGAGAAAAATACAAAATATAACAAGTTATTTTGCATGTACTACAAATAATGAGGTTTTTTTTCTAATATAACAACTTACACAAGAAACTACAATTTATTTACTGTTTACAGAAGAATTATTTAAATTTCTATGTTAATTTTATATAGATTAAATTAATTCATATTTTAAAATGAAAAACATTAAATTTTTGTGCTTTAAAATAATCTTTATACCTGTAAATACTGCGAACTAAATGGGCCAATACTTCTAGCTTAAATTAACATTCAGTTGCAACTACCATTCCAACGGATACCGATAAGTTTCAGCAACCCTTAGATAAAAGTCGGATAGGCCAGCAATCACCCAGAAGCAAAAGATTATAGAAAGAGCATTCGATTGCAGTCTGTTTCCATTTGGGAACACCGAAAAAAATGGGATAAAAAACCTTTTCTCATGACTACTAACAATATTTATAGCAACATACCTGTCTGTGTCGATAAATCAGTTATCTCTCAGAAATTCAGAAACAACTTACAATTTTTCCCCACTTTTTCAGCTTGCACTGACATTTCGCTTGTGATTTCACAACTGAACTGTTTCGATAAATCAGTTATCTCTCAGAAATTCAGAAACAACTTACAATTTTTCCGCACTTTTTCAATTTGCACTGACATTTTGCTTGTGATTTCACAACTGAACTGTTTCGCAGTAGACGCGGACAAGAGCTCTCTAATTCGTAAGGGAGGGGCTCTAGGGGAGGTAGCTAATGTTGGATGGAAGATGGGCGGTTGCACCCAGATTTATCATGACGTGTTTCTTACAAAAATTAATAACAGATAAAACTAAAATTCGGAAAAACTTTTATTAGTAGTTTTGACTACGTATATAATTATTAGTGTTATTAGTTTTATTATTTTAGCTGCTGGGAGGGGTAGCTGCCTCCCCGCCTGCCCCTCGTTGGAAACGACCATGGAAGCAGAGTCCGCCGCTTGCGGCGAGCGGTGGTGTTGAGTCACAAGCGAGCGCGCTGGGTAATGCCTGCTTTGCAGGGTTGGCCATTTTTACATCGGCGAAAGCAACGTGCCAATTCGTAAATTGATGTTTTTTAATTGACTTGCAATGTGTATCGACACCCAAAATTTACACCATAATGTCAAAAGAGCATGTACATTCAAAGAAAAAATTATGAGGGTATGTTTCAACATGTCACATCGCGGCATTCCCTTGTTAGTGTTGTCGTCTTCTGATTCTATGGAATGTTTAAAGTTGAAGCTGTCGTATTGAAGAGTTGGAAAAATCTTTATGCTATTTTTGAGTAACTTTCGAAAGTATCCTTTGTGCTTCTTATTAAGTAACACCTAAAAATTATAATATTAAACATCAATAAATAAAATTGTCTGTACTATCACTAGTACATATTATAAAAAGATTACACAGTTTACAGAGCGACGTTTTGAAGTATCATTTTTCCCATCTTCCGGCTAGAAATAGTGAAGTAAAGGAGAAATTAATTCAAATACACAAAAAAGAATATGAATAAGAAGTTACAAAGGAAGATATTAATCAAACAAACATTATTGTACTGAAATTCTAATGAAGAGTAGTACTCAATACAATCAAAACATATAGAGACTCCCCAATTCAAACAAAAATACTACAGTAAAACAAATAAGTAGGTATTTACAGTAAATTTGTTTGACATGATTGCTCTGAAGATGTGAAATAAAAACTTTTTATAATACATAAACTGTCTGTTGACGAAAAATCGTGGCCAAATTCAATTAATAATATATACTAATTACAATATTAATTTCCAATTCAAAAGACCTCGAGTTCTGTCATATCAATCAGAGAATATGTTTTGGGGAAAATCTTATGTATCGTTAGGTGGTACATAGTGCTGTTCACAGGAACGATAATACTTTTTTAACAAACACTTGGTGTTAGGATTCCCTAAATATGTATTTCCATCAAACTCTCAGGCATAGAGTATTTGAAACATTTTGTAACTTTCTCTCTACTACAAATAAAGGATTGTAAAAATGTGATTGGTTTGTTACTTATTTGTATTGACAGTAGTAGTTTACTACTGATATTTGGAAATATATAATAAAAAATTACATCAATATGTGTGTAAATACGTGTATATATGTAACTCCAAGATTATTAAAATATAAATTAGAACTTGGGAGAAAAGATCATGAAGTGTAAACCAACCATTTTTTAACATTCTCAACATATGCTAAAGCAAGTATCCATTATTCAATACTCTGCTTACACTGGCGAAGAATGTATTTCCAAATTTAACAAAGCAACGGTGGATATCCTTCACTTTCGAATGCAGTATTTTTCCTCACAAAATGCGATTACATTAAACAAATATTTCACTTTGATAAGCTACTTGTTTTGTCATACATCTAAGGCAAATTCCAATTAGGTCAAACAAATAGCCATCATTTCACCTTTTGATCTTTCAAATCCTCTTACAAGTCCAAAAAATTATAGATTTAGGAACTAGTATAATCAACATTACTGAATGCTGACCAACAGAGAGAAGATTTCCAACACTAACAAAACTGGGAAACTACAAAAAAAAATATTTTATATATATATATATATATGTGTGTGTGTGCTAAGAATGAGCTTTTTACACATATATATATATATATATATTATATATATATATGTAAAAATTAAAGCTCATTCTTAGGATTATTTCATTTGAATGTATCATCTATCCATCATGATCCTGGTAATCAAGAAACCTTACCTGCACACTTTCAAAATTTGGAAGGAATGCTCCAGGAAGTTACATTTTGTTACAAAATAAACAGCAAATGAGTAATAAACTATCTTTACACATATGCTACCTAACATAGTGTATGTACTTATGTTTAAAAATACACTTTTTTTTGTGTTTATTATTTTCATGTTCAAATCAAAATGAATTAATATTTAGATTTCCACATTATTCTGGTACAGAAATCTGTCAACATCAATAACTAATCGCTACGAAACGGATTTCTTTCAAGTAAAACTTAGGAAATCTACAAGCACTTATAATCCAGGGAATTCCCTGAACATAGTTTTTCTTTCTAATATCTTTTTTCGCTTGTCAAAGTATATTCAGTCATCCTAATAACATCAAGAAACCTTATTAAGCCATTTCATACAACGTAGGAACTTTGAATTGAAGAAAAAAATATTTTTTTTAAAGCCTTTGAATTTTGAAATTTGTAAAACAAGATATCACTGTACATAAAAAATTCATCAATATGCAACACTGAATTTAAGAACTATTCCTTTAAAAAAGGAGAATTTTCCCCCAGCGACCTTGAAATGGACATTAAATGTGTTCTAAATATCTGTGTGTGTTGTTGTTTTTCTGTCAGGTCATTATTTATCAAAATCTACAGGTATAAAATAAGCATTTGTCAAATAAGCACAGCCTGTGCTTCACCCTTACAAATCACATACAGTTCTTAACTGTTTTTTCAATAGTAAATTAATTTTTTAAATGTCAAATTCAAGGTGAAATGACCCACATATTTTAAAAATACCCTTAAAAACATGTTGCCCTTAGCTCACTCTAGAAATTACAAAAACTATTCTTGAATTGAATGAAAAGTGCCAAATTTGAAGCAATCAAATTCTGCCCAATAAAACCCCTCGATCTCCATCAGAATTCTTAGAATCATATCAATTTCAAAACAGAAAATAACTCAGATAAAATATGAAATTAAAAAAAATCAGCTCTTTAATAATCTCACAGTTTTGAAATGAATAATAAAATTGTCATAAGTTTCAACTAATGAAAGTAAAACTAAGTCATAAGAAATCTTAATGACCAATAGCAATGGATTATATATCTAAGATGGACTTATGCATAAATCATATATTTCTTTCTTTCTTGTACTCTTGATAATAAATAATTGACAAAAATTCACCCCTCACCTAAACTCTAACTCTATCATCAAATCATCTCTCCTACAAAAGCAAAATGAATGAAAGATCCGCAACAAATTTGATTTCCATTTCACCCAATGCCCACCAGTTTCATACAATGATACATCCTGGAAACATAACAGGTTATCTCACTTCAAACACAAAATTTCCTTCAACTGAGATGTCAGCAGTTTATTTAATATATGTAATTTCAATAACAAAATACAAGTCATCAAAATACAATACTCATGCACATTATGAATGAGTGAAAGCTCAGAACTACGCTGGATAGTAAACTCTCATTTACCTCAGCGGATTTCCTTGCTTGTGCTAAGACCTGCCCAAGGGCGTGCAACAAGGATTTAAGTAGTCATAAAATTGCGATATGTGAGGAGCAAATGTAACAATGCTCAGTAAGAGAATGGTACAAATGTAAGAAATATACTCTTCTTCAAGAAGGGTACTATGCAATTTCTAATTTCAGAAGCCCTGAGATATCTATATACATAATGCACAGTAAATATTGTTAGTCGTCAATTGTCAACTTGCATAATTGTCGTATACGTTTGCCTACAAACGGACTGTATGGCATTTGTACATCACTTCTACTTTTTGATCCATGATCAAAGAGCTATGTCCCTATTTACAAAATATTCAGAAACTTTTGTACAAAAACGTAACAAAACAATGAGATGAATGCTTGCAATATGCTTTAGTAACACAATCTATTTCTGCATTGCTCGCTTGCCTACTGAATGAAATAAATCTCTATTTCAGGCTTCTGTACTATTTTTACTGTTCATAGCTGATTCTGCATGTTAAAAGAAAGTCATTGACTTATTAACTACTTCTATCACTTCACGACTATGGCAATAAAAGTCCTTTATATACATGTAAGTATTCAGAGGTATATCTTGCTAAAAATTAAAACATAACAAGAAAAATAAAAATAAACTGTACATATGTTCAGTGACTGAATGTTAACAAAATAAAACCTTTATTCACTGCAAGTGACCATTTTCATATCTCAACTAAATACCGTGTAACTGTTTTGATATTTTCAAAGCACTTATAGAAATTCCTAAGTATAACTGTTCTTGAAAATAAGGAATATTCATGACAAAAGTACAGTAAAGAAACAAGGTCAATTAACACAGAGGGATTTGTGTTCATAATTCATGAAATAGCCAAATGATCAGTCTTGTGTTAACACTAATTAGGAAGGAAACAGATTATAATGAATTTACGCACACTAATCTCTTAATAATTCATCAATATCTTGAAGAATATCCTCATCAGCTCTTAACACTACAGGATATTCATTGTTATCTAAGAAAAGTTCGTCATCCTGATTGCAAGATGACCACTTGTCCTTTGCTGCTTTATCACATACAGAGTTTTGAAAACTTACTGCACCTTTAGATTCCAAATTTTCTTCCAGGGCTTCTTGTCTTGTATCTATTTCTACCTTTGTACTACTTAAAGAGTTCTGAAGACTATTTGTAAGTGGACTTGAACCTCCATTACTTTGTTCACTTATTCTTGCACTTGTTCCTACTATCTCTGCATTGGAAGCACTAATATTGTTATTGGCATTTTCATTTGCCACAAGGGAAGTATTGGGAGGCACTTCAGAAGACACTTCATTGTTCACACAAGTCAAATCTGCATTCACTACATTATTTTTTCCACTAAATTTTTCCACAATATTTTTTCTTCTCAAACGGATCACTCGTGTTGTTGGATCCTTTGCACTCACTTCATTATTTAGCCCTCTCCGGAGAGGTTTACGAAATTTCTTTAAAGTCAAAGGTAATTCCTTTCCTGGTACTTTTTCATCAGTTACATCAATTACATCATTCTCTTTATTTATCACAGATCTATGATCTTCACTAACTAAGACACTTGATTTTTTTGATTGATCATTAAAAGTAATCGGTGAATGTGCTCTCTTACGTGTCTGTTCTTTAGAATCTCCAATACACTTGGCACTTACATCTGCAAGAGACTCATCAGAAACTTTATTTACCATAAGATTAGTTGAATCACTCGTCACACACTTTACACCATCGTCAACATTATAATTGGAGTCTAAAATACAATTTCGTGATCTTTTTTCCACTGGCTCAAGACATTCATCACCATTGGTGTCGCTATTTGCTTCTGCAACTTTCCTCTTTCGGATCTCATCCAAGGTAAGAATACGAAAGTCCTGACTAGATTTAGAATAGGGCTTACGTGGAGCAAGTCTGGAACGCAGGTCACTTACACCTGATGCGGGACCGCTTTCCTTGTAGCTGTAGAAAGCAGCCGACTCTGCCTGGATTCGTTCTAGTCTTATCTCCTCCAATGTTTTAACATGAACATTCTTCTGAGGCTTCTTAGTGGGAGTCGAAGTAGGGACACTTTCATTGTCTGACTCTGCAAGAACACGCGTAAAGAAAACATTAGTCAAAACATAAACAAAAGATCCAAAGTTGGACTCTTGTTTTCCTTAATGTGTTACTTGATAACATTATCTTTCAGTTTTGCAAATATTTCAAGGAAAAAATTTCTATATTCTTAATGTGCATTCTTGCAGATCAGCAATTAGCAGACACTTTTGTGAGGTAAATTTGTTTATTTGTCAGTTTGTTTTAAATGCTTTACTTCTGCATTAGAAGTGTACAGACCATTCGTTCAAAATGAAACGCATAAATAATGTATAAAAGAAAATATAAATAATATATCTCAAAAATACTCTTGCAACCTCCCTTCAATAAAACAATAAACCAAGTTGAAAGTTTTAATAAATATAGGATGTCTGTATTTTCAAATTACAACTCACTGAATAGAAACCAATAACAACAAGGTGGTAATTTTCATCCACCATAATAATCGATCTCTACACTTGTTCCCAAAACCTTTTTTCCACCTTGATTGGATCATAAAATGCACAGCAATATAAATTTAACATACAAAACACCTTCTTTCAGACGTTAATGTTTGCCAGAAATTTGCAGGGGACTCTCTCCAATCAAGGCAGACAAAGGTTATTAGTAAAAGCAAATGATAAAGACCTCTTTGATTGCTAGTCAAACCAAGAACAAATATGTAGGACCAAATGTCTTGTCACAATGTGCTAAGTCCCCATGCAAATGGCATATAGAGTATATGTACAAAGTTTGGCAGATCATGGAAGAACTAGTAAGTATGAGTAAAACAATATGTTTCATTGTTCTTCATTGTACAACCCAATTAAACATGAACGCTGCCGTATATATGTATATATATATAATGCTATCAAAAGAGATGGTGCCTTCTACTTAAAAGTTAAAAACAACATAAAATTATATACGCAAAGGGTCAATGAGGAAAACAACCCCTGAGGCCCTTTGCTGGAAGATTATGTGAAAATAATCAAATGAATATAGATAATGGTAAAGGAAGAACTCTACAAGAACAAATTAACTTTCTCTAAACATCACTTTTACTTCCCTCTAACACACTGATTCAATGGACTGAATGTGCTACTGTTCCACAAATTACCTTACGACAAGTCACTCCACTTGGTGGTTATTCACACATACTATTTTGATTAGCAAGATTTAATCATACATTACTTCTAAAAAATAAATTATATATATATATTTATAGATGAAAAACAAAGATACTTCATCCCAACAAGTGAATATACAAGATACAACAAGAGCATGAACAAAACTCATAATACTTCTGTTATGTAAAATAAAATCATCTGAGAATATTGCAGCAAAACTCACCCTGGTAAGACAAAACCTTAATATAAAATTTTATGTAAAAAGCACACTAATACCACCAATACTTGAATTAAATTAACAACCCAGCAAACATAATTTTATCAGCCTTATTTGCATGATTCTAAACACTATAAAAATGAATTATATACTGATTTCTACTATGCAACATAATTATTAGCCACAACAGACAAGATATGAGATTATACGTACTGTATATAAGTCATGACAACTTCAAGTACTCTAATTGTGATGTTAACATGTATGTGTAATCTTTATCACAAAAGGATCTGAGTTATCTTATAGCATATCAACTGAATTATGTGGAACAAAATTATACACACATATGTGTACATTAACATGAATAAAGGCTGAAGATGCCTTTCAACGACTTCAAAAATATGAAAATTCAGAATCCATCCAGGTGGAAGTCAGAATGCTTTGTGTTATGCCAACAAATGAAGTGAAGGATTCATACCTGCATTATCTTTCAAGGTTTAAAACATTTAATTTCACCAAACACAGAACTACGTATAGTATGAAGAACCAAAGCATTCATGACATATGCTTACTAGAGTGCCACTCAAATGTACTGGAAACTACTTATTGTTGGCATCACAGTGAACATTCTGTGATATTTAGGAATGCCATTCGTAAACATTAGTTTTCCTCTAGTTCAGAACGTTCACATTGTCCTTCAACAAGATATACCGGAAACTGAATATTCAAATCACTGGAATATACTTTCTTATAAGTGAAATTCATCACCTCACGTTTTGCAAACAATTAAAAAGAAACAAATAATGTACATTAAGGCAACTTTTACATATCAAGAACTAAAGGAATAATTATGGGTAAACACAATAAAACCGTTTCCAGCCTCGTAGATTAAACTTGAACCCAGCAGTCAAGGGCAATTACAAAAAAGTTGACATTATGTTAAACATCATTAAAGAACATTTATGACAATGTCCAGAAGCTCCTGAAACATTATTTGGTCACATTTATTCTTTTGTATGAACAAACTTCTTTCCGACTCTTTTACCAATGACTCCCATTCCAAACTTGTGAAAAACATTGATACACCGCAGAAAGCTCCAGTAATTCTTCTTTACAGATAAGACAAGAGAAGAAAGTGAACTAACTGCTGAGACACTGAATGGCACTCCTCTGCCTCAAGGCGCTGCTGGATGCGACCTGCACATGGCTAGTAAAGACGCATACCTTCTTCAAAGTTGACCACAAGTGGATCCACAGGAGGGCTTCCGTAGCTAGTTTCACTTCCCTGGCTCACACGACGAGGGCCTACTCGTGCAGAGTCGTTGTCACTGCTCCCAACACATTCATCAAACTGAGCCCCTTCAGGCATCACTGAAACAGCAAATAAATTCAAACACTCTGATAAAAGAATGCCAACTCACAAATTAACAACCAAATGCAATCTACCTGTTAATGGCCATTCAAATTACAAAAATTATTACAAAAATATACCTGTTTGCCTGGTCCAGGTTTCCCTTTCTCGTACTTTTGGAGCACCAACATTTTCACCTGAAAACAGAAAAGATCTAATGACTTATCTCCTTCAAATTTTATTAAGATTTATAATCCTCTTCAATTCATTCTTACATTCTTTATTTTTTTCCAGCTCTTGTCCAATAGGTTCTCTAGGAATTTTATGCTGGAAGGGGCAATGGGCTTTTCTGCAGCCACCAGGCTGATTCTCCCAATAGCATGGAATGATCTTACGGTTTTTCTGTAAAAGGTAAATAATAATAATAATAACAAATATATTCTACCAAAAGCTATATACTCCAATTTCATTATTTCTAAAGTAAATGATTATCTCATCATATTTCACTTAAAGAGGTAACTTTCTAGTCTTACTCTCAATTCCATGTGACGAAAATTGCAGCGTTGATTGAGGCATTTTCCTTGTTGCCAGAAAGTGCACACGGTTTCACAGCCCAGAGCAGCAGGTTCATGACGAAACATACACATATCTCCCTATTGAATACATTTTGAAATCATGAACAAAGTGAACAAAAAGTTAAAAACAGAGTGTAAAATAAGTAGCAACTCAACACATACCTTTAAGCATGTTGAATAGTAGTAAAAATAACAATCATTATTCTTCCTTGGAGAATCCATTATATGAATATATTTACTTTGCAACACCTACAACACAGGCAAATATACAATTAGATCCAACTGACACTGAAGATTAAGAACATGAAAATGCAATAATGTCAAAGTATCCACTAATTGTTTTGAAAGAGCTCAAGACCATATCAGAATAGTATGCTTTAATTACGACCATCTGACTGTCAATACGCCGCTACTACTATTAAATGTAAAAAATGAATGTATGTCAACATTCGTCTACTAACGCGTGCAAAATATGGGTCATCGATATCAACAATAACCAAACATCAAGACCATTTCAAATATCAAAATAAACAGTAAATGAGAGAGAAAATGGATGTAGTTCAATTAAAATCGCTGGAAATGTCGCCACAAGAAGCCTATACGTAATTATTCCAAACCAAAACACATTTCTAGCATATGTTGAAAAGACGTAAACGCAACATGGCACTCACATTGCAGACATTCCTCAATATGTAAACAAAATAAAAGCCATCAACTTGCAATCACTAAATACGTCAATGCACTTCAAACTTACATGTATAATTTCCTCTAAACAGTGCCTATTCCATAGGCACCTAGTACCTTTTCTCGCCTATTCCGGAATCCAATATTTGGCAGCTACAAACCGGAAATAACCTGCCACAACGTTACTCATGTCCGTAACTTGTTCGACTTTTTAAACTATAAAATTATCTTTATCAGCATTATTATTTACTTCTAAATCATTGTATAAAAATTACCATTTTATGTAAGTATATATTTAAGCACAGTAGTAAATAAACCAATAAACTTTTGCTGTGACCTTGACAACACCTTATCGCATGCAATATAAAATGAATTAATAAAATGTACAACGAATGATAACGTGCGTCAACCGCGTCTCACCTCACTAAAAAGTGGGGATCTATAATGTTTAAGCACGACGATCAAATGAATTGCATATCAGTTGTGTACGTTTTGTTTGGTGGCAATGAATGAATTTCACAAGTGGTTTAATATTGCTACTTAGAAAGTTTGCTAATGGGTAGCGATTAGCTATGTTGCAAAGAAAAAGTTATTTTCTGACTCTTACGACTATTGTTAAAATATGCTAAATCATGCATTGCTTTACTAAGATTGTTGTGTAAATACCAGGTATAGTTTTAAATTACGTGACAAACGTATGGTAAATGATAATTTTTATTTACCTTTCCGACAACTTCGGGTTTTAGTCGATTAATAAGGTAGGCAAAAAGACCACCAAATGTATCTACATGCTCTTGTTGTCAAATATTTCTATTTTCTCTGCTTCCAGTTCATATTCTAACCAACATTAACATGTAGGGTTCAAATTGTATAATCCCTCCACACTTTTGTCAAAAAAGGACCCATAGGTGATTCTGATAAATGCAGCCCAATAATAAATTAATGTTATTGGTTAGAAGGAAAGATAACAAACTATCTGAATCTTGTCAATTACTGTCATGCCCATTAAAGTACCTTGAAAACAAAAATGCTAAGCTCTTAAAAAAATGTAGAGGGTAGAATTGTGTTTTTACAGATCCCTCCAAACTTGATTAATTTAACCACTTATAGTAATTATTTCACGATGTTATCATTTTAAAATTTCTAAAATTATTTTGGTTAATTTAATTATGAACAAATGTTTTGGTAACTATATAGGTACCACAGAATATACCCTATTACTAGTTATTATTAATTGTAATTCTAATTACTACTTAGCATACATTGCCATTTTATTTGAAAATAGAGTAAAAGAGAATCGTGACAAAGATTTGGCCAAATAAAACAAAACAACAAAATAAACCAAAAATGATATTTCCTCTATTAGAAATAGTATGTATACATTTTTTCAAGAATCATTATTACTTTGGGAATTTTTGTCTAACAAAGAGCTGCCCCACGTATTAACACAAATTTCTCAAGGCCCAATGCTATGTGTTTTTTTTGGGGCTGTACTTCCGGATAAAATTGATAAAAGTTCCCCTAAACCAAATGACATAGGAGTAGTTACAGTATAACTCTAACGTAAAAATAATATTTTTGAAAGGTTTCTTAGCACCCATCCCACCCACACCACTCTACAGCCAAAATCATGTATTTTTAATTTTAATTTTTTTCTTCAACTAAAAATATTTTATCTGATCAAAAATAAGAAAATAAATTATACTACTAGTTTTGTTATATTATATTTTATTATACTACCTTTTGTTGTATCTCAGCACCAAAACAAATTGAAAAAAACGTAACAAAAAATCATTTTTACAAAGTCTTAGAACGCTGGAACAGGCTTGCAAAAATCTCAAAAGTTCCTCTCAAGACAAAAATTGTGAATTTTTTGCAGATAATTTAGGATATATCAGGTGTGAAAGGCAAACATGTTGGTAGTTTTCTGAGAGACTATTTGACTAAAGAAAATGTATGTAGTGAGAGTTATTTGATGCTCTGCCACAAGTATTTCAATGTATTAATTAAAACATATGTTAATGAAAAAATTGCAATTTGAACAAAACTGTGAACTCGTGCATAATTACATCCACCTTAATTATTATTAGTATTGTTATTGATATCAAGAAAAATATTTTATTGACATCAAAATTCTCTAAACATTAAACCATTATCTTCGATTATCAATATTATAGTGTGCGTTAGCAATTAGTGATGGTGCTAAAACCTTAATGTAGGCCCTACATGTTAAGAAACATTGTGCTTAAGCTCTTGAAAAGCCTTCTGACCTAGAAAGAAAAAGCTGGGAAATCAAAAAATGTTAAATTAAAAAAAAAATAATGCACGTCTAAGTTCGGAGCAATTACTTATTATCGATAAAAAAAATTCTTATTCTTTTACTCCCATTATTATAAAATGTCTTATTCATTCTTTCTCTCCCATTCTAGAATACCCCTTCATGCAAATAGTAGTTTTAATGATACTGAAAATAAGAGCGGTTTTTTGAGAAAATGTTTTTTTATTTCATTCATTTCAAGCAAAAATACGCGAAATTATTCGTTCTTACTTTCTAGCTACGGATTAGGGAGAAAGTTATGTAATACCCATAACTGTGAATTTTCGACAGAAAAACTCTTATTGTCGGGCCCTGGTAACGAAAAGTGGATAAATCCATGGTGGAAATGACACATTATTTCCACAATGGATAAATCCAATGGCTAACTTTAGTAGAAAAAATTCTCTATTTTTGGGTTTTTCTTTCTTGGTGCGTGGGGTCTGTCTTCACGATGGAATATCTCACAGTATTTCTCGTCGTTCTTAGTCGTGCCGCTAAGAGTCGCATGATCGCAGCTATTGAGCAGTGCTGAAGATCATGCGACTCCTAGCGACACCGACAACGACGCGAAATACCGTGAGATATTCCATCGTGAAGACAAGCCCCCACGCGCCAAGAAATAAAGACGCAACAATAACAAGGGGTGTAGACAGAATCCATGTTTTGTAGGTTGTTAATACCGGAAAATCTATTAATGGCAAAACGTCTGTATGACTGTCTCTCCGTCTCTGGTCAACACTAGCGCCGAAACCGTTCAGCCGATATTCTCCAAAATTGATATTCCCCAATCGTTCTGTCTCATGTCGCGGCAGCCTGGAATTTGAAACCGATATTTTAATTTTCGGGGGTACTTTACATGAAGCCTCTGGGGCATTTTCAAAAGTTTCTCAACAGTTCCAAATTTTGTCTTTAAATTTCTTTTAGGAATAGAGTAAAATACACTTACAAAGATAGCATAGGTCCGTTTTTACTTTTGAAATTTTCGAAAATTTCAAAAGTTAATTTTTTTCAGCTTATTCCTATTGTTACAAAATTGGAGATATTTTTACATCAAGTAAAATTTTTTTCATAGTTCATTAATGTATTATGGTGCTGATAATGTGTTGAAAAAATTGCTGTTACTTAGTTTTCGATGTTTGGCTGCCGAACTGTCATCGACGCTTGATGCTGCTGCTGCTCCTGCTGATGTAGTCTTGTCTGATGTAGTACTATTACTGGCGTCGCGTGCTGTCGTCGTCGTAAGTGAGCGGTGTGAAGAAAGGGGCCCTCTTTTAAAGCCCTTGCCGTATCGTGATATCAATGACTACGATTTGTCGTCACGTATTTCCACTGATTATGATTAAACGCTAATTGGCAATTAACGTTTCCGTCAACCAACTCTTCCTATCGCGATATCAACGTCCTGTGATTTCGTTAACGATGTCTTCCGGCGTGCAGTTCTTATCGCTATCTCTTCCGGTGCTCGAGCGATGGACGTCTTCCGCTATTGGGTGCTGCACGTGTGTCAGTTTTTGATTGAAAGAGAGAACGTTGAGACGCACGAAATCGTAGGGGTCTTCTTTCGCAGCCCATCTTTCTTTCGGCACGGACTGCGGTGTTAACCCGAGGAGATGACATTTCGGAATTTTTCCTTTCTCGTATCGCACAGCCTATCAATTCCAAATTCGACGAGTTTTCCGAGAGAGATTCTGGAAAATCGTTGGCCTCTATCGTCCCTATTCATATTTCGGCTCACTTGTTCGAACCTATCGCTCATTCTGCCTCTTTTCTTCGTCTTCCGGCATCCATTGCGGCACGTCACGTTGTGATTAACGTGCATAATCGAGACGAGAAATGTTTTCTGTGGGCGCTGGTTTCGGCTCTCTTTCATAAACGTCAGCCCCGACACACCAAAATTTTGGCTTGTCATCGTACCAGTACGTACCAAACCCTTTTCGATGAATTAGAAAACAGTCTCGATTTGCGCGGCATCTCCTGGCCACTTCCCGTTCACGAGATAAAACGTTTCGAACGTCAAAATTCTAGTTTTTCGTTTCGATTCATGCCGATGGCGGGCAGTCCCATTATACTGCGATTTTTGTAGGAAGAGCTCTCAAGGCCACTCAAATCCCATCTTCGCGATGGAATATGTCACGGCATTTCGCGTCTTTTCTCGGCCTTGCCGGTAGAAGTCGCATGATCGCAAGCACTGCTTCTTACGGTCGCGATCGTGCGAAATCTAGCGGAACAACTGTGAATAATACGAAATGCCGTGACATATTCCATCGCGAAGATGGGATTTGAGTGCCCTTGAGAGCTCTTCCTACAAAAATCGCAGTATACGTTTGGATTAAGAATTCAGGCAAACTGGTTCAATCGCAGCATTCGGCTCACAAGGGTAGGATTTTTGTTTGCGACAGATGTTTGAACGTGTTTTACTCGCAATCGTATCTGGAGGCTCACGAAGTCTATTGTAGATCCGTGGGGTCCCCCGCTCGTTTGATCCTTCCATCGGAGACGAACGAGGAGGAGCGCTTCATGCAATTTCGACATTTCGAAAGACAACAACGATGCCCGATTGCGGTTTACGTTGATTTCGAAGCGCTCACGCTCCCTGTGTCTTCGTGTGAGCCGTCGTCGAACAAATCCTACCTTGAACCGTACCAAATTCACGAACCCTTTTCGGCGGCGCTTCAAGTGGTGTGCTCGTTTGATGAGTCGCGGAATCAGCTGGTCACCTTTCACGGTCCCGACGTTGCGATACAATTATTAGCGTTCTTAGAAGGTCTCGCGAAAGATTACGAACACCTTTTGATTCATCCTTCTCCCCTTGTGATGGGGGACGAGGGCGAAATGTCTTTTCAAAATTCCGATCTTTGCCACATTTGTAAAGGACCTTTTTTTCCAAATTCCGTCCGCGTCATGAACCAGGATCATTTTCGGGTGTCTTTCGCGGCGCGGCTTATCAATCGTGTATCGCCAACTTTCCCGCGCCGAATCACATCCCCGTCGTCATGCACAACGGGAGCTGTTACGATTGGCATTTTCTCCTTCCGTCCTGGGGCGAAAGAAATTGTTCGATCAACGACGGATTGCGAGGGGTTCCGCACAATCACGAGAGATTCGTGGCGATTTCCCAAAAAATCTGGAAAGTGGAACTACGATTTTTGGACTCTGAAATTTTTAGGTACATCGCTCGACTCTTTAAGTCGATCGCTCGATTCAGCCGATTTGAAATTCACCCGTGCGGCTTTCCCCGACGATCGTCTTTTTGCTTTGTCCAGAAGGAAGGGGGTGTTTCCCTACGATTATGTCAACGCGGTGTCCAAATTGGACGAAACGAGGTTACCGGCGCCCGAAGCGTTTTTCAGTCGTCCCACAGACACACCCGTTTCGGACTCGGAGTTCGCGCACGAGCAGGCCGTGTGGAACGCGTTCTCCGGTCAAATTTTGGGCGAGTGCCCCGATTTGAATTTGAAAATCGACGTCCTGCTAGAAACAGACATTTTGGAAACGTTTCGAAATTTGTGTTTGGAGGTGTACGGGCTCGATCCTCTGTTTTACTACACCGCTCCCGGGCTTTCGTGGGACGCCATGTTGAAAACCACAGGCGTTCGACTGGAGCAACTCACGGACGTCGACATGGTTCTCTTTTTCGAGCGGGGCATTCGGGGGGAGTCGTGCAAGTGATCGGTCGGCACGCCGAGGCCAATCACCCCCTACGGATGAACGCTTCCGGTCAGGTGATAAGGGATCTATCTTGCCTACGTCGACGCGAATAACTTGTACTGTTATTCGATGTCACATCCGCTTCCGGTGGGCGACTTCCGGTGGATGACGGAAGGTGACATCGAGCATTTGAACCTCACAGAGGTGGCCGCTGAAGTCGATCGGGGGTACGTTCTGGAGGTCGATCTCGACTACCCAGACGAGATCCACGATAGCTTGAGCGATTTGCCGCACTGTCCGCAAACCCGCGTCCCCCCCAACTCGAAGAGC
This sequence comes from Acheta domesticus, assembly GCA_031308135.1. Lineage (NCBI taxonomy): Eukaryota > Metazoa > Arthropoda > Insecta > Orthoptera > Gryllidae > Acheta > Acheta domesticus. The sequence goes on from JAHLJT010002406.1 coordinate 193,493,593, forward strand.
AGGCAAGTCAAGTTGCTGGCGACGATTCTGCCCAAGCGTCGTTACGTCGTTCACATTCGAAATTTAATTCAGGCCCTCGAGTTGGGAGTGCAACTCACGAAAATCCATCGCGTTGTTTCGTTTTCGCAACGTGCTTGGCTTGCCGCGTACATGGACCTGAACAACGCGCGTCCTCCGACTTTGAAAATAAATTTTATAGTGAATAATTCGATTTACGGCAAGTTGATGGAGGACGTGCGCAACCACCGGCGCATTTATCTCGTGAATAAGTGGGAAGGGAGGTGCGGGGCCAGACGTCTCATCGCCGATCCCGCCTTCGTGCGTAGTCATCACGTGAACGGCGATCTCATGACGATCGAGTTGCGCAAAACGAAGGTGAAGCTCGCGAAGCCCATTTATTTGGGTTTTTGTAATTTGGAAACTCCAAAACATAGAATGTACGATTTTTATTATGGTTATTGTCAAAAAAATCTTCGCGATCTTCATCTGCTCTACATGGATACCCATTCATTCATTCTCTCTACTTCCACGAGCGTGTACGCTGAGATGGATCGGCATCCAACCTGGTTCAATACTTCCTGTTTCGATCCCGATAATGAATTTGGCGTGACACCTCGGAATAAAAAGGTATTAGGGATGTTTAAGGACGAATGCGGAAGCGATTCCCTGCTCGGCTACGTAGGTTTACGTCCAAAAATGTTGTCCATCGAAACCCGATCTCGGGCGTGTTTTTCTCGGGCGGAGGGAGTAATACGTTCGGTCGTAAAACGTTATAAATTTCAAAATTATTTGGACTGTTTATTTCGAAACGAAAATAGAATCGACAAACAATGTACTATTCGGTCCAAATCCCACGTGAACTATTCGTTTGTCCAAAACAAGAGTTCGTTGTCCGTGTCCGACGACAAACGCTTTGGATCGATAAATTTAGTCTGCCATGGGGTCATTTCCGCATCCTGTGTATGCGTCCGTCCATTTCTTCTTCTTCTTGAGCGTGCACGCTCGTCCCTGCAGGTGAGGTTCATGTAGATTAGAATTCTTTTTTTTCTTTCATTACTTTGTTTTAAACTTTTTTATTTATTTCAATAGTGTTGATTTTTCACTTTTTGTAGTAGGGAGATTTTTTACTTTTTATGGTTAGTCACTTTTTCAAATAGTAGTAGTAGTAGGGGGAGAGCGTTTGCAATCACTTTGAAGACGGGAGGATGAGGTCTCGACACGTCATTCGTCCATCGACCATCGTCATGGAACGTCCTCGAGTAGAAGAAGAAGAAGCGTATGTTCGATGGAAGAAACAGATGATAGAGAACTGGGTCAGCTTCCGCGATGCCGCCGCCTATCTCGCCATCATCAACACCACCGTCACCGTCATAAACAATCACCACCACCGTCCCACCACATCTCATACGAGGCGGAAGGTGCCGGCAAAAGGAGAGCTCCTGAATCGGAAGAATTTATTCCCACAGTGCACGCTGAAGTGTTAGCAGTCGTCGGAGCTCTCGGACACCTCCTTCAAGATCCGTACGGTGAAGCACTGCGACGGCGAGTCTCTCGCGTTCGTCAAGTCATCCAGTCTCTTCGTCCACCGTTCGAAAATAGTCCTCCGACGTACTCTCCATCTCCAGCTGACAAATGACTCATCTACGTCAGTGCAATCTCGAGTTGGATCTTGTCGTACAACGTTTCATCAACGACGGTTGTTCTCTTTTCGGACTCGACGATTGCTCTCTGCAGCTTCTACCCATCGACTTGCTAATACATTGGGCCGTGAAGGACGTGCCTTCTTCCACCGCCTGTCGAAAGACGTGCAGCGGGACCGAGACATTCGTCGACTCCTGCCTTGTCTTCGACATTACAACCACAACAACAACAACGGGCGCGCGCACATCGACGACAAACCGCCGTTGCCGAAGTGGAAGTGTTTGCAGTGTAGGCGAGAAGAAGTACTGCCTTGTTTCGAACACGCGCACTACGAGTCGCCGCCGCCGAAGTGGAAGTGCGTCGAGTGTCGCAGAGAGGAATTTTTTTGAGTAAGTTTTGAAAAAACATTCTAACTTCGTTATGGTCGCGGGTACGCGCATCGAGAAATATTTTAAGATGCTCCCGCGTACGGGTTTCACCCCCTTCCACCTGGCCGCCCGAGCCGGAAACACCGCCATTGTGCTACGCTGCTTGCAAGAATGTAGTGGTGGTGGTGCAAACTTCGTCGACGTGCGTGATCGAGAAGGACTGACGCCGCTGGAACACGCGGTACACTTCCGGCAATATTCGATCGGTAGACTGCTCCTCCAACACGACGCTGACGGAGAGATAGAGTTCATCGGGTTTACTCTTAGCGAACACGTAAGATTGGTGAACATTGTGAAGCACTCACACTTCAACAACTAAGAAAGGGGAGTTTAGTATCAGGAAAGAATTTTGAAAGAATTCACTAAGAAATTCTGAAAAGAATTCGGAAAAGAAAGAAATCAGAAAAGGATGCTATGTATAATTCATTTGATTTCAATTAAAAACATTTTTTTCACTTGTACTGTTTTTCATTTTGTTTTTTTCTCTGTCACCGCCTTGCAGGGTTTCCTTCTTTTCCAAACTAGATATTTACAATAACAACTCATCACGACCCAGACGAAAAATAATCTGGCAACCCTGGCTCATACCGAGTGTGGTAGTGTGTCACGATAAACAAAAATGTTTAATTGAGATATATGTAAGAAATGAGATTTTTTAATATCATTAGCACCTTTGTCATTTTACCCACACACTCGGGATAAAATGACACTGGAGCATTTTCAAAAAATGCATTATTACAGACTTCTAAGTCATGTTATTTTCTTAACTATGCTATTCCAACTGATTTATTTTCTTGTAATCTCGTAAAAAAATAAAGGGTCCAACTTAAAAATTATAGCTAGTGGAAATTGTTTTCTTTAGGATGTTATTTTAGGCCAGTTTCCCCAACGACAAACCCACTTCCCAGAGTCCAATCATTTTGCCCTGTTCGAAGTCATTCAGATGTTGATATTGCGCCCTTTGGCGTCGATGAGGCATTCCGGCACTTGCTTGCGCATTTCCACGTCTCTACACCGCGAGTGGCGTAACACTGACCTGACCTCTCACACAAAGGAGGGCGCTGCTAGGCCAAAGTGCACGTCATCTCTATTCAAATTTAATAAGTTCTTATGAATACACTGTTCTAACCCATCTACACATTTTTAAATGATGCCGACAATTCCTTCTGGGTGTTGCAATTTTCACAAACACAAATGTATAATTAACCTTTTAAAGACTAATGGGAAAGAGGTTTCCCAGAGCATTTCAACGCAGGGAAATGGGACCAACCAATGGGAACTTTTTCGCTTGACCTCCAGAGGCGTGCGACGTTTCTTATCTATCGCTTGCTGACGGGTGACAAGCAGTGGCGCGGCTATTCTCACGTTCGGCGCTCCGGCCTACGCCATCCGGCAGGGATGTGTTGACGGAGTACGGTCTTCCGAGGCGCGAAAGGGAGCGTGGGTTGCTCTGACTTTTCATGCTTCTACAGTGCGCCGCAGCTTGAGAAACATAGGAGAATGTTGATCGCCGTTCAACATTCACCTGGAGACGCCGCTCTAACGACAATATAATTATAATAAGTTCACATACCACAGTAAGAACAGAAGAGATGATTTCTGTTTGGAATTTATAACGGAATTTGGGTTTCGTGGGGCATGTACATACAACTTTCACTAATTTGTTCCATAATGTATTCTTTTAACTTCGTATGTAATAATTAACTTGTATTAGAAAGATATTTTTTCTACAGTAGCAGATAACAATAGGGTAAAATCAAGTTTATATCAGTGCAATAAATATATCGTTTTTATATTTTGTTACCTATTGTATTGTATTATTTGCAATGTCTTAATATTTTATTGTATTGGCATAAACCAAAGACGTGGTTCCATATAAATAGCTCTTCAGCTTATCAAAGCTTTTCTTCTGTTAGGGCGCCTTCTTCTTTAGGCCTTTGTACTTATACATAGCGCTTCACTGTCTACTATCTCCTGTCACACACCCCAGTCATAACAAACCCGCCATGGCCCACGCTTCTCACGGGCGATCGCAGTCGTATTCTGCTAATAGTTGCTGCTTGCGCTTGGGTCGTGTGCTTTTTGAAGTAACAATGGCTTGTCGAGAACAATCGCTAACAACACGCAAAATTGAGTTACTTTTGGACAGTGACAGTGACTGTGCATCTGTGTTCAGTCTGGAAGATGATCCATGCCAATATAATTAAACATTTTCAGCTCCGATCAAGCTGTCCATCTTCGTGCATTGATTCCGTTCAAGATGCTAAATCACTACGATTTAGCTTTATCCATGTTGTACGAAATACATTTCATACGCATTTAAAATAAAATTAAGGAAAATTAAGTACTTTTACATTTTTAGATATTTTTTTTTACTTTCCCAAACCACTTTGAAAAATTTGAAAAAATCATACTTTTCATAGTTTTATATAGATTCAATATCCTAAACGGCTACTTTGAATATTTTAAAACTATTTTTTTATTTGAAAAATAGATTCTTCAAATTCCAACATTGTAATTGATTTTCATAAAGTATTATGTAGTTACCTCTTTGCAAATGGGAAATATTTTTTAAAATTTTGAAACATACTAAATATAAAAGCAATTTAAACATCAAATGAGGAAAACTTCGTTGCGCAGGCTGGGTGGGTAGAGTAAAGAATGAAAATTCGCAGAAAAAATGAATAAGATCATTGCTCAAAATATTACTTAATTTTGCAGAGGAAAAGTGGATACTGTCTTAGTTAAGCCCTTTAAATCTCTATCAACAAGGACTTTCAACACTTGGGGGTAGCTGTCATCGCTCGCCGCAGTTAAACCTCTACTGGGGTCAAGCAAATTCGTCTATTTAAAAAAGTCGGTACCGCACGGAGTGCAGAAGGAAAAAAACTCGGTCGCTAAAAGGTTAAATGAAAATAAAAGTCGACAGCACTGCGCGCATATCCATCAACATAAATCTTAGAAATTAGAATGGTCCAGAAATTAGTAAGCCCAGAGTGAAACTCTCAAAGCAATAAATATTCCATATTAATCACCTCGATATTACTTTGCTCATCGAGCAAATGAATGAAAGAAAGCATTTCTTCCTCGCAATATTCGTAACGGTTACTTAATATGAATTAACATTACAACCTCATGTAGATATAAGATTTTGTATGTAGGATAATGAGTATAATAAATTATATGTTTTCGTTTCACTATTGTAATATTAAGTCCCCCATCACGAGGGGAGAAGGATGACTCAAAAGATGTTCGTAATCTTTCGCGAGACCTTCTAAGAACGCTAATAATTGTATCGCGACGTCTGGACCGTGAAATGTGAGCAGCTCATTCCGCGACTCATCAAACGAGCACACCACTTGAAGCGCCGCCGGAAAGGGTTTGTGAATTTGGTACGGTTCAAGATAGGATTTGTTCGACGACGGCTCACACGAAGACACAGGGAGCGTGAGCGCTTCGAAATCAACGTAAACCGCAATTGGGCATCGTTGTTGTCTTTCGAAATGTCGAAATTGCATGAAGCGCTCCTCCTCGTTCGTCTCCGATGGAAGGATCAAACGTGCGGGGGACCCCACGGATCTACAATCGACTTCGTGAGCCTCCAGATACGATTGCGTGTAAAACACGTTCAAACATCTGTCGCAAACAAAAATCCTACCCTTGTGAGCCGAATGCTGCGATTGAACCAGTTTGCCTAAATTCTTAATCCAAACGTAATGGGACTGCCCGCCATCGGCATGAATAAGCAAGAAATTGAAATGGTTATCTTTCTTTGTTTCCGAAAAGTGCACAGGTCCTACGATTTTCCAAGATGTGTTGGCCGAATTAAACTCTAATGTGAAAACGTTAAACGAAAAACTAGAATTTTGACGTTCGAAACGTTTTATCTCGTGAACGGGAAGTGGCAAGGAGATGCCGCGCAAATCGAGACTGTTTTCTAATTCATCGAAAGGGGTTTGGTACGTACTGGTACGATGACAAGCCAAAATTTTGGTGTGTCGGGGCTGACGTTTATGAAAGAGAGCCGAAACCAGCGCCCACAGAAAACATTTCTCGTCTCGATTATGCACGTTAATCACAACGTGACGTGCCGCAATGGATGCCGGAAGACGAAGAAAAGAGGCAGAATGAGCGATAGGTTCGAACAAGTGAGCCGAAATATGAAGAGGGACGATAGAGGCCAACGATTTTCCAGAATCTCTCTCGGAAAACTCGTCGAATTTGGGATTATTAGGATGTGCGATACGAGAAAGGAAAAATTCCGAAATGTCATCTCTTCGGGTTAACACCGCAGTCCGTGCCGAAAGAAAGATGGGCTGCGGCACCCCTACGATTTCGTGCGTCTCCACGTTCTCTTTCAATCAAAAACTGACGCTCGAGTTGCGCGAAAATTTTGAAACTAGGTCGATCGAGAGTGTTGAGCTCTTCAAACATCTTGAGATGGAAGGGAACACGACATCGGTTGAGAAACTCGACCGGATCCGCGATGTCGTGTGGGGGAGGAGGATTCAAAATGACACCCCGAACTACACGGTCGTTTAAAGAGTGCGCGACGTCCGTCCACTGGAGAGCGTTTGCAATGACGGAAAACGATTGCGGATGACAATTCATTCCATTGTCTCCCTATCTCTAAACAAAACAAACAAATAAATACAATGTTAAAAAATTTTAAAAAATCGATCGACAATGAATCACTACGAAAAAATGACAACTTACTAATAAGCACACCGTTGAATAGTGCCAATCAATAAATGTCACTATAACGGCGTAAACAAATAAAAAGAAGACCGTCACAAAAAAACAGTGCACTAGAATGTCCGCAGCACGGTCCACCAACATGGCGAACGTACGACTAACGACGGAAGTCTGCGGACGTGATGTTTGACTTCCCGCTATCATACACACACACTATCGGAGCGGCAACAACGTCGCAGATGACACGTGCAGCACCCATGAGCGGAAGACGTCCATCGCTCGAGCACCGGAAGAGATAGCGATAAGAACTGCACGCCGGAAGACATCATTAACGAAATCACGGGACGTTGAAATCGCGATAGGAAGAGTTCGTCGACGGAAACGTTAATTGCCAATTAGCGTTTAATCATAATCAGCGGAAGTACGTGACGTCAAACCGCAGTCATTGATATCACGATACGGCAAGGGCTTTAAAAGAGGGCCCCTTTCTTCACACCGCTCACTCGCTCAGTCTCACGATGACGACGATGACAGCACGCGGCGCCAGTAATAGTACTACATCAGCTGGAGCAGCAACAGCATCAAGCGTCGATGACAGTTCGGCAGCCAAACATCGAAAACTGTAAGTAACAGCATATTTTTTCAACACATTATCAGCGAACAACAAAGTGAACACATATACATTGTTGCAAAAAATAATTTTCTTTTCACAGAGACACAACAAAATACATAATAAATACCCAAAACATTTTAGAAAATGCGGAAGACATGCTCATTGTTCCGGATTCGGACGAGGAAGTTTTCGATGAACAGCCAAATCAACGGTCACTCGTACCAATGACATCAGGACTCCAAAAAGAAAAATGACTGACATGCTATTGCCGTTTGAAAAAATGACTGACATGCTAACCTGGCGCAAACGCCAGATGAGACACGAACCCGGTATTTCAACAATGAAGACGCCCAAGCGGTAAAACTCGTCCCTGGAAAAGCGTTGTGCATGGTCTACGTCTATAAAAAATTGAAGGCACAAGAGTAAGTAAAAAATGTTATATAAATCACCAAGAAAAAATGACATATAGAAAAAGTATTAAATTTGTTATTTTTTATTGCAGTCCATGGACAGAACTTGAATGAAAAGTCGATTCTGAACATAATCGGTTAAAATTTGAAAATTTACCGAAAGGTCTTTTTTTTAAATAACGGATATCGCATTAATCGACAGCGGGAAATACGATAGAAAATCTTATGTAGCCACGCTGCAGCACACATTTGGCGTCTTCCTACCGACGAGGTACGTAAAATAACGTCTCTTAAAATTTAAAAAAAAATTATTTATAAAAAATTTGTACTTACCTTTTTTATTTTTCAGATTTACACCCGAAATTCAACTTCTGGGAAGAGAAAGGTTCCTGCTAGAAAGATTGCATCTTTCGTACTTGGGCGTAAATGAAACGAATAATGCGAACGTTGTTTTAATATATAAATTAAGTGATTTATATAAAACAAAAACATGGGAAATCATAAGGGGGTATTTCCTACTCTATGGGATTATGAAACAAATAAAAGGTTATTGTGTGAAAGTGAATATTATATTTTGATCTAAGAAACGCCTGTACATCTCGCAGCGAAGGTTTACGGGCCATGTGAAGCACGGTGTAAGAGATATAGGTGGGTTCACTCCCGGTCTAAAACTGAAGCTAATGTGAGGCTAGTTCTCACAGTTCTCGCTATGTAAGCGCTGTGAACGACTTGGGCATTGTTTTGGGACAAGATGGTGATCCATTTAATAGCTTTGTAACCTCTGGTGGAAGCCACTAAATCGTGAGACGCCATCATGAATGCCGAACTCGATCGTACGGATAAGCGAGGAACTAGCCTCAAACTGACTTCAAAAATTTTGTCCAAAAGGCGGCTAGTTGACACACCTATATATCTTACACCGTGATGTGAAGTGAATTATGTGACACATTCAGTGATTCGTTCTGTACTTCCTCTTCGAAGCATGGGCGAATTCTCTAACCCGGTGGTGTCCAAACAGGTGCTCTCTGTGTGTCATCGGGGTAGAGAATTAGCTCATATGGAGGCAGAGTGCGATCTCTGAATTTGACGTCGGACACCATCGGGCTGGAGACTGCAGCTCATGCTTCGAAGAGGAAGTACAGAACGAATCACTAGATGTGCCACAAAATTCACTTCCACTTCACTTGCCCCGTCATCCTTCGCTGCGAGATGTAACGGTGTTCTTACATAAACATGTAAATTAATATGAATAAACAAACTATTGAACATATTAAAATTATTGTGAAGTGAATATTATTTTGACATAAGAAACTGTCGTCGTCGTCAGACACTGATTGAGTGAGCGGTGTGTGCGAGATGTAACGGTGTTCTACCATAAATATGTAAAATAATATGAATAAACCAACTATTGAACATATTAAAATTATTGTTTCATTTCAGTTCTATTCCTTATCCGTTCCTCAAATATACTAAAAAATAAGAGCTAGTTTAAAATAGTTTTATTGAATTAAATTGTGATTAAAAAATTACAATTAAAATTTAATAATTAAAAATTAATAATCAAAATAATTAAAATAATTTCTTCTGTTTGAAGCATCTGCAACAATGAGATCTAGAATTAGATCACCGCCGTGATATACATAAAAAATAAGACAAATATTAAAAACAATACAACTCACTTTCAATCGCTCACGATTGACCACTCCGTGTCGCTGAGGCGGCGGAGCCATAGAGTGGGGGGGAATAATCCGGCGGGTTGCGGTTGTGGTGGGGGTGGTGGCGGTGCGTTGGTTGCCGCCGTCCTCTCCATCACGCCGTGAGATTGTTGTTGTTGTGGGGGTGGGGGTGCGTTGGGCGCCGTCCTCTGCTGCCGTGGCGGTGGCGTCCGCTGGATCACACTCTCCGGAGCGTTGTGGCGCCGCAGTGCCTTTTGGAATCCAGATAACAGGAATCGCACGTACGAACTGTGAAACGTCTGCAAGGGCGCGTTCACGAGGGAGTGGTTCGGCGTTCTCCTGCACGTGACGCAGTTCGCGTCGTAACCACAATCAACATTGTCGGCCTTCATTGTCGCGCAATCAAACGGCGTGTAACCGAAGACGTCTCGCGCTCTACAAGCGTAAGAGCACGTCGCGCACGTTGAGAAAGTATTACGCAACGACCTCGAGAGACAGGTTTCGGATGTGTATTTATTTTTTTATTTATTTACGTTAAAAACAGTTAAAAACTGCGTGTAACGAGCTATGGGGAGAAGTGAATTTTGTGCACGTTTTCATAATTCTGTGGTCTCCTAAACCATATTCTAGTCGAATTTTGAATATAGAAAATAGAGGTTTTTTTCGAGTTTTGTTGACGAAATATTCGCTCCTGTATAACAAAATATGTGACGCGTCGTTTCCCTAAACACGATCTTTGAGGAAATTTGTGAAGAGCAAATTACAAACAGCTAAGAGCGCGCACGAAAAGAAAATTCCGTCCGGGCTTATGGAGATTTTACCGCAAGTCGGTTCGTCCGGTAATTACCATTTTCACAACAGACTTATTCGCAGAGTTGGCGCCGGCACGGGCAGCTTCGACGTGGTGATTAAGGCGCAATTGGATGACACGCTGGCGGGTGCGAAAAAACATGCGGATCATCTTTTCCACGTGCTAAAGAACTAGCTAAAGCCGAAATGACTAATCTCAATACACGAGTTCGCGGACTTGAACAGACAGCGCTGGAGTTGAAAACCGATCTCAATGCAAAGATAGAAAAATTGGAAAAGATCGATTCTAGACTCGATACACGAATGAACAATTTCGATGTTCGAGTTGACGATCTCAATGGTCTTCGAAAAATCCCAACCACAATCTCAATGGGATGATCGCGTCATCCATGTCCGGTGCATTGTATATCGAAAAAGAAAAAAATCACAAAAGTCGCGAAAACAAGAGAGCGAAATAAAAAACACATCACGACTGAAGAAGACGACGACGACGGAACGATCGACATCAACCTCTCCGGATACGATCTGTTGCGATCTTCTTCTTCCTCTGGACGTCAGCGGATGCGCGCGCAACGCAGCGGAATGGTTAGCGAGAGCTGTCCAGATGGCGATTGCATCGAAGACTGCCACCATCACCACCGACATTCCTAAGAGTCATGTTTAAAGTGTGTGTGTCACCTTTGTAATTTTTTAAAATTATCAATCAAATGACTTATTTCATTTTATATGTATTTTTTTCATTTCTTATCCTTATCACACACCGAGTAGGGTTTTTTATATCCCTTTCCCCCTCCTCTCTCTCCTTTGCTGATGATTCTCACGTTTTAAAAACAGTTTCCTTCGGCAGCATGCAAACAGTCTCTCTCTCTTCGCATTGCGATGAACGTTGTTCAACAATCGGCGAAACTGCCCTTCGTGAACGTGACGACCTTTTGGAATGGAAAAGACGATGAGAGCAAGAGTCGACACGGACCGCTTTTCCCCGATAGCGTGCGCGCTCTAATCGTGGGACCTTCCGGATGCGGAAAGACAAACGTCGTCTCGCTTCTCACCGCACAGTTCGGACTGGCGTTCCTCAACGTGTATTTATATTCCACCACAGAAACGCAGCCCATGTACAAGTATTTGAAACAAGTCTGCGACGGACTCATTCCTTTTCATTCTTTTTCGCACGATAGCATCGTGCGGCCAGCCGAGGCGTCACCCGAAAGTGTTTTCATTTTCGACGACATCGCCACCGAAAAACAAGACTGTATCTAAGCCTACTTCGCGGCCGGGAGACATAAACACACGGACGTGCTCTATCTGTGTCAAACGTATACCAAAATTCCCAAGCAGTGGATTCGTGATAACGCGAATATGATTGTAATTTCCCGGCAAGACGATAACCACCTTGAGTATATCTACAAAGAACACGCCGGAAACGATTTTAAGGCGATATGCTCCAACGTGTGGAACTCCGACCGTTTTACTTTTGCGGGGATATGTAAACCTAGTGCGCTTCACAACGGTCGATATCGATCGGGCTTCGACCGGTTTCTCGTGCCGTTGTCGGACGCTGGTCGTGATGGCGGTGGTGGTGTTGTGATGGTTATATAATATCTTTTCTTTCACTATAGCCTTCACTCTACACAATGGGTACGTGCGACAGCATTTCAAAGTCGTGGGAACGTGACGGGGGGGCGACACTATCGCGGAAGAGGAATTATAGGACGGATGCTGAATCGAGCGATAGACAAACTTTCCTTCGAAGTTCACATTCTCGGTGGATATCAATTTTGCGGACCCGGTACGAAGCTCATGAAGAGACTGCAAAGAGGCGACCATGGTATTAATCCTTTGGACGAAGCGTGTAGAGAGCACGAAATCGCTTACCACAACTACAAAGGAGGTGAGGAACGCAAAAGGGCGGACGAAGCGCTCGCCAAGGCAGCGTGGGAGCGGGTCAAGTCCAGAGACGCGAGTTTCGGTAAAAGAGCTGCCGCGCTCGGTGTGGCGGGTGTGATGAAAGTGAAAGCCAAAGTAGGAGGACGCGTGAAAAAAATAAAACGGCTTCGAGAAAACGTGAGAAGAAGAAACGTACACAGCAAAACAACTAAAAATAAAAAAAGATCAAACATAGATTTGAAAACGCTGAATGCGCTTGAGAAAGCAAAAAAGAGCTTGCATGGAAAGACACCGCGTCCTCCCCCTTCCTCACCACCCACTCCCCTTCGATCCAAAACGTCGGAAGAGAGGTGGAAAACGGAGGTGGAGAAGGCACGTGAAAACATTCGCAACAAAATGAACATCTTGCAAGAAATCGAAACGATGTGCAATCGATTACTCGATACTTATCTCACGACGCCCGTCTCGAAAGCGCTACCTCAATGAGAGGGAAAAAATAACATACCACCACCACCACCACCGTCTTCCGTTCAACCTTCCACGTGTGTTCCTAACAAATAGGAATCAAGAGAAGAAGAAGAGGAAGAAGAAGAAGTTGATGACGATGCCTTTTATCCGTCCTTCGAAACACTCGCCGCAGAGTCCGAAGACGAAGAAGGGAACGAAGAAGTAAGAAATAGTGACGTTCGCCGCCAACATTATGATCAATTGGTGAGCCATTTGACGAACGCTGCAATCGGCTTAGGAGATACCACTTTCGGACCGTACTATTTAGGAGGGCGACCTCACATCGGTAACTCCTTAATGGAACTTCGCCCGGACGAGGAAGCGTTCTATGTTCATGGTCACAAATTCTATCCAGAGCCAGGTCTTTTCAAACTACTTTTTGATCGACGACCCAACTTAGATGATGTAACGCAAAACGATTTGAAGAAATACAAAATGATTCTGGAATTAACTTCCGCACACAAGAAGAGATGCAGACCGAATTTTCCATATAACACAAACGATAATAAACTGAAATATCGTGAAATTATCTCACATCTTTTCGCGGGGGAAAGACAAAGCAAAAAACTTGAAATGATGAAGCAAAAGAAGAAAAAGAAGGGGAGGGGTCTACGTCAAAAGAAGAAGAAGAAGGGGGAGGGGGCTACGTTTTGTGACGGCGCCAGACTAGAAATATTGGCGCGATCCGAACAAACTCGTGGAGAGGCTAAGTCTTTTACACGCTTCGAAAGCCACCGGTAACAACGGACTCGATGGAGAAATAGTAGAAATAGAGGATGAAATGCTTGACGCCGCTATTATCGGCTAGCTCCTCTGATCATGCAGAAGAAGAAAACGTCCGTGTCGTGGACCGTTCGACAAGGACTCGCTGCGGAATTGCACTCGCCTGCCCGACGTCGTTACGCGAGACGGCGGGTGATTACGAAAGGACTCGATGATCTATGGCAGGCCGACTTGGTCGACATGCAACCGTACTCGAAAAGCAATCGAGGTATGCGTTACATTCTCACCGTCATCGACGTGTATAGCAAGTACGCCTGGGTGGAAGTGATAAAGAAAAAGACGGGAGCGGAAGTCGTCAAGGCTTTCGACCGCATCGTGACGTCGAGCGGGAGAGTGCCCCACTTCTTACAAAACGACCAAGGCACCGAGTGTTACAATATCACGCTCAACAAGTGGCTCCGAGAGCGTGGCATTCATCATTATTCCACCTTTTCCAACGTGAAGGCCGCCGTCGTCGAACGTTTCAATCGTACGCTCAAGGAGCGGATGTGGAGGCGTTTCACCGCCGAGGGGACGCGATGCTGGACCCTTATGCTCACCACCCTCCTCCGAGATTACAACAATACCAAACATCGAACAATCGGTATGAAACCGAAAAACGTCAAAGACGATAGCTTAATACACACGGTGTACGGGCAAGCGAAAACGCTCGACCCGCGTCTCCTGAGGAAAAATCGATTTCGAGTCGGGTGAGGACCAAGGCCTGCTTTACTCAGGCCCCGAAGCAAAATTGTCACGTGATCAAGGTAGTCGGTGGTCGGCTCCCGTGCATGTGGCGTTCGGTGGTGTTTCATGTTTTGAGAGTGGCCATACAGGTTTTGTGCGTGTTTTCATTGCTCAAATCGAAATTGATATTGTTTGCGATTGTGCTTACTGTGTATTATTAATTATCGCCCTTTATGTGGTTGTTGCTTTCAGCAGAACTTATGTGACGGGCGTTTTTGTATGTACATGAAAGTAACTAAGTTAGGTTATGTAGCTAAAGTCGGAGACCTCACAGTGCCGGAAAAATTACACAAACTTCTTCGTGACGCATATTTAGAATATCTAGCCATCCTGTTATTAATGAATAATCGTTTCGTATTTTACAGAAAATACTTTGTGTAATTTGAATCCTTTTTATTTCAATCAAGAGCGAATTCGATCGAGAACCGTGTGTACCCTGTAGTAGGTGCATGTTTCCTATTATACGCTTTTACTATTTACATTTTGTATATCCATGTTTCAATGAGATTACAAAAGTATTTGTGTCGTTTACGAACATGAAAAAAAACGTACTTAAAAGAACGACTATCAATGTTACTTGTTTATGTAAATTTCAACTTGATATACTTAAGGTAGGCAGCAACTAGATGTTTGATTTGATTTGATCTATTTGGTCAGAAAGTAGTTAAAATTGTATACGACGTGTGGGGGTGAAGATTATTTGCGCACGTTTTCTTAAGTTCCATAATCCCTTCCCAAAATTTATCTACAAATACGATGGTTGAAAGACGAAGAAAATATAAAAAAGACATAATAATAAAATTTAAAAAAGCGCAATATTAGCAACATTTGAAAAAACTGAATATTTCTTTCCCGAGTTATATAAAAAAAACTTGCAACGGTAAACGAAATGCAGATGCAATTTTTCTGCATTTCAGCACAAAATAGTAACTCACCCTCAGCTCTACTCCTACCAATAAAAGCAAAGGTGTGCTCAACAAAACGTGTGCATAGTGAAGCTACATTTACGTCCAGAAGAAAAACAAGGGGCCATCTCAGCATTTCCTCAATGATCAGGGAAACTGGACAAAAACCTAATCGAGATGGGGGTCATTGACCCGGAAGCTAAAGGACATTACTGGTTACAGGGGTTCTTTTTTAAAATTATACAATATAAATGTAAAGTAATTCACTATATATATCATTGTTTTGTTGAAATTAACATTATTTTTCTTTTTGATGGTCAGTATAGTCTCTAATTATATAGAAACAGTTATGCAGCAGACAAAATTTTACTTTTAACTTAAATTTGTTTACCAACTTTAATTGTTTAATGTCATCTGGCAATGCGTTGTAAAGTAACGTACATGTATGTAGATTTCTTGTAATGAGTTGTTGATATTGACACTTGATGAACATGATTTTTACGACGTGTGTTGTAATTATAAATATTAGTATTACGTGAAAATATGTTCCCACCGTTAAGTAAGTCAGTTTTGACAAAGATTACAGATTCGTAAATAAATGGGCAATGTTGATACATTGTACTGGCCTTGGGACATCCGCAAGGCCTGATTGGGGATGATTGAAAGATTTAATTTCCTCAACATGAATAATGATAGTTCATTTTGTAGATGTCTTAGTCAATTGTACATTGCTGAAAGATGCGCAGTTTGTTAGCCAAATTTTCTTCACTTGCTTCCCAAAACAAACCACGTTTGGCTAGGCCGCCGGAGCCTGGAGGACTTTCGACTACCGTGATCACGTGACTCAAAACTATGACGTATGCTTCGGGGCCTGAGTAAAGCTGGCCATGGGTGAGGACGTACTAAAGTTCGCCGTTTCGGAAAGGATACGAAGCGCGATGGGGAACCGAACTCTTCGAAATCGTTCGTGTGCATCTCTCGAATCCCGTCACGTACTCGCTAGAAGACCTGCAAGGTGAATCGATCAAGGTCGCTTCTACTTTTGCCGTCAATCGATTTTTCGGCATCAATGACCCTCAAAACATGGATTCTGGCTACACCATGTGTTAGAGGAATATTTTCTTCATTTAGAAATGAGATTTATCCACTTTTTCGTTACCACGGGCCGTCAATAAGAGTTTCTCTGCAGAGCATATTATTTTTCTCTCATTCTTATAAAATGTATCTTTTTTCTCCCGCATTCTAGCGTCTGCACTTCATGTTAACAAAAGTCATAATGATAATGATTACAGGTTTTTAGAAGTATCTGAAGATGTGCAGTTTATGAGAAAATAATATTGATAAACATAGAGAAAATAATAAAATATCTCCATTCTCTACCTTACAAAGTAATGTCAAAAAATGGTACACACGGTTGTATTCTATTGGCAACATTTACGCCTGTCTTGTAGTGTACACCTCAGGCCGCTAGGGGCAGCACAATCACTTGTCGCTTGTGCCGCCCAACGAGTTAGAGATACATAGAGAGGCAATAGCGTCGCCATCTTTGAAACAGTAGACTCACTCTCCGCCATGTTAAAAGGTGCCAAACGTCAAAGAAGCGGGGAAAGAAACCTTTGTTGGTTGGAAACATTTTTGCAGGTTCATGTAGTATTATATCGCGGAGTCCTTACAAATAATGCGAGATAGTGAATGTTCTGTTGTAGCATCTCTAATTTTAGAACAAATTTCATTTAAGACAAAAAATATTTCATCAATATGGAAGTTCTGGAATGTTAACTTTTTGCACTTTTCGAAATTATAACTAGTTCACTGGAAATGGGACTAGCACAATCCGTTTTCTTTGATACATACGAGGAGTAGATTTAAAGGGGAAAAATGTAGCTTTTATAAAATAATTGTATTAAAATTTTCCACATTTCACGAATTACGCCAAAACTACTCATATTTTCGAAAAATTGTACATGACTATTTTAAGATCTGTGTTTGAAGAACAGATTTTATTAAGGAAAAATCTCAATCATCAATATTGTAGTTGTTCGAAGACGCCGAAAAAATATAAATTTTGCAATTTTTGAGAATTGAAAAATTTCAACGAAAAGCGAGGCCTGTCATTCTTTTAAGCGCCTTTTTACGCTATCCGATAACCAAGTTTGATCCAAAAACTTGAAGCTATCTTTGAGAACATTTTGAAAATATTTTTGACAGTTCATAGAAAGTGCCTCAAAAATAAAAATATCCATTTCAAACTCGCAGAGCCTCGAGTTACTTTAAAATGATCGGAGTGTATCAATTTTTGAGAAAATCGCGTGAACGGTTTAGGCACTAGCGTTGACCACAGACTGACGGACAGACAGACATTTTGCTTGCTATGAATCGATTTTTTCGTACCAAAACATGGAATGTGACTACACAACGTGTTAAAGAAACTAATTCACTACATATAAGAATAACAAACTGAAGACAAGGCTAATACAGCACCATGATAATCACGAAGTCTACAAGGAGGAGACTCAACTCCGGTGTTGGAGGCATGGTGGGGGTATGTACGAAAAACGTCGGCAGCTATTTGAAAAATAATACAAAAAAACCGAGCCCCTTCGCCTTCAGCGACATCACGCGGCGAAAGAAGGAACTTATCTCGGCTTTTCTCGGCCACTAATCGTCAAAATTCGTTTGGTCCAAGTGGGTCAGTTGGCGCCGATTACCAGGCGGTGTGCGGATGTGCTTAACCGAAGACAATAAGTTGAAAAGGAAAGGAAAAGGTAAGTAGTAAATAATTTTGTAGAAAAAATGTTTGAATTAAAGTTTGTATACGATGCTTTGCTGCCATTGGCTGTTTTGAAAGCCTTCGTAGTTCTTTCAATTGCCACGTGAGGTCGCTGAAGGCGAAGGGACTCGGTTTTTTTGTATTATTTTTCAAGTAGCTGCCGACGTTTTTCGTACATACCCCCACCACCGGAGTTGAGTCTCCTCCTTGTAGACTTCGTGATGATGATAATCACGCCATGACACCTTAAAACATGGCGGCCATATTTCACGAATATCACGTAAGGAGCGCTGAAACAAGGCCGTTTGCCTCTCTACGTATCTCCAGCTCGTTGGTGCCGCCCATGCTGATTTGCCCGAGTTTCCACTATTATCTTTTATACTATTTGCCAATACCACCTAGATATCCAGGTAGTATTGATATATCTATATCCAGGTGGTATTGCGCTATCTCGACGACCCATGATGCAATGCGACGACCTACTTACCCCACCCGACGATCCGACTCACCCCATTGCAACATGCGACAACCGACTCACCCGCTACTATCCTTGAATTGTTTTCGCGTACTTTTTCTTGTTTTCGTCTCTCTTTTTTTGCATTGGGCAATGCAAATCGAAAAATTTTACAAAAGCGTGATTTGGCCTGTACCGCGCGGGACATTCACTTTTGATCTTAAAAAGCGGGACGTCCCGCCAAAAGCGAGACGTCTGGCAACGCTGGTATACACATATTACACTTCAGACATACACATATTACACTTATTACACTTCAGACATTTGATCTAGGTCTTCCTTGATTTGGACTGACTGTGTAAGTCATTTACAATAGAGACAAGACATCTTCACCAGTAAAATCCACAGTCATCATCCTCTTCAGGTTTGTTGAAGCCGAGTTGCTTTTTAGCCTGTTCTGCAGCACGTCAGAACTGCAACTTCTGCTGCTTCTCAGCGAACTTCGCCTTCACTTCTTCCATTATAAGGTCGGCTAGTCAGAACGAATTTGGTGAAACCGAAGATGCAACAATCTCGGGAAGAGATGATGGAATTTCTATTCAGGGAATTGGTTGCTGGCTGTGTCCAGTGTTTCTTGTAGTTGCGTTTGTGGATTGGTTCCTTCCAGATTGCAAGCTGTTTTCAGAGTTAGTGACGTTCCCTTCGTTCTCCTTTTCTTCCTCCAAACTTACTTCAGTGAACACAGAAAACATAATCTGGAAAGACGTGTTTTGTCATGAAAATTCCCGTTGAGTTAAAGTGACACAGTATGTCATTTTATCCCACCAACAGGTACGTAAATTCACCTTTAGATCATACGTTCTATACGCAGATGTCCCGTAACCAAGCACTTGAAAATGTAAATAATCACAGAAGAACAGTTGTGGCAAACTTCTGAACCTCGAAAATTATTGATTTCGTGACAGCAAGAAAAATTCCCACGAGAGAACTACACCATTTCCAGTGGATCACTGCCACCAACCCTACACTTGGGTTTTTATTTCTTGGCGCGTGGGGGTATGTCTTCACGATGGAATATCTCACGGTATTTTGCGTCGTTCTCGACGTGCCACTAGGAGTCGCATTGTCACGACGGTATCGAACACTGCTGGCGATCATGCAACTCCTAGCGGCGCAACTGAGGACGACGCGAAATACCGTAAGATCATCGTGATGACACGCCCCCACGCGCCAAGAAAGAAAAGCCGAAGTATAATTATAATTATAGTTTTAACAATAATTTGCTATTGAAAATTCCAATATCATTTCTTTACTCTCTTCTATACTTTAGTTTTTCTTTCCTGGCGCGTGGGGGTGTGTCATCAAAATGGAATATCGCACTATATTTCGCGTCGTTCTCGGTTGTGCCGCTAGAATTCGCATGATCGCAACTATCGAGTAGTGTGGGCGATCATGCGACTCCTAGCTGCACTACCGACAACGACGCGAAATACCCTGAGATATTCCATTTTGATGACACACCTTCCGCACGCCAAGAAAGAAACACAGAAGTAGACAATTTTTATTCTCGATGTATTGATGTATTTTCTTTCAACCAATCCGCAAACCTTAATCGAAATTTACCCAATTAGATCTAAATGTAATATGAAAGAAAAGTTGAAAATATTGAGTATGACTATCTAGTATGAACTTTCATTTTATGTACGATAATTTCAGATTCACTTTTCAGCTATGTGGCAATACTGGTTTCATCAAGTTGCAATTTAACAATAGGAACGTCGCGATGCGGCGTGGATTTCACAGAAACACTCAATGTCGGGCGGTTTCTAGATGAGTGTTTCTTGTGAAAGAAGGTGGTATCGACAACGAGGATGTAAATTGTGGATTTAAATTTTGTATTTCTGGTGTTAATATTTTTTTTAGTTTCAGTCTTGTTTATGGTAATAATTAGACAGCGAAACTTCATGCAATTGCATATTTTTATTGATTGCGCATATTGCGCAGGCATTATATACAACTGTATTGCCAAAAATTAAAAACAAAAGTAGCCCTTTATTTTGCAATGTTAGTGTATATATGAAATCCCGCCGCCAGTCAGCATTATCAACTTTCAATAAGATCGGATAAGTCCAGATAATTTATAAGATTCACTAATAATAGACAATTTAATACTAAGTTCACTAGTTTGCTGAAGAACTATTACTAAAACATTACGCAGGAGTGTAATGAGGCCACAGCTAGGCTCATGGAGTACGTCTAGGAAAATACTTCTCACTTTTCGCCTTTTCATTTTCTAGAACATTCGCTTTGAATCAAGTGAGATAATGTTCGATCAATCATCGGGAGGAAGACAAATTAAAGCAGTGGTGCAAGTGAGAAGTTAAAAAAATGTTCTTTCAAAAAAACTGTAAAAACGGAGCCCACCAGATAAAGTGTAGACCCAGGTCCCTGCCCATACAAATAGATACAAAACAACTTACCATTTTGTACGTCCGCTTCCTTGGCAGTGTAGCGTCATAGCACTGGGCGCGACCGACCGCACAAGTCGTGCAAGGGGGAGGGGTTTGTCCTCACGGGCCGCGCTGGCGGCGGCTGGACCCCCGGGGTCTCTCGAGGTTCTCTCAGCAGGGGGCGTGTCTGAGAAGGCGGCTGTCCATTCGCACAAGTGATGTGTGACGACAGAAATCGTCTGCAGATGGACGACAGGCTCCATCTGCAGCCAGCCCAAATCTCGAGAGTAAATGACGCTTTTTGCATGGGAAGTCTGTCACGTGATGTCTTGCAAGGGAGGCGGGTGGAATAAGCTGCCATGGCAATCGAGGTTGACCGTAGCGATATGCGGAGGTGATCGCGAGCAGCGTCTTGCGAGGCGTGGCTTTTCGCCATGGGTCAAGAGACCACGGACGGCGCTAGTGTAGCGAGCTGGGGTTCTCTTGGCAGATACTGAGGCGGCTCGTCTCAGGAGTCGGTGTGCTGTGAAGAGCAGCGTTCCTTAGGAGTGTACATAGTGTAATAAACTATTGTAAATAAATATATACAGCAAACTCCGTGTCTGTGTTCTTCCTCATCTCGTGACGACGTCACAGCAGCATCCACCCATTTCTCTCTTTCTCTCTCTAGCTTCGTTCGTAAGTAATACCCGTGGCTAACTTTACGGACACGCGCGGCTTCTATAAGTTTTTCTTCCATCTTCAACAAAGTCACGGTGAACCTTCGCAGGAAACCGCGTGCAAGACATTGCGCTCCTCAGAGCCACCACGCGCAGAGCGGCGTCACGTCACCTTGCGCTCTAAAGGCTGCTCTACAATAGCCCGCGAACGGGAACGGCAACGCGAAGGCGAGGACGGCAACGGGAACGCGAGGGACGTGCGCTTCACAATAAACGCCAACGGGAAGATGAATAGCGCTATGAACCTGTAGCGGCAAAAACGAGTACTTCAGGAAAGAGTCGCCGAAACCAAAGCACTCCTAGCTGAGCTACTCTGTTCACTCTTCGCTTTGCCATCTGTCAGTTTATTGCGTGTGGTAGTATTAATAATGAATACTTTAACGAAAGAATATTAATTAAAAAAATAATTCATCAGAATTAAAAAGTGCAAAAACTACTAAGAACTTATGGAAAATGCAACTAAAGAAATTTTAATCAATAAACAAAAAACTCCAATGTACTTAAACGAAACCAAAAAAAGTATTTTGTGGGAAATTTTAATTCTATATATTAATAAGAAAAGAAAACGAACAATACTGAAATCGCTAAAAAGAACTAAAACAATTCAACAACGACTAACTAAATCCCTTTCAAACCCTAACCTCGCAAATCCACGCTGTAACCTCAACACCGCTCCAGACCAGTTTCGCGCGCAGGCCGCGCGCTCGATCAGCTGGAAAGCTTCGCCTCCATTTGCTGTACTCTCATTGGTCGAGAGGCTTCCCGTTCCCGGGGTGAGATAAATGTTGACCATCTTTCGCGTTCCCGTTCCCGTCAAGCTTCGCGTTCCCGTCATGTTGTGAACGTCTGCCTGAGACGTCCGCCTTTCAACTTTCTTTGCGTTCGCGTTCGCGTTGCCGTTCCCGTCCACGGGCTATTGTGGAGCGGCCTTAACGCGCGCGGGTCCAAAAGCACAGCGGTTCGCAGAAACTCACCATGAGTCACCCTGCGTCACGTCACGGATCTGCGTCTCATTTTGCGACTAGGTAAAAAGGCGAGTTTTTCGGTTATCAGAGGTATTTTCATAATCTTTTGTAGATCGCAGCATTAGCGCCTATTTGTCACGTGATGGGCGACGTCACTCGGGGGCTACCCGCGAACTTCCGAGACGGAACGAAAATTCACGAATGATTTACGATGATTAGAAAATCTAGCCAATTGCAGCTAAAAGTTTTATGTGTGAAACTCGAATCACTTGCCTGTCACTTGCGTTGTGTACGGGAAGGGACGGCTTGCTTTGATATCTGATATGAACAGGTAGAGATGGGAGAATTTGACTAAAATAAATTGCATACTTCCACTTGCTTCATAATAGCACTACATATAGTACAGAGCCCACATTATCCCGTTTTCACGATAAAATGTCTTAAATGTTTCCTAACATTCAAATGATTCTACCTCTCAAATCATGAAAATCAAAGACTGATATTTTTAACTCCACAGTTACGTAGAAAAATGTGAAAATCGGTGCAACTTCTCAGGCTCGTCATGAATTAAAACTTGCAAATATTGGCTCATGCAAATACATGCTCGTGCAACCATTGGTATGGTTAGAGTAATGTTAAAAGTGATTGATTTTACTTAAAGGTAGTTGGAGAAGTGATAGTAGGATGGGCGACATATAATGAAGGTATGATTTTAAGGTTAAAAGTAATATTCAGAGTACAGAACAGTCATGTGTTCTAAAGAAACATTTGAAGCCTTGTATTTTGATTTCACAATTCCAAGAAGAATGCTGTTAATATCCTTCTCTGTGTAATCAATACATCTTTCATAAATGTATGGAAATCAATATCAGCTACAAACTCTCATTGCATTGTCCTGCAGAGGGCCTGGCATTTGTTTACTCCTCAGTGCCTAGCAACACATCATTTTGAAGTGCTTCTTTTAATATGTGTTTTATACTTTTACATGAATATTTCTCATAGCTTGCAACAGATTTGTTGAGTTGCAATATAACAGTCTGATTTACATTTTTAAAGAAATATTAAAATCAAAAACTTAATTTTCTAGAAAGCAATATGGTAACTTTTTTGCAATATTTGGCATGAGTCATTCACTATTCAAAAGTTGTGACAGAACTTACAAAAATGGATGAAAACAATGTTTCAGAAAATGTGACAGAGGGATTGAAAATTGTAAATCAAACAAATATGAAAATACTAGAAAATGAAGAATCTTCTACCAGCTTGCAACCAAAGGTATTAAAAAATGCATCTGAACCAAGCACAAATTGTAAACAGTCGAAGTATAATGATGATAGATACGCACAGCATAAAGATCTAATGAACTGCATAGCATTTGAGAAATGTGATGATTCTAGAAAAGGCAATGAAACTTGGAATGAAACCAGATACAGTGATGATTTTGATTCATTAAGTAGTGATACAACATCAGACATAACAGATGTAAGCCCACAACCATTGAGCCCACCTCTCTCCTCCAGTGGTTGTTCATCCATGGTAAAAGTAGAAAAGGAGTTGGATGGTGGAAAACGGAATACTGAGAGAAAGATGCCAACTAGAGAACAAGCTAATAATAAACAAGCTACATCCAAGGCAGTTCAACTCACAGGCAGTAATGACAATATGAAAAAAGAGGAAGGTGAACAAGCTTTAAAGTTCCTAAAAGATGCTTTAAATAGTTTAGATTGTGGTAGTTCTGTTAAAACAAATTCATCATCTGCAGGAAAACACATCTTTCCAAGACAGAGAAATATGACGTTTAATAGAGAACAGATGAGAACCATTGACAGGGAAAATATGATATTATTACGAAAAATTCAGTGCTCGCGTAGGAGGCCAATAATAGAGAATAATACAACAGTGAATACTCGAATTTCTAGTTCAGCAATAAATAGACAGCGACAACAAAGAAAAATTGAATTTGAAAATTCAGTAAGTATTTGCGTTTCAAGTAGTAATCACTTGCTTATGTAAATTGTGAATAAGTATTATATATTTTCTCATTATTTTTTTTCTGATTAATATTACACATTTTTAGTCAAATAATAAAAAAAAATATTTTCTACGTCTAATCTAATAGTGAGCATAAATTGAACACCTTCAGCGTACAATAATGTTTGTGGATAACTTGTTTGTAGATACTTCTGCAGAAAATACAACGTGTAAAAGGCACAACGAACACAATGACTGGATTGAGAAGATTCTAATTTCAGAAGTACTAAAACTATTTGCCGAGAAATTTAAAATTTCAGAATTCTTGTGCAGTATGTCAGTAAAGTATATATTTTATTAGCAATAATGCCAGTTGTACAAAACTTGTACATAATTTCTCAGGTAATGGGTGTTCAATTTTAAAGACAAATTAAAGTATTTTTCTAGTATTAAAAGATTAATTTGCAAAATTTAGTATACTTGCACTTGAGCACACTAGAATATCTTGGAGTGATATTTATACAATTCAGTTGTGAATATCATGGAATTTTCCCTCATTCCTCCCACATAGAAAGAATTGTATTGTTACGTTTCAGAAAGATAACAGTATTTTGACCAATTTGTGATAATTACAGAGTTTATATTTGCCAGAATACCAAAATATTATAATCAATCACTATTTATCAAATGAAATAAAACTTGTATAAGGAATAAAATGTACACAATTTTACAAATAAGTTGTTTCAATTTCATAGTTTTTCAAACAAGTTGTTGTGACTTCTGGATAACAATGTAACACTCTTGAATCTCATACAAAGGTAAACTTACATGCTGCAATTTTAACATTGGTAGCAGATCCTCTCCTTATAGATAAAATTATTAAGAAAATGTTGAATTATTTGTTATAATTATATTCATCAAATTTTTAATTCATCTCTTCTCAATTGACATTGTTAATATAAAATATATTCTTGACATTCTTGAGATGACATTTTTTACAAGCAATTATTTAGTAGCTGCCTTTGGATCAATGTCTTAGTACATAGAGCCAAAAATCATGGGTTCAAATGAAGGCATGGATGTTTTCACTCTATAGTTGTGACATGGTTGGCTTTCTAATACCACCATGTAATCTCTCTGAACATCATTTCATCCATAATTCTTTCGTCACATCATCATTCACTTTCCCATTTTTGGAAGCTAAAGGCAAATCACTAGTGATGTCATATTGCAAACTTCCTCCCTCATCTAGTTTCAGAAATGAGTGTGACAACATAATCATATTCAAGAACATGCTGATTTTTAGCATGATACATATTTTTAAATTATCAATAATTCTGTTCTCCTTAAATGCTTGTGTTACTTCTATTGATTACAACAAGTTAGAATTATGACAGTTGACTAGTTTACCTGATCAACATGCTGTTTCTCTCTTCTCAAACTTAAATCATTTATAGCCTGAGGACTTCTGTGGGCCGACATTTCATCACATTTATCATTTCATAAAATTCCCATCTCATTATTCATAGGTTTAGAAATACACTCAAGTGTAAAGAACACAGAAAAGATAATTCAGTAAAAATCCCATTTTCAGCTAAACTTAATTTTTTGGTTAGACTGTTATTTTTGGTACACATACTTGCAAAAAGATTGTCTGCCAGAAAAGGAAATCACTAAAATGGATTGAGATGATACAAACTTTAAGGAGCTAATAATAAGTACAGTAAACAAAAAGAAAATTGCTTTTTGAACTACTAAACTTAGGTTAAAATCAATATGGTAGTTTTTAAAATTGATAATTTTTCTTAGGAAAAGAAGTATTATTACAGAAAATGTGTACTGGTGAACCTGCAACCTAAACAATCCTTTGTAGAGTTGAAGACTATGCTACTTCAGTGACCTAATATTTGTGAAGGATGTTAAAGAACATACATAAATATCAAAGCAGTCTGAATTTGAATGTGAAAATATTCTCAAATGTTCATGCATTAAAAAGTTTAAATTATTTCAAAGCACTTTTGAAATGAGTCTTCTATCAAACCTGATGGTGGAAATCATGGAATAAGATGGTAATATTGTCCTTAACGTATTGAAATAACTCCACATGGAAAGTGTTTGGGACCAAGAGAAAAACTCAATTTTCTGCTCCCTGCTTTCTAATTTAAAAGGACTTTCATAAATCCCCAATAATACAAATCAAAAATAGGTTACATTTTGGCAGCAAATTTGAATAGTTCAACCCTTATCGATGGAAAACATACACACACACAAAACTTTTTTTTTTCTTTTCAGTATTTGCACAAAAACTATGAACTTAAGCATATTTAGATTCTTGTGAGTGGGATAACATGCATTAAACAGATTTTTAACAATTTTTGCTATATGTTTTAAAATCAAATCCAAAAAAGGACAAGAATCTTCCTACTCCATTTTTTATTAAAACTTTTTGTACCAACCTTTCAAACAAAAATTAAACACATTTACTTAAAAAAGAATAAATATCTAATGGCTTGCTGCAGCAGCAGCACAAATGCTGTTGAACAAAACTTTTTGGATTTTTCTCAAGTTCCTGAATATTTGAAGAAAACAGACATCTCTTACGAGGCTGCAGTTTTCTTTCAATTTCTGCATTCATTGAAAATTAGTAGTATTGATAAGAAAGAAATAATCCAACATCCTAAACTATTGAATTCCCAGTGTTCGAGTTCAACAAAAATTAAAATAAGTGGAAACATTTCCTCCTACATGTGTAAAACTGACAAACAAGTTGCAAGGTATGCCAAATATAAGTGCCGCAGTTAGAGGTCATCCATAAATTATGTAACACTGAAGGGGGTGGGAGGGGGTCTGAAGCATTGTTACGCTGTGTCACAAGGGTGACGGGTGGGGGATTGAAAATACTTGAAATTTGCGTTATGTAATTTATGGACAGTCCTTAATAAGAATTACATTTCAGTCCTATGTGGAATGAGACAATACTTTGGGAGGAAACATAACTTGAAATGAGAATTAATTGTGCAGTGGAGGCAATGATCACCTATCTGCATGACTGCATTTTCAGAAAACTGCTTCTGATGCTTACAACTTCAGCATTTTGTAGTAAAAATTTCCAAATTTTCAGAACAAAGTTTCAATTTTGGAAAATAATCAAGTATTTCCATTATTGATTTGGAGAAACTACAATAATTGTTAGGCATGTTTTATACAGATAATGCAGTATTTAATTGCAGAGAATGTTATCCATAATGTGTTTATTTCATATGAATTCAGTAATTGAATAACTATACAAAATAATTTTCTTTTTGTTTCCATTGTTTTTTAATTGCTTCTGACAGTATATCTTTTATGAATAATGTATATTTTTAAATATATTTGTGAATTATTATTAAGGTACATGGTTGGAAAATATGTTTTCGATCATTTCAGAGTATCATTAGATATTAGAATGCACAATGGGTCATTGGAAATATTCTATGTTAGAAAGGTTTATTCCTGAATTCCATTTGGATAAAACTAATAAACTACACAATTTGTTTCAAAAGAAAAGTGTTTAACCCTAGAATGTTCAAGGGTGTTTCAACATTTACAGCATCTTATTTAGTAAAATAATTTGTTGTTGTCTCGAAATCACAATCAATTACACAACTTCCATTTTAAGATGCACTTTATTACGTATAGGAATTATTTAAACATCTAAAATTTGTAATGTTTTTTTTTTCCACATTTTACCTATTTTCCTAAAGGTGTTATTTTGACACCAACGGAGTAATTCACACAGGGGGTGTACTATACTTTTGCTAGTTCCACTAATCACTTCTGCCTGTTAGAGAATTTGTGTGAGATTCTTAAGTTCTGTTTTATTTTTCATCTGAGTGACCTTGTTACAAGAAAAGAGCAACACATTTTGCATCGCACATTTGTTTCAAAGTTGATTCAGTTGTCTCCCATCTGTCGAGGGAAGTGTTAGCTCAACCAACCTGTGATAGATTGTATTCATTACATTGGGGACTTACTATAACATGTCACGTAGAACTGCTGAGATTCACCTGAGATATTGAGAATGGTCTTTCTATAGTTCCTGAAGAAAATGACAAATGTAGGAGGATAATGACAGGCTCAACGACTAGTACGAAGTGCCAACTAAAGCTGCGGGCATACAAGCATAACAGACGTTGAAATGTCTGCATTTTCACGCAAGTTAGTACTCTGGGCAAACGGAGCACAGCATCTGTATGTGTGTGTGCCCTAATAAAAAAGCGTCAGTTGATTGTTCATGTAATTTCTTTTTGAACTTCTTTTGCTAAGTTTTCAAGTAATTTCAAATTGTGATAATTTTGCTATTTTCATCGTTCAAAATTTAAAGGATAGTTATTCTGTTTTAATTATTTTGCCTTTTGTTTCATGAAGAGTTGGTATCAACAAATGGCAGATGTATGGGTAAGATCCAAGTTGCTGTTAATTGAATCACATAACCATTACCAATATTACAAGGTATGCACTAATGTTTTTAATGAAACATTTCTGCTTTAGAGGAGGAAATAATTGGAGCAAGAGAAACTTAAAAAGAAATCAAGGTGATTGCCGGTAACCCAATTTTATTTTCCCAGTGTTTTCCTTGAGTTATCATTTTCTCCCTTGTTACATGTACCATTGCATTACTTACCTAAAATAATTGAACTACTTATTTATTGTGTAACCTTTCATAAATAAAATTATAATTTTCTTTGATCATGTTTGAAAATAATCATAGAATCACTGATCTTATTAAAAGTCTTTTTGATAATTTTTCCTTCAATGTTTTAATTTTCATTTCGAAATGACCTTGCTTACCGAGCAATTCTTTTTCATTATTCAGCGATCAATTTCTCAGCCTCCCTCTTCTGCTCTCTCTCATACCAACTCCATTGCTCTAACTCTGTTTACTGTCACTTTCATTCTTCAGTGGCGTTTTTCTGCTTAGCTCTGGCCCCACGAGCATAGCAAAGCATGTCTCAATCAACCAAGATGGCATTTTTTCTCCATTTGCAGTTTAAGGTCATATTATTGAATGCCAGTTGTTGTAGCCCTAATGAGCTCATGCATAGATCCTATAATAAGCGACATGTGCACAAATTTCACAAACATATCAAAGCAAATTTAAAATCATTGGCTATGTCTCTTTTCCTCTCACAAGCATGTTTAGAGAACTTGCGGTTTTACAGTTTATTCTCAGCACGAATTTTCAAATACATTTCACAATGTTTTATAGAGTATTGTGTAATTTGTTAGTTTAGGACTTAAAATAATTTAGAGATATTGGCTCTCTGGGTGACATCCCTTACAAGGCTGTGCAGCCAATGTTTTGACCATCTTTTTCTATGTCTTCATCAGGGCCAGCAGACCAGCCCTGATGAAGACCTTGAAAAAGAAGGTCAAAATGACTAAATAGCCTTGTGCACGGCGTCACCTGGACAGCCAAGAGGCCGCGAAAGCCTAAGACTTCACTCAAAATGACGTTAAATCAACTTCAAACAGCTATTTAAAAATTATTCTTATAATTAATTTTATCATTCCATCAATTAGAAATAATCGTTAGCTTGAATTTGCATCAACAATCAATTTTTTTTAACATGATAACTTTTTCCCTGTATTTTTTCTGGAATTGAAATTCCATTTTCCAGAAAGTGGTCACCCTGAAAAACATCATAAAAATATTTAAATTATACAAAGCACAGAGCTATCTGAGCTTTCTTCTAAACACAAGTAAAAATGTTTGTTAGGCAATAGGTTTACAAGAGCATCCAAAAACGGGATATTTTTGGGCTAGATTATAGGGACTTTTTAATGTTTAGAAACATTTTCTGATTTTTTTTTTTTTAAATTAATGTTTTTGCATTCTATGGGGAATTCATTAAAAAGGATTCATGAACCAATTCATAATGAACTAAATTAGTTTTAAGAATCCAACAAACATTCCATGCAACTAAAGGCCTCAATTTTCACCCAAACGAGATCCAATACGATAAAATTCATGCAACTAAAGATTATAAATTCAATTTTAATAATAACAGTGAAATTCCACATAATTATTCACAGATTTCCCATATCACAAGAACAGATTTATTACTAACACTATCATTTATTGAAAACAAGATATACTTTGTATAGAATTCTTTTACATGGGTATAGCAATAGGAAAATGCACTTTAACATGTATGCTGAATTTCTCATGAATATACTTATATACTTGCGCACACATACTAGCACAATATTCGTAAAAAAAAGGCATGTCTTTGACAAGTGAATGTGGTAAAAGTTATTGTTTCTTATGTGTTCCTCATTATTCATCACAGCAGTAATACCATCCATTATTGAACCAAATACACTAATATATAAACTAGCAACAGCAGGGCATTATTTTATAATGATAAAAATTCATTTTAAACAAATCTTTTGTATTCTATGTGAAATAATAATTATAGTAATATATAATAATATACTGATAAGAATTTAGATGTCATTCTAGTATTACAAAGTTTTCAGAAGGTACAATCATTCACACAAAACTGTTCATCTTGATAACACTGCTTGTCCTTTGAGTAATATAAGAAACAAATTACATACAAAATAAAGACTAGCTTGAATTTATGCTTGTGGATTCAGCACTGCAATAAGATCGTTACAGTACTTCACAACAAACACAACTTTAAATTCATTTTAAAAAATGGTGAAATTGAAGAATTCCTATTGAGGGATTTGAAACGTTCGGAATGAATGTATAATCCAATAACACACTCCATTTAGTGACTGCCTATCTCACAGGAATTTGACACAAACAATAGGCAGTCAGGCTTTACAATGTTTAACATTCTGCGTTGTGTAATAAAGACCTATCACGAAAGGCATACAACCTGTTCAATGCTGGCATACAAATACTATTTCTTCATCCAGTGTCTCCTAATGCAATAATGACCTTCGACTCATAATACCCTTTTTCTAAATTCACTATAATTTTTGTCTTTGTCCACACAACCTATCTGGTTATGTAAAACAAAAAATCAAGAATGAGATTTGAATTTTGTGGTGTTTTAACAAAGTTTTCAGAAAATAAAACTGATAATTCTTCCATATTCCAGCAATACCACTCCAGGAAACACTGATTTACAATGTTTGATCTACAAGCACACAGAACACAATGATGCTTCTTGACTATTTACTTTTAAAATATACGAGACAAACTTTAATAATTACATAACCATACCACGTTTCGACTTCTAAAATATAGTTTGCATTCAAATGCTTTATTAAGGACAGTTACATCAAAATAAATATTGCTGCAGTAGGAAATAATCCAAATATTTGAAACCATTTAACAAATTAATCACTCAACAATAAAATTAGTCAAATCATGAATTTAAGTATGATTTCATTCAATGAATCATTATATATAAATGCTTTGCAAATGCTTAAAAAAAAGAATTATGAGGTACACAATAGTGCAAATGAACAACATATTTCCTTGAACTAAAAGCACAATAAATACTGTTATGTATAATTGGAACCAGCGTTATCACTTCATACCCACAAAATTTTTCCTATAATGCAAATAATAATCTTAATATTGGTGTCAATGTCAAATCTGAATACAACTGCTTCTGATATCGCATTAATAATAATACCAGATTAAATAATAGTTACATTCAAACTTGGAAGTTAATGTAGTGTTCACTGTGTCACTATGAGGTTGTCTCATATCATAGGGAAGATAATATGAAAATGTGACTAAAGAAGTAATAGGCATTTGCTCTGAACAATAATGCAATAATGGCTTAGGTGAACTTGTTGTCCATTTGGCATATTGAGCGTCAGCATTAAATACACATTGCTACCTTAGCCTGCTGCCAATAACCAAGGTAGCAAATGGTCATAGACTTTCTAGATCTTTACTGATTTATCTGATCTACCTGATTTTGCTTACAAAGCAATTCATAAGAATTTAAAAAACGAACATTTAGAGTATAATTCCCACAGTTTATGCTGCCAATACAATCACAACCTTTAGGTTTGTCAGCAGGCTAGGAGCAATAAATACTACTAATCAAATTCTCACAAACAAATAACAAAACAATAACATGACTACTTGGGAGTTCCTTACATGACAAGAATGGTACAACTGAACAACATCAAGTAACAGTAACATACCACTCAAAACACACTCGCAATGAAATTACACTCAACAGTTTCACAGAAACGCAGCAAATCATTCATTCTTTACGGGGTCGAACTTTCTTTGGAGATCTGGGTGCATCTCCAGCACCCTCGGTTATGGACTCCTGCAAATTAAGGAAGTTTCATATTAGCTCAAAAGCAACATAAAGAATTTGGAGCCTGCTTCTACAAAAAACTAGCAATAAATAAAATTAAATAATAATAATAATAATAATAATAAACAACTGTGTTTTTGTTTTTCAAATATTTCAAAATTCCAATTTTTTCTATTGAACCATTTTTGGAACTGCTGCCTTTAATGTAAAAGATTATTTTACCAAATCTTCAATTACCTGTTTGAGCCGGGGCAATAACATGTTATGCGACTAATGCCAGTTTTAGGAAAAAGGCAAGTCAAGGTTTGGACATTGCATTCTAAACACTGGGATAAAGAATATTAATTTATCAATTACACTACCATCTAGTAGAGAATTTTTTGAAGAATATCTAGATACATCTATGAGGCATCGAAATATACTAATATCTCAATTTTATCAGAAACGTTGCAATAGCATGTTATTGCCCCAAGGTCTTCAATTAATTTTGTGGCAAACTTTGAAAGAAAAGAAATGAGAATAAACCCTTCAAAACCAATAGAAATAATCCACACTATTACATCTAAAGGAGTTGATGGGAAACATTCCTTTGCTTCTGCCAGAATGGAAGTATTTTGATTGTATTGTGATTGCAATGATACAATTAAGAGTTCCTATTTTACAGGCATGTCATAATTAAAATAGTAATGTAACTTACATGGGGCCATATTATAAATAACGTAAATAACGATAAATTATGTAATGCAAATTTCAAATATTTTCAATACCCCCTCACCCCCTTGTAAGACACCTCCCTATCTCTATATAACGCAGCATAATGCTACTTCAGACCCTCTCCCTCCCCCTTTAGTGTTACGTAATTTACAGATGACCCTTATGCTGCACAAAAAGAAAAAATTTGAAATGTTATACTGAAGATATTACAACACAACAGCTATAATAAACTGAATGTAGCTCTAGTAATTAAATGAAACTTCTTATACCATTGTGCTAATTAAACATTATTCTCTCCTCAATGAAGTTACAGTAAATAAGCACCTACCTGCAGTGGAGGTGGCTCATCATCTTCATCCTCTTCTTCATCATCGATATGCTCTGCTTCTCCGTCACTCACATGCTCACCATCTGCTTTATTTGAAGCAGCGTTATGTGGTAACTCAAGATCGCTTTTTGAAGCAGGTGAAGTTTTATGCAAAGGCCTCGAGTCATCTACAACATCCTCATCTTCATAATCAGGAGTTATTGCATCAGTCTTTTTGGCATCAGCTGCTCGCTTCATTTCAGCTTTCTCCTAAGTCAAAAAAAAGTGTGTGAATAAAGCAATACGGCAATATTTATATACATCATTAATTGCTTAGCGATAATGCATGATAGGTTTAATGAAAGTTTATGATGAATTTTTTCTAAATCTTTAAAAACATAAGAAGTACTCAGAAGAGTAAGTATTAAGATTTACTCAGAAATGAAATATTTAAATACTAAGAATGCCAAGCATTATTTCAACTCCAAGCCTTAATAATGCGGAGGAGTAAACATTGCAAAAATTTTTATCTAGGTCATTACAACACACTTATGAATAATAATTTATTGTTTAATAGAGTAATTGTGCCTCATTTCCTGCTCTTACCATTTTACAAAATGCACGAAATACAGACTTTTTAACATGAATACGATAAACAGAAAAAATAAAAGGTTAAAAACTATACTTTTCTGAATGAATAATTTGGTTGCAATAAAAACATTTTTTAAATGTTATATTTAATATAAAATAACTCCCAGTTTTTTTCACACATCACAAAAATATATTTATATTCCTTTGCACTTCCCATATATTACTGTTGCAATTGCCACAAACTTTATTTGAACTTTTACACATTTTTGATACGGATGAAACTTGTGTTACACGTTGGCATTCTGAAATTAAATTTACAGGGTATTTCAAATTAGCACTTGTCAGGTCTTGCTCATGTGCATTTTCTACTGATATTAGGGATACTAAACATGAATGATTTTGTCACTACCAAAGAAGTAACCACTAGTGTTTTTAATAACATTTTGTAGAATACTCTCCAGCCGTTTGATAAAAATCTACTTTATCAAAGAAATAAACCCACCTACAACTCCAAGAAATAGCAGCCACCGCATTACATTTTTGGTAAATTATAGAGACCATTAACTTACTAATTTATTTATATTACTTGAGTGAATCATATTTTTAACTGATAAACAATTAAACACTATGATTAATGAATTAATTAATAATGATTATTAAAAGCCAACAACTATAAAACATTACAAGATAATCAGAAATGCACTATTACTTCTATTATAGTGCTTACAGAGAATATTTTCCCAAACTAAGTTTTGCTACCTTACAGAACAAAGTGGGAGTTACAGGATCTGTTTTATTAATCATCTAAAGTTAGAAGTTGTTTATAAATTACTTTCTTCAGTTTATTTTCTAGCACTTACTAATCAATGGAAAAGGTCTCTTGCTTCAAATGATATACACAAAACCCAATATTAATTTTGTGATTTCATTGATTAGAGCATTTCTTGAATACATGAAGGAAGCATTTAAGGGATTTACAAAATAAACTTACCGGAGTTGATCCACAGCAAAATACAATTAGCATTACAATTGGGAGGCCAATTACAATGACATATACAGCCCACAACCAAGGGTGCTCATTGGTATAATGCACCAACCTCATGACGATACCTTCCTGTAGAAGAACAAAGCTGCTATAGGGCAAAGCAAACTAAAGGACATAAATTACCCAACAAGGAGCTAGAACAAAAGGAACTCTAATCAGTCTACTCTGAGGCAAACAAACCCAAAACTGCTCTACAAATACTGGTGGGAACAACAGTATTTTAGAAAGGGTTTTTCCATTACCTCAGATACCCTTCTGCACAAATACCATACATACACTGCAATTGGTATGAGACAGTATACAAAATACAATGCCCACCAACCAGGTTTGTAGTTTACTGACCTCATGAAGTGATCATAAAGTGTGTCCTATAAATAAAGAAACTCTTGAATATAATTGAACAAATTATTGCAGTGATGTGTTACAAAATTACCTAAATAAATTTGGCAGTTGCAAATTATTAATACTAATAATAAATTTTACTCTTTTCATTTTTGTTTAAGAGAAAAGCTGGGTTTGAATGACCTACGAGACAGAACATTTCATACATTGTGTACTTTCCAAATAGATTAATAATACCACTAGCAAAACCACTAATAAAAAAAAAAAAAAAATCTTTGCTCAAATTTTCCTCTGCATGGTTTACATGCAGAGGAAAATTTGAGCAAAGATTTTGAGCAAAATTGAGCAAAAACCTTTATGGGTGTTGCTTGTTCTGATTTGCTGGTCGACTCCACACTCCTTTTCATAGTGTCAAGTGTGAAACTAGTTAAGTCTCTTTCGAAATGAATTTATTTCTTCACAATATAAAAAAGTCAAAATAAGCAAAATCAGACAAAAGACAGTTACCCTGAAAGCACGGTTTCCTGTTTGATAATCCTTCTTGGAGCAAGAGAAGACAATTGTATCTCTTTTTGTTGCTTGTAAAACACTTTTCTTTGATATTTGCATTAAGTCAATTTGATTTTCGTTACTTCACCAAACACCATATGAGTGAAGTCATTCCCAATACAACAGGTTTACACAGGGAATAGTAAATCCATATCTGGTGTAGAGAGGAACATGTTTTTGCTTGCTTTCAAAATACTAGCAGGTGGAAAAACTGACTGCCAATTGACTGGTGTCAGTCATTTCGAGAGCATATCGTAAATGACACTACTCGTAAAGTACTCTGATATTTACAGCTAAATGTACCGACACTACTTAAATTTGCCGCCAGCACGTGGCAGCACCAAAATAAGCACAATTTACTTTACCAATAACGTCTGAACAATGGTCCGATTTTCGATCTGTAAACGGTATTCGACTACTTTTTAACATAGAATTTACGCTACAAAGCCCTCCCCCTACAAAAAAACTAGCAGAAACTCCTTTTTTAAATTTTTCTCGTACTTCCGGGAGCAATTTAAAAAATGTGGGCTTATAGCGCGATGGCGACAAGCTTCCAGAATCCATCGCCGTATCAATCATGCAAATCGGACGAATAGGAGCGTCGTTAAGTCCAATTTGGAAAAACACCTCACCCCCTTCCACCACGACGCGTCACCACCTGTGGTACTGCCTTGACGGGGCGGCACCATTAAGGTCTGCGGCGCGCGAGGAGATCGAACTTAGAAGAAGGCAAGCCAAGCAATCCGTTTATGCTCTCTTCACTTTGCATCTCAATCTCCGTGTATACGTACGTATACACGGAGTGATATACGTAGTATAGGGAAAGTTATGTAATGCTGCGCGAAAAAATGGCCAATTTTCGGCGGAAAAAAATTAATTGTCGGGCCGTGAAAACGAATAAGTGGATAAAACCAGTTGCTAAATTAAGAAATAAAAAGGTCCCCTAACAAAAATGTAAATTTTTTCACATGTTTCTCACGTCGATAATATTTACATTGGCGGTGATTTTTTCACATTATTATATTTACAAGTACATGTGCTTTAAATAAAGTCAAGTAAAGTTTCTCGAAAACACAACCGTTTTCTGTGAAAAGTAGCTCAAAATTTCGCATTTTCAGAAACGCTCAAATGCCATTTTCTCATATATGGCTGCAAATGTTTTCTTCAAACTTTTGTAACGGATAGTGCTAATTACACTCTTTAGTATAGCGTAAAGTTTGAGGTTTTTTTTTTTCTTTCTTTCAAAAATTACATAATTGTAATTTTTTTTTAAAGATCTCACATCTTTAATATGCTCATTACCAGCAATTTGTAAACATTATTATATTTGTGAGTGTAAGTGGTTCAAATAACTTCAAATAAAGTATTTTGAAAACTCAAACATTTTCTGTGAAAATGAGCTTCAAATTTCGCATTTTTAGTAGCGCTAAAACGCCATTTTTTCTTAAACCGGACATAATTTTTAAAAGAAAATTGCCATTTACAGCTAGGTTTTTGTGTTCTTTAATATTCTAAAATTAATATTTTCGTTCTACCAATAGGAAACCGAAAAATTAAGAAAATGACAAAAAAATGTACTTTTGGCACTGATAGATGGTAGCTGGCAAGAAAGAGTATGTGGCAATTCCGAATAGCTAGCGAAGATCCAAGGAAATAGAAAACTAATACGGGAAAGTCTGTGCCATTCTGTAGCACCACTAGTTTTTTCCAAATATGATACCAGTGATGCTGTAACAGAGGCTAACAGTCTCGTATCTTGAAATTATTTCCGAAAACATATTTGATTAATTTTGAAAAATAGTTTTTATTTAAATTTGTTTTATTTTTTAGCAATAGACATACTTTGCCTTATACTAATTCAGAATTGCTGACGGCCCGAGGTGCTGCACGTGAAGATTTCGAACAGAGTACTTCAAAGATTCTCTGTTCGTCCTCGAGTTTTCTGCATGCAAACCATTGTTGTCATTGCTGAGAGATAAACTAGCTCAAAATTGTGCATTTTCAGAAACGCTCAAACGCCATTTTCTTAAAAATGGTTTTAAATTTTTTGTTCAAACTTTTCAAACGGATAGGGTTAAATGAACTCTAATATGGCGTAACGTTAATTTGGGGGTATTTTTTTCTTCTTTTTCAAAAATTACACAAATGCAATTTTTTGAAAGATCTCTTACATCTTTAATATGCACATTACCAGCAATTTGTAAACATTATTATATTTGTGAGTGTATGTGCTTCAAATGAAGTACTTTGAAAA
Source organism: Acheta domesticus (assembly GCA_031308135.1). Taxonomy (NCBI): domain Eukaryota; kingdom Metazoa; phylum Arthropoda; class Insecta; order Orthoptera; family Gryllidae; genus Acheta; species Acheta domesticus. The sequence goes on from JAHLJT010002406.1 coordinate 193,532,108, forward strand.
CTCAAATATTTTCTGTGAAAAAGGGCTTCCAATTTCACATTTTTAATAGTGCTAAAACTCCATTTTCTTTAAAACAGCACATTTTTTAAGAGCAAATTGCCATTTAGGACTAGGTTTTTGTGTTCTTTAATATTCTAAAATGAATTTTTTCTGTTCTATCATTAGGAAACCGAAAAATTAAGAAAATGTCAAAAAATATAGATTGGGCGGCGATAGATGGCAGCTGTCAGGAGTATTGGCAAGTCCGAATAGCTAGCAGAGACCAATGAAACAAAAACTAACACGGGAAAGTCTGTGCCATTCTGTAGCACCACTAGTTTTTTCTTCATTTAGCAACTGGTTTTATCCACTTTTTCGTTATCAGCGCCCAGCAATAAATTTTTTTCCGCCGAAAATTGGCCATTTTTTCGCGTATCATCACATAACTTTCCCTATTCTACGTATATCACTCCGTGTATATGTACGTATACGGGAAAGTAAAAATGTGTGCATAAACTTTAATTTTAGTGAATGTTGATTTGAAAACGTATCTATCGAGTTCAGTAATAATGTTTTTCACACTGTTTACAAACAATGGACGTGAGTTTTCGCATTCTCTGGATCCTCCGTGGTTTAAATTCCTCAGACAAATTTCACGACTTGTTGGTTCTCTTTCTTGCAACTTGTGTTTCTTGTTTTTGCTTTGAATGCAAATATTGTATTATTTTAGAATATCAGCTCTCACAACAATCCTGGTAGAATTTATCTCATAATAGACCAAGAGCGAATACGATCCAATACTTCGTCTGCAATTGTTACGTGTGGCGATTCCTCGAAATATCAGTAATGTGTTATTCTCCTGAAAATTGATCGTGCCTACTTCAAATGTATCACCGGAAAGGGTGATTATCTCAAGGGATCCGTGGACGTTGCGCCTTGCCGACCGGCTCTGCTTGTCAACGCGGGTTCCCCCACTTTCCTTGCTAGATGCCATGACTACTGCGAGGAACGAGCTCGCCAATGCATTCCCTTCCCGCAAGGGAAGTTCAAGTTGCAATTTGATTCCCAGCCATAACTGTTTGCTTGTGCAGATGCAAAAATCAATGGCTTTAAGTTTTTGCCTGATTATTTGGTCAGTAAAAGAATCCTTTGTGTTCTTTTGACAAAATTCAGAAGTATAAGCATACACAAAGAGTTTGGGCTCATTTGCTGCCAACTTTGTGTGTCACAATACATGAGGGTTAAGTCATTGAATGTTGCCCAAAATACCCATCTTCACAAATGAAGAATAAGCTGAAATGATGTACATGTACAGCTTTTGGATGGTAGGGCCACTGGTGCTGTAGAAAAATGAGAGACATTTTCCTGAACAGAATTCTCAATCATGTTTCCCACAGCATTAAAGACATTTCCTGAATGAGGTATGATGATACCCATTCCTCATCAACATAGCATGCCTTGCTTTCAATGAAAACTTCACAAAAGGAACGGGAAAACATTCTCCAAACATAGCTCCAACGTAAGTCAAGATAACATGCATTTTCTAGCTTTCAATGCACTCGTTTGCTGTTTCGCACAACATATGTTAATCGACGATGCATGTTAAGTAACATGTGCACACAAGCATCAGTGCGCTTCCATGCAGCTGTTATCTTCAGCATTATAGGACATGCATCAACATAACACTCTTGACAGACCTAAATGTTATTAAAAATCTTTGTTTCGTTCAAGTTTCAATATTTCCTATAAATGGGCCTTTTATCGTGCAACATTGGTGAACATTATGCAAAGTCACATTGGACAACACTACCACCACTATTTTTTCATCCTGTAATTTTGTCCAAATTTCCAAAATGGGCAGTTGAACCGCCTTGCATTACAACAAAATTAAAAATACTGAATATTTAATTCATGACAAAAATTCCTTGGGTTCCTCTATGATAACATAACTGTTTTCACTTATTAGTCACCTATGCCATTATCATTTGAATTTTATGCAGTCTAAAAAGGACCTTCATTTCGAACATATAACTGAGAAAAACTTATAAACTTAAAATGCATACCTGAAATAATTCCATGTAGGAAGTATAGGTATTTATCTGGGACTTACAGAACATAACAAAACAACACTTATAAACGGAATCACCGTAGTTTAGTAAATGAAAAAATTCATCAGTCTGAGTGAAGATCTTTCTGTTGCTATATGCGTAACACATACTGCAATATGCAACACTGCACACGAATCATTCACATTCTGTACATTGCACAACACTTGAGAAATTCAAGAAAAACAAATGTGTATCAACTTTCTAATACTACTACAAATTTATGAATTTAAACATTTAACTTACCGAATCTTTATCTAATTTTCTGATTTTCAAGCTGAAAGTCTCAGCAGCCCATCTGTCAGCTACTGCAGGATCATCAGTCACAATAATATTGTCAAACAATATCATGTTGGACATTGACCATAATTCAAATCCCAAACCACTCTGAAACGTAATAAATCTTGGTTGCAATTTACTCAATCCATTATCAACATTTCACTCGCACAACACAATACTCACAATTGGTGTCATTTTGAATGGGTGCAAGTCCTCATAGAAATCAGGATTAGGAATACGACGTGGCTTCCATTTGCCCTTGTAATTTGGGTTTGTCAATTAGAGGTGGCCTCCACTTGCCTTTGTGGGCAGGATTGTTAATCATTGGCCTCTTCCATGGACCACAACCTGGAGCACCCTCACATGCAGGATTTGTAATGAGGGGAGCTTCCCACTCACCATCCATATCAGTATCCCTGTTCATAATAAAAGCATTAGAAAGGCTTAAATTAAGCGGAAGAGAGAAATGCTTCTCCTTATATTACTTCTTACACAAGAGAAGAAGTGTGATCTTGTTCGTGTACTTTACTATTGGATCTTACCAATCATCAGGCTTTTCAGCGTTGGGATCAGGGATCATTTCAGGTTCATCTTCCAGCCATCCATCAGGTTTCACAGCTGATTCATCAGGAATCATAGGCGGAGCATCCTCATCCCAATCATCAGGCTTCTTTGCCTCAGGATCAGCTATTTTTTCTCTTTCATCCCAATCTTCAGGTTTTTTGTCAGCAGGATCTTCAATTTCAGCAGGAGGATTGACAGGTGGGGTGAAATCTTCCAGCAAGTTCCCTTCATTGATTATCTAATACATATTTAGAGTCACAATAAGAAAAAATGGAAACCAAACACTATAATGGAAAACATTAATTCATGTCTTTTTCTGAGCAAAACCCATGCAAAAGAAATCCTCGTGCTGCTATAATGCTCAGGAAACAATGTTAATAGCCTGACGTCGTACTACACAATTTTTTATCTCTGAGAATTTTACTGTAAAATGAAGTAAAAACATCTATTTATACTACTTGGATACTGATTCAAGCACTGAACACTTCCAGGGTGGGGATATGATTTGGTTGAAACAATGGCAGCAGTGAAAATGTTAAAGGGTGAAAACATTTAATAATTTCTATATTTGTGCTCACTGCCATAACAGCAACATCTGAGGCTGTTAATTAATACACAGATAAAAGCTTAACCTCACTGTCAATTAATACACAGATAAAAGTTTAATCTCACCTTCTGGTCCAAAAATACAGTGAAACTATTATCAGGGCGGAGATGTAAGGTATATAAATGTGGTCTTTTGTCTTTGTATGGCTCCTCCACTCTGTCTTTAGGTTTCTTGCAGTGTTTCTCAGACATTGTGCCATTATTAGGATTTTTGTGACGGAAAATAAAATGGAGCTGTTAAATAATATGTTATATAAGTCAAGAGAAGTAGATCAATCCGTAATCAAAGATTCTGAGGCAAATTTTGCTGTAGCCATTCAAAACAAAACTTTATTTTGGGCAAAAATGTTGATTTCTTTAAAGCTTCTTTAGTCTTAAAATTCTCCACAATCTCTTAAAGTGAAATATATTCAGAAATAAATAAATTTCCAAACAAATTCAAAAAAAATTATTCTCTTATTATTTTTATTTAACAATAGTGTTATACATTACGTTGCTAACGAATGGAATGTTAGATAGAAAGTTGAAAAAACCGTCCAATTTCTAAACTGGTCACCCAAAACATCAAGTGATGGAATCTTAAGAGCAGAGATCAAGCTTAGAGAAAACAGCAAATTTTACCTCTTAAACATTCAGTTAATATGTAAATTTAAAAACCTTCACATCAGTTCCACATTTGTCAGGACCAAACATAATTGTATATGGTGTCTTATCGTTGAACTTGCGCAAATCAGAAGACTGCTTGCTCTGGGAAAGCAATTTCAAGTAAGCTCCACCACAGTCCTGTCCTTCCTGAAACGCCACTTCATACTGCACAATGAATGGTTTGTCAGTGAAAACAAATGGTCTATCCAATCGAGCTGAAATGGCAGAGTGCTTTGCTTTCGACTTTAATACAAGACCCTGGTCGCCTTTCAACCCATCTTGCTGAGGAGGTTCAATTGCCCAAGTACCTGCAAAAAAAAAAAAAAAAAACAACCTAACGTTGATGTTGAGATATTAAATATTTTTAATACACAAGTAAAATGTCCTGACAAGATTCAAGTTAATTGGCTACAAATTATACAATTGAAGAAAATCTGGGCTTAAAAAACAATTTAAAACAATAATAATAAATAGTTAACTGCCTGCTCCGATAGACGAGCTTGCTAAGATTGAAGAGCAATAGCAGCCTCGTGCCCCGAAGTGCCGAGGTTTCGAATCCCACCCTGGGCATGGATGTTTGTGTGAGTGTGTGTCTATATGTTTGTTCATTTGAGAGGGAGTTCATTTATCATTTGATGAGAGTTCATTTATCATTCATTTCATACCACTTCCCCAAGGGCTGACAATCTTGGGGTATAAAAATGCTGACGCCCCCAAAAACAAATCACATGCACTTACCCCTGGGAAAATATGACTGGGCCTCAGTGGGTACAGTTGCATGTTTACATGGTCCTAAGATGACCACTGCGCGAACAGAAAAAAGTTAACCATCGTCTTAGGTAGCAAATTCTATTACTGTGCATGTATTTACTTATGCTTACTAGTGGTGAGGCGTCTGGTCATTGGTAGATGCAGCGATGACCAAACAATATTATAAATATAATTCATTTTCAATATTTTAGAGAAGAGATCTAAGATTCCTTAAATCTTTAGTTAGACCAGTTCTCACATTTCATTCTGTTGTATGGTCCCTTTGCTTTCACAACAATGTTGCAGGGGGTAGAGAGACAGTGCAACATACATATACATTTTATAGGATTGCAGCTCATACTGTAGGTTTGAATGATCCTTTTATATCCCATGAATACAGAGACAGAGATCCCTCTGATGAGGCCATCACTTCTATCTCTTAGACATCATAAAGAACTGCTTTTTTTTGTATAAAAACTAATTTGAGGAATTGTGGATTGTAGTATATTATTTAACCAACTCAAATTTAAGTTTCCAAGCTATCAATGAAGACCACATGAAATTTTTATGATTAAATTCTATAAATCAGTGTGTACAGCAAATTCCTGTTCAAGCAGGGTGGAGAATGAAGTTGGGCCTGATTTCAATTCAAATAAAGAGTTTAAATGTGGCTTGAATTAAAACAATGGAAGTATGAAAGATGGTTTATTAACATTTAGATGATTCTCTTGGTTTTATTATACTGTATTTTATTTTAATTATTATATTGTAAATTTTGGGAGATATTACTTTATTATATTGTATATTTGCGAGATGATGTTTTGTATTTATAAATTACTGTTACTCCAACACTCCACAGTATGCTGTTGTAAATTGGGGAGAAAGTGTCTGTTAATTATAAATAAATATAAGAATTGAATATTTGTAAACCAGTCCATAGAAATTTTAATGGTCATAGTAAATAAAAAAAAAATAAAAAACAGCTGAGAAACAGCTGTTAAACGAGAACCATGCAAAGGATTCGCCAATATTAGCACATTGAGCTCACTGACAATCATGATGACTCATCCGGCTGCTTCGTGCCACATTCCTTTGCATAGTGGTAAGCACTCTGTTTTCATAGAATCTTCGCTGTTCCCAGCCATACTTGATGAAACATGCAAATTATAATGAATTTGTGAACACAAAACTTTAGATAATTTCTGGTGAAGTCTCCCAAATTTCAAAAGTTCTCAATTACGGTGCATTTTCTAATTAACTTTTCTTGAATACAGTTCCAAAGCTTCTGACAAATTTTGAAAGAAATATCTGCATTTTTCCCCTAGGGCTTTTATCCAGCCAACAACTGGTTACCATTTATGATCCAATGAGACGCATATTCAACCATACACTAGACACCAATACACTTGCAGGCTTCCTTGATCTGGGATCAACTAAACATTACGCCCTCCACAACGCACTATGTGAGAGACAAGGGACAAACTACCAACACCAAGGAGACAAGGGACAAACTACCAACACCAAGGCAGGAATCAAACCCACGACCTTTCAGACCAAAGCAATGAGTCAGCATACACTCTTAGCTACCCTGGCAATCCAGGTGGTGAAATATTAAAAGTGTATAAAATTAATGCAATTGTTATAATTTTATGTATTATACCATAATTGCAAATAATAAGAGTAAGTGGTATGTTGTAGCTTTACTAATTTCAATTTCATAATGTAGCATTGCATAATAAACATTAATAGAAAATTAATGCAACTTTGTCTTGATTACTTAAGAAAATATTGGTTGTAACTCCTTATTCTGAAATGAAACTACTAAAATTTTCTGAATAAAAGTTACAAAGATGAAAAGTTCTATATTAACAATAAATCTTCCTGAACTTCATTATCATTATTTGGAACCAGCAGCTCACTATACACAGACAAATAATAAACAGGTTTACAGGTCACAATTCTTATTATACGTTTGTGTTTTACAGCAGCAATCATCTTTCCAGTTGGTCAGCAATTCCATATCATGATTCTGGAAACGATTAATGGCCTGTTATTTTCTGTACTTTTCTTTCTAGGGTCTACCTGCAGCTTATACAGCAACTTCTGACTTCCTCTCATTAGGCCTTATATAAAGACCCTTCAAAGTATACTGTTATCTTGAGACACCACATACTTTTCAACTCTGTTCACAGTTCTCCCTCCCTAGACATCAACTAATTTCCCTTTCTGTGGCGGAGATGAAGTATGGAGATGGAGGGTTAGCACAACATTGCACTGAGCTGTATATCTGCTAAGGCAGTGACATGCACAGCTACTTTTCCTTAATTCCCATCAGTATACTACCACATCCAACCATGGCTCCACATTGAAGGGTTAATCATTGCCAAAACATACATTAAAACATTTGCCATTATAGTTACTAGAGATGTTGGACTTCGTGATTTGATGGATTCTTGAAATTGATTCACAAATCTTAAATTTGTGAACGAATAAATAATTCTCAACTAGTTTCAAAATTAGTGCTGATGCACAAGTGTTCATGTTTTTAAATTGAAGAACTTATTAATGCTGTATTGATTGTGACATTTTAATGTTGCAAATTTTATTGATACAATACAATTTTAAGGAAATCTACAAATATAGATTGATATTGCCTCATCAATCACAATCCATCAAGAGTACAACTAACAGAATAACTTCAAAAGGACAATTGCACTATGAACCACATACTTTTTCAAAAAAAAAAAAAAAAAAAAAATTTTAAGACCAGCTCATCAGAGGAAAGAAAACAAAGTGTTTCTTTCATATTTCTAAATGTGTTGCCTTCAGGGAAGGACCTCTTAGCTTTCAGCTTTAGAACTCTGAAGGAAGTGGGTGCTTTGCGTTTACAGGTGATCACACATTTCCTGAAGCAAATTTCCCTTACTTTTCCAGTTGTGAACTGCATGGTAGGGTGTGGTAGTACACCGATGGGAATGAAGGAAAAGGAGCTGTGCAATTTTTTCTTCTTCCTGATAAGATTTGTAATTTTACACTACTTAAAGAAAACATTAAAGATACCATGATACTAACTGGCCAGCTTTTTTATCTCACCATGGCAAAGTTAAAATCCTGATATAGTCTGAGTATCCGGCATCTGTCCATGTGTCAAATCACAGTGAGGCAAATAGAATAAGGAATGGGCACTTTTTAAAAATGAATAATCATAGTTATATAGTAAATAATTTCTAAATACTTAAAAGGACACAAAATTGATCATACATGTGACAAAGGGTTAACAAAATACCCAATCACAACATATCAAGAATTAATCTTCTATACGGAGTGCTAGATCTGTCTTATTCATCAGTGTTGGCAAGACAGGCCACTAACAGAATTCAAATCTTAATGCTGTGAAACATTTCTAAATACACCCAGATCTGAAAATTAAATGTTTGCTCTTTTCTGAACTACTCTTTTGATCAGACATCAACTCACATCTATCTGAAAATTAATAGTACACAACTACAAACCTTCATATTTAGAAATTTCTTCATCCATATCATCTTTCTTTGCTTCAGAAACAATCCATTTTTGTTTGAATCGTCCCTCATCATCAAAATGTTCGGCAAGGTAAGTGTTACCTGATGGTGTAGGACTAACATATACTATTTCTTCATCAGGAACCATATCATCCTTCAAAATACCAACAATTACATAGATTGCAAAATGTTTCAATTTTGTTGAGGACAAAGAACATTCTTTTCACATTTTATCATAAATTATGATAAGAGTTGTAAATACACTAAAGCAAATACCTTCGTCCCACTTATGTGAATCTACTTACTATTTCTTCTGTAACCACAGCCTCATCACTGTCATCTTCTGACGAGCACACAGAGACAAAACACAGAAGTAGAATTGCAAAAATCGTCAGTCGAACCATTCTGGCACTCTAAGTATGAAAGGAAATAATTATTTTACCTAAAACAAAAGCCCTGACAGATAGCAAATAAAATAACACACTTCAACTTACTAAATTCATGACTCAAGATAAAGAAATATTTTAATTCTTATTGAATAACGACAGTGAATAATAAGTCTGGCTCAGAAATGCAATAAAGTAAATCATATTAGTGATAGCTACTATTATGTCACGTTGCCGCCGACTTACCAGTAATACTTAAATCCAATATTCCCCAATTCCTTTATAACCTATAAAGCAACACAAGCATTTCTAATTACAAGACCACATCATCTCATTTATTTTTTTGTCAATAGTTATATTATTCCTATAACACAACCACTTCCAAATTCATACACAATTCTCGCCCAACAAATTCGAGACTTCGAGCTTCCTCCCCTACTGGTTACGCGACAAGCCTTCTTCAGACAAAACCACCAATCACCAACAAACAGTTGGCCGCAAGCAACGTGAGCAACGTTGACACACTGCACCGTTCAAAATAATTTTATACTCATATCGTTTTTCGGTAGTATCGGAATTAGTTATACTAACTTGATATTGTTTATACATCTATCAACAACCGAAATTAGTACATATTAATCTGCAGAATGTTGATTTTGAACAACTAAATCAAACATTTGGCAACACAGGTAACTTCCTATCAAATGATTAGCCGATGATCCGCATTGTCGATCTGAAGGAAGACGTTCTTCTGATGTCCCAAATTTCGAATATTTAACCTTTATTTACGTTTTACCTCATAAATAATTATATTAAGCCTTCAGCGTTACATTGCTTTTTGAGAAGCACTTCATCAAGCAGTAGACGTAATGTTGGTTTAAACATTGTAGTAATAGAGGGAAGGATTAATCCATTGTAGACCCAATTTCGCTTCGCAGTTCTCTGACCTCCTTTTCTTTTTTATTGTGCAATCACCGAAAATGTTTTCTCGAGTTATGGTCCGTACTCGCATCAAATAACATTTACGAGAGAACGCGTAGCATTTCTTTGGCGGGAATTTAAGCTGATTTCTCGTGAAAACATGTATTCACTGGTACCAGCACAACGAAAAAAGATACTACGTATAACACGTAGTATACATCACATTATGCGTATTAATAAATTGTACTCTGATTTGAAAAAAACTGGGAATGCATTTTTCAAAAGGGTAACTAACTCAGGAGAGGAGCGGAGATGATTTCTAGATTTCCTAGCAATCGAATCTTCGAATATTCATACAGTAAAAAAATTTTTAAAAAAACAACAGTTTTTCGTTCCAGTTTCAAGGTTATCATTGCGGATGTTCGAAATTTTTTAAGTGATATTTCTGGTTGCTTAAGACGATTTTTCTTGACGGCAATTGCCGAATTCCTGCTTTAAAAGTTACTGTCTTATTATTTGTTGGCATAGAGGGCTTCATCTGAATAAGTCTATTTCTTCCCGAAAGTCCATTAGTTCTTAAGCCTTAATAAAAGGAAATTGCTCGTGCATTGAAAGCTAATGAGTCAAAAATGACAAATACTCAGCGTCAGATGCATTAGTAAACAAAGTCAATGACTTAAATTTGACTTGATATATTTGCTCTTTGTGATAGGTCCTGAAAGTCCTCCCAGAGAGCAGTACAATACAGGATCGTCCTCCAATGTTGCTCACAGAGAGTGTATAGAGTGGGTCCTCCCAGGTTCCTCCAGGCAGCTGACAGCTCCAGCCAGTCAGAAGTTCTGACTGGTTCTGACTCAGAAGTTATAGTGGGTGGAGGGAGGGCGGTACTTCATGATTGTGTATGGGACACAGTATCCCCATCCATATGTCTTCTAAATGTTGTTGTTTGAGGTGCAATTAATATATTAAATTGCAATGTGTTTCACATATTTTTCCATAATAAATGGGAGTGATAGTTTTTTCGCTGTGCATTTTATTTTTCAGGGACAATGGAGTATAATGATAGAATACTAAAAATTCACAAAAATATTTAAATTCCAATTTTGAAAATAGTGGACCAGATTTGCTGTGCGAAGCAAAAAAATACACTATGACTTCCGAATCGGAACTACGAATATTCACATTGAATTGTTGGTTTGTATGCTTTTATCATGTACTGAATTTTTTATGCACCTTGAAGATAAGAAATATATGAATAAAATTGGATTTTTTTTGTAAACCACATTATTCTGAATAACACCCCTCTTTTGTCGTTCAACTTGAATTGAATTTATGCTTTATTTCATGTGGGATAAATAATAAAAAGGGGCTTTTTCCTATAAAATTAAACTTAACAATAAGAAATGTAATTTGTATTAAATATCTCATTTTTGCAGGGGCATCCCAGTGATTTCCAGTGATCGATTAGGAAGATTCAAAGCGATAGCAGAAGTACTAGGTGGTGGAATGTATGATCTTGTTTGCTTGCAAGAAGTGTGGGATACTCAAGATTACTTTTTTCTTAAAAAGCATTTGCAGCAAGTTTTGCCATTCTCACATTACTTCTACAGGTATTTATTGTTGGGAAATGAATTTCCACTTTTATCTTCCGAAGAAATAATATACAAAGGTGGGAATGTAGAAGGGCAAATAATGTATTTTTTTCATAGAAGCTCATTTTTGCACATCTTGATGACCTCAATGTAAAACAAAATTTACAAAGACTACATATCTTTTCATGTGGATGGTTGATTGTTGAATATTCTAGTTATCGTTATTGTCATTGATATTTCTCAAGACATGTACTTATCAAAGCCACAGCAAGGTCCTCAGTTTCTTTATAACCATCCATTTTTAATGTTGATATATTTTTTCAATAATTTTTTGTGACAATTTTGGATTTGTTTTAGTGGAGTTTTAGGTTCAGGACTGTGTGTATTTTCCAAGTTTCCCTTTCAAGATGTATTTTTTCATCAATGGTCTCTAAATGGCTATGTACATAAAATTCAACATGGTGATTGGTTTGGAGGGAAAGGAATTGGATTATGTACTTTGAAAATTCGGAATATGACTGTGAACTTGTATACAGCTCATGTAAGATACACAGTTTTTTAGGAAAAAAAGTTAATTATTCTTGGGATGTTCTTTGTATTTTAAAAGATGTGTGTGTTCTCAGCTCCATGCGGAATATGACCGCACCAATGATGAATATTTGTCTCATCGTGTATTACAAGCATTTGATACTGCTCAGTTTGTACGACTCACCTCAAAGGATTGTGATTTAGTAATTTTGGGAGGAGATTTGAATACTGAACCCTCTGATTTGTCATACAGAATTCTTTGCTGTGAAGCTCAATTAGAAGATGCTTTTGTTCATGCAGGAAATGTAAGTATCTTAAGTTCTTGATATTTTGGAATTATAAAATACCAATATTAATACCAATTAATGTTGTTCTTTTAAAATAAGACGCTAATATTGTTTGTATAAAATAATAATTCTATTAGCTTATTAATTGTGTTTCAAGCTGATTCCTAAAATTTGAAAATAATTTTTTATTGTGATTTCAATTCAATTTTTTAAATTTAAATTGTAGGAATGTTCACAATTTCTTTTTTTAATAATATTTTGTTCAAAATCATTTGAGGATATCCGTTCATAAATCTGATTTCATTCTCCTGCTTTAACTAAAGTTGCAATTAAAATGATGATTCCATTGTATTGTAGTAATGTTATGCTGTAGCTTCAGTCCGTTTTCTACAGTAGTGAAAAATAGCATTTAGTTTGCTTAGACTTTTTTTAATAGTGTATATTGTTAAAATAAAACATGAGATAGTTCTACATGTAATAATTCTAATACTTATACATCTTTGACTCATGTTATTTTGTTAGATTCCAGAAGATTGCATTGGGACCAATGAATCAGATCGCAATAGTTATTCAGATAACAGAAAATTGCAGCAAAATTCAAAGGGAAAACGTATTGATTATGTGTTATTTAGAACTGGACCATCTGTGCAAGTATGCAATATAATTTTTATAATTTTCTTTTATCATATTTTGTCTATTCTTGTCAAGTTGAATTTTTACCTGTTTACTAAAGTAATGATTTTTTTATTGCAAATGTATAGAAAAATAAGTTTATGAAGGGGCGCACTAAGAATTATAATAAACGTAAAAACTTTATTTTCTTATTCAATAAGAGAATTATTATGCTATGTATTCCAAAATTCCTTTTTGGTTTCTTGCTGATTGACCTGCATCAAAATATTGATCTCCTTATAATTTTAGATGATTGGCAATTGGTTAAAGGTATAGAGTTGATTGTGAATCTTCACAGGACCCAAATAAATTTTTATGTGGCTTGTGGGAAGTCCAGTAGGCTATTTGTAACTTTTATTTAATAATTGTAGTTTATTTATTGATTATTTTACTCCAGAAATATGTCACTCCATTTTTAATATGTAATTGAATTTCAGCTAAAGAAGATCAACTATGAATTGCCTCTTCCACCTCGTGTTCCTAATTGCTTATTTAGTTATTCGGACCATGAAGCAGTCTCAGCTTCAGTCACTCTCAGCAGAAAAACTGGAGGTAGATATCAGTGAAAAATAACTCAAGTTTTAAATAAGATTTTCTTTACTTTTGGAAAACAAGGAGCTGTTTTCAAAAGTACGCATATGTTATTAGCGTCTGAGTTCTCAGATGTCTGTTCAACGTTAACTTTCTATGTTAATTTGTTTCTTGTTGAGTAATAGGCAGCTTAATGATGTTTGTGAATTACAATTTTGAAAGCAGTTTGTGTCGAAATTAACTGTTGTGTTGGTACAAATTGAGTGAAGTAGAAATTTATTAAATTCATTATTTCATTTAATCTTAAAATTACTAATTAATTAATTCCATGAAATTTAAATTGATACATATTAGATGCATGACGTTAATACACATGTATTTATTTTATAGTCCAAGAGTCATCAAGTTATAAAATCGATGCTGCTGTTCACAAACAAGCATTGAATGAAGGTTTGCTTGTGTGCAATGAAGCTCTTCAAAAGTTAGCAAGAGACAAGTATTTCTATTGGATAGCATCATGTACATTATTTTTGGCATTATTGTCCATTTGTAGCACAAGTCCACCTTATGAAATGCATAGCTTATATAAAATTGTTCTTTCTGTTATATCAGCCCTTATGTGTTTCACTGGTTTCATGTGTTTTATATGGAACCGAATGGAAGTAAATGGAATCATGGCTGGGAAATTAGGAATGGAATTGGCATGTTCTAAATGTCAGGGGGAAGTCGGAGAAGAATCTTCATCCAAGGCAGGGCTATTCAAAGAAGGATGAAAATTGTTATAAACAATTTAAATGACAAAGACAGAAGTTGTGCAAATGTTTCAACACATGGTTGTGATTTTGAATGAAAGTTTTATATTGGTTGTTGCTCATTCCTTTTTTACTATAAAATGGCATGCAATATAAAATAACATGGTTTGGCATTGTCCTAAACTTCAATATTTTTCATAGGTATGCCTGGAATCTTCATGTAAAGATTTTAAATTCTTTAAAATCATTGGCTTATCGTAAAAAAGTGAATGCAAACTGGCTTAAATTGTTACACAGTTGAATGTCAATAATCCAGAACTGGAATCTGCGTAATTGATGGAACAGATATTTACTGTCTGAATTGTTGACACCTACTGTAATGAGTGTTTGATGGTGTGGTATTTATATAGTTGTACCAAACTATTTTGTGCTTGATGTTTGAGAATCACATGCTGACACCAACAGTGGTTTCCGAGTGACACACAATAGCATCTGCTTTTCCAGTAGCATAACCTGCTTTTGTTGCCAGCGACTTGGAATGGATCACATAGGAGTGGATCATCAGCTGAGCACTTCTGCCGTGCATTTAGAACCCCAATTTCAAAATATTGCATCGTTAAAAGTATCCAGAAAGAATAGGTATCAGAATGATAAATATAAAAAGTATAGATCTGAAATCTAGTATGAACTTAGATTGTTCACAAAAGATCATACAGGATGCATGTGGCAAAAGCAGTAATGAGGTGAAGCTGTCTTTGCCAAGGCTCACCCAGGTCCAACTATCAAGCACTAAGAAGATTGGTACAGTCTCCACATCCAATAAGTGATCTAATTGAATGAGGAAGATGGGATATGCAAGGTCAGCCTTGCTGCTAGGTATGTAAGGAGGATTCTTGGTAAATCTGGCTGGCAGTTTGTATGAGTGTAGTTAAAGAAGTAGAGAGTAAAGTGGCATGTTCCAGAACCTCTTTAAAGCCAGTCAGTTATTTTGTATTGTAAAATTTTGTGAAGTAAGAACAAGTTCATGAATTAATTTTCAAATTAAGTCAACTGCCAATAGAAATCCATCATCAATCTACTGTAAAAAAAAAACAAACAAAAAAACAACACCTGGGACATTAGACAATTTTAACATAAAAGTAGTAATACAGATAATAGGTAAATTTAACGAATCTTGACATTTCACAAACTTAAACTAGTTCTTAATAAGAGTCAGCCATTACCATAAATCCACTTTTACAAATTGCTCATTCTCCAAATGGGCCCTTTAATGAGAATAAGGAATTCTAATGAAGATTTTGTATTTCCATTTTGATAGCATAAAAATAATTGCTCAGAAAATACACAGTCTCTTAGTTAAAATTTTGCAGTGGTAAACTGCAGCTGTTGTGTTCACTGTTGTTGCTAACTGAATTTAGATTTTTGAAACTTTATGGATATTTTATTGGCAATTGACCCCAAATCATTATATGATTAATGGGTAGTTCACACATGGTGTTGGTGACACCCCTTAAAGCATAATAGTTATCAAGTGTAATTTAAAATATTTTCTGGAATTTATATTTAATATGTGTGAGTTTGAGAGAGAGCATGTGCACACATAAAAGAGAGCAGTTGACATTTAAAAGAAAGTATTTGTAGGAAGCTTTCATTGGCTGTAAATTTTAAAGTGTAATATTCAGTGTGACAATAATGTTTCTTGGAGGCCAAACTTATAACAATTTCCTATGAAGTATTTTAAAATTCGTTTTTAATACAAAATGATATACCACATTTACCTGAATATAAGACCAGGTTTTCTTCAAAACACCTCAATTGAAAAATGTAAGGTCATCTTACTTTCTTGGGTTAAGCCTGGTCAGTTGGGATCAATGTTTTTACGTAAACTTTCTCTGTTGAGAAACTTGAAAATGATGTAACAATAAGTTTCAAAGGTGATAATAAACTGTGTGTATTTCTAATACCTTATTATAAAGTTTTCTTAGCATCCATTATGTATGTGTTGAATGATTTTTTATTGAGGAGTATTTTTTAATAAGTCAATAAAAAGAGAGTTGCAAACATATTGCATTGTAGTAAGGGAAATATAATAGAATGGCAATGAATGGCAATGTAATAAAGTGGAAATAAATGGAAATCATAGATTCACTTTTGCTGAGGTATAAGGATAAGTTAACAGTTTATAGCTCGATCATGCATATATGTATTAAGCAATGTGAATTTCAAATTTATGGTAGTAAATGATAAAAAAAAATTGGTATAACAGAAGGCAATGTTCCTAGGTAGCATCAGATTAAAGAGTGCAATTCAGTGTGCAAAACTTTCAGGGGAACTAAAAAGTTAGAAGACAACCTAGTATGAGGTGAGAGCCAGGAAGAAAGAAAGAAGTCAGATGCAGTAGTGAAGACGGAAGAACAATAATTGTTGTAAGCAAGAAGAAAACAACAGAAAAAAACAACTGAGGTGGCTTCTTCAGAATTAGGATGCAATGTATATTCAGTCATCTTATAATTGGGTAAATATGGTATTACTTTCAAGCAAAATAATGTTTAGTGGTGAAAGGATATGCAATGCATGCTAAAAGTTCAGTTTTAAGCACTAGTGCTAAACATGAGACATTGCTCACAAGTTCAGATAAAACTTATTACATCAAAGTAAACAAAATATTTTTGTGTGACTGCATCAGCTACTACTGACCTTACCTACCTAGTGATTGTATGCTTGAGTCAGTAAGGCTATCTTGAAAAGAGTGTATGACACATGGTAAAAGTGACTTTATTTGCTCACAGGATTGTAAAAATAAAATGTCACTTTACCGCTTGAAACATAAATAACTAATCGTGCTTGAAAGATAAACTAGATAGCTTTTCCTGTGCATGACCTGTTTATTTAGGGTGTCTAGAAAATGTGCATAAAGTGCTCAATTTTCAAAGACACTTTTTTAATGAGTACTTCTGAAAATATTTTGTGTTTTGTTGTGTACATTGTGAGAACAGTTAGCAATTTGAAATGACTAAGCCCTGAAATTTTTAATTGTATATATTGTAAGTTAAATTTTTTGCAAACAATGCTTGGTTTTTATTGTTTTTAAAAATTTTTATTTAGAAAATTATGGGTTTTCATGCAAACAAAATTAAAACATGGCCCATATTTGACTTTTGATATTTCTGTCTTTATTATTTATTAATGCATTTAATTTGACACTGAACAGTTAAGCACCCAACGTTTTGATTGGCTTTCTGTGGACCATTAAATGTCCATTTGGATGTGAAAAAATGTGTTCCACATCAGAAAAGCAAACTTAATGGTGGTGATTTCCTAATGATTTCAAAGCATCTCTTGTACGCTTTGACCCCAGAGAATAAGATTCACTCACAGATGTACTGATTTCATTTTGAAATATAGGTACAATAACCAGTACTGTAATAAATACCAATACATGTAGGTGCTAACTACAAATTGGGCCTTATTAAGACTTCCAAAATTAACATAAGTTAGGTATTTACTGGTAAATATGAGCACTTCAATATTTTCTTCCTTTGAGCATGGAAACCAGAAGAGGGGCAAATCTATGAATCCAGGGTTTAATAATTACAAATTCCCTTGAATTTCTGCAAATAAAAATTAAAGTATAAATATTATGTAGCATTCTAAACCATATTGAAAGATGGAAAACCTATTTATAATTGTTTGTTCTCTATTGCTGAATCAGTTCTGTGAATTTTAAGTTAAATCTGAGAATGAAAAGCATCAAGATCAAAAGTAAATGCAAAAAGAGGTTTTGTATTAGAAGATGGTCACTTGTTTAATATATTAACAAAGAGTATGGTACTAATTTATTTTGTTGATTACACTCTTAATTATTTTTGGAAAATAGTGAATATGATAATTTTTCAATTGTTTTTTGGTACAAAACTTCTTTACAAATCAATGCAAATATTTATATGTTGCAATTATTGTTTAATATGTGAACACTGCAGGACATGGAAAATGATTGAGTGAAAGTGTCTAATTGTCTTCCCTAATTATTAAAGCAAAGTTACTGGGAGAAAACAGTCCCACCTAAGATGTTCTTAACATCATGTGAAAATTGAAAAATTTTCTGGCATAGATGAATGTGCATATACTGGTAAATTAATATTTGAAGTATGTTCAATGAAGATCTTCAGAAAATTACCCTGTAGTTTTGTGTGGCATCAAAGACCGATTTTAAAAACATGTGGATATGTTCGATTCAGTCATTTCAGTTAAAATTCGTACTACTCATTATTTTATTATATTTACTGACATTCACTTTCTTTTCTTTCAAATTACCAAATCGATGGCAACTATATTTTTCTCATTAGAATTAAAATTACTATATAGGAATAATTTAAGGAATTTGTTTATAAATTAGTGATAATTCAAAATGTACTTAGGATGCGAAAGCAATTGATTTGTTTTTGAGAAATTTGCTGTTATTCACATTGTTATTTATTGTTAGAGCAGCTGGTTCTGTAACTATAAGTATGTTTTATCAATGTATACAAGCTACATATATGATATTACATTTGTACATTTACATTTTATTGTATTAATGTTCTGAATCATTAGTGTTATTCTATGGAAGTTCTTACCATTATTTCTGTACTGTGTTTTTTACATGCTACATTTTGTGGAAACTTGCTCAGATTTTCTGCTCATCTGTTTTGTACCGTCCAGTAAGGCATTTGCAACTAAAGGAAAATAAGTGTACAGATAGTATTTCCTTGCTAATATTTCAACTTGTAGACCATGACCAGTTTTACAGAAATATATTATGAATATAAAGACACCGCAATTGCTGTACTTTCAGTTTTTGTTCTCATACTTATTTTTTACTAAAAGAGCAATTTTCCCTCTTATGTTTTTTGACTTTTCAGGGTCAGTTTAATTGCTTTTCTGTTTTAAAACGGTGCGTTAATGAGGATAAGGGCATTGGACCAATTGCATTTCTTAACTATTGCCGAGATTTGTACTAGACTCTGTAGTGTTATCATTAACCCTTCAACATTATGGGGAATATTAAGTATACAAAAGTTAAATAGTTGCGATTTTTCAAAATTCAGATTTTAGTGAAAATCAGGCTTACACCTTTTTATTAAGCCGAATATTTCTATTTGAGTAAAAAAATGTTTGCTGGTTCAAGAAAATTATTTGTTTACCTAATTTTAAAACCTTGCCACTATTTTGCTTAAACTTTCCAAAAACTAGTGGTACTGCCAAATTACATAGTTTCTCGCTGTTTCCAAATGGTCCCAAATGCTATTACACTACTACATAAACCAGCAAAAATATTTTCTAACAGCAACAAATTCTTGTTCCCCTTCGCGACTTGAACTCAGATCCTCAGTCATTGTGCCAGCACTCATACCACTACGACAAAGAAGCGCCGTATGGATCGAACTCGGGCAGAGGCATAAAAGGATAAATGCCAAATTCATGTAAAAAAATAATTTGGGACATGGTATAAAAGTTCCAGTCTAAATTTTTTTCTCATTGAAATTCAAATTCAACTATTTTAATAGTGGAGCTACAATGCACATACTTCATAGCATTACTTTATAGCCCCGCAATATCGTACTTCTACATAAAACAGCAAAACTGATATCAACCACCCAGTGGCGTGCATTCCATGGAATGAAAGGAATGAGTCATTCCCCTAAGCAAAGCACAGAAAAATCCTTTCTATATTTAAAATATTCGATGCTTATGGCCAGAGCAACTCAGATTCTGAACTACTCAATTACTCAACTCAGATTCTGAACTAAGTACTAGTGGTTGAAACCGTAACAATCGGTGTTTTCAAAAACGGTGTGTAAACTCGTCTCGTGACGTCAGCGAAGCTTCGTTCTTCGAAAGTGCAGGCGCTCGACTTCATCATGCCTCGTGAAAAAGTCGGGTCGGTCCGGGAGTGCGCGAGGATAATGAGTACGAGAATCCGTTCGGTCGTGATCGACTGGTAGCAATTTCAATTTCGAAAAGAATTTATTATTTTGGCTTTTTGGGAGTGTTTTACGTACGCGCTAACTACATTATAATACAATGAAACTATAAAGCACCTGATAACAGTGAGAACGTTTATATTATGTTAAAGAAAGTATTCTGAACAAACTAATTCTTTGCGTACCGTTCTACAGTTCTCCCTTGCGAGAAGGGAATGCAATCGGGGAACTCATTCCGAGCAGTAGTCATGGCATCTAGCGAGGAAAGTGTGAACAATCCGCTTTGATAGGGCATCGACACGAAGTCTACAAGGAAGAGACTCAACTCCGGTGTTGGAGGCATGGTGGGGGTATGTACGAAAAACGTCGGCAGCTATTTGAAAAATAATACAAAAAAACCGGGCCCCTTCGCCTTCCGCGACATCACGCGGCGAAAATAGGAACTTATCTCGGCTTTTCTCGGCCACTAATCGTCAAAATTCGTTTGGTCCAAGTGGGTCAGTTGGCGCCGATTACCAGGCGGTGTGCGGATGTGCTTAACCGAAGACAGTAAGTTGAAAAGGAAGTAGTAAATAATTTTGTAGAAAAAATGTTTGAATTAAATTTTGTATACGATGCTTTGCTGCCATTGGCTGTTTTGAAAGCCTTCGTAGTTCTTTCAATTGCCACGTGAGGTTGCTGAAGGCGAAGGGGCCCGTTTTTTTTTTTTTGTATTATTTTTCAAGTAGCTGCCGACGTTTTTCGTACATACCCCCACCACCGGAGTTGAGTCTCCTCCTTGTAGACTTCGTGGGCATCGACTCGGCGCGGCGCATCGCCCTTGCGATAATCTCCGTTTCCGGTGATACATTAGGCACGATCAACTTTCAGAAGAATAAAACATTACTGATATTTCGAGAAATCACCACTCATAAGAATTGCAGACGGAAGTTTGGATCGTATTCGCTCTTGGTCTATTATGAGATCAATTCTACCTGGATTGTCGCGAGAGTTGACACAAAAAATTAATACAATATTTGCATTCGTGAGCAAAAACAAGAAACACAAGATGCAAGAAAGAGAACTAACAGGACGTGAAATTTGTCCGAAGAATTTAAACCGCAGAGCATCCAGAGAATGTGAAAACTGTAAGAAAACAGTAGAACGAACATCACATCCATTGTTTGTATATGTCGTGAAAAACATTATTACTGAACTCTGTAGATAAATTTTCAAATTAACATTCACCGTATATTCAAGTTTACGGACTTATTTTTCATTTTATGGAAGAAAAAATGCTTTATTGCATTAATGGATTTTAAACATGTGTTAATAATTTTAAATAACTAGGTACTCGATAAGTAAGATTAAGTTGTAAGTCACATAAATACCGAATAATATTTGTTTATAATGTTAGAAGGCATTTAGGCAACGAAATTTTCCCTGGGGTCTGTTTACTCCCGGGCGACCTGTTATGTTCGTATGCAAGACTCCCGGGTTAATATTCACACTTTGTGAAAATTCATATCATCTTTAACTGTTTTATGTTTTTTTTTATACCTTGGACTTCAAAACTGCTTCCCCTACTAAAATTATCACCGCACGCCACTGCAACCAGCTATTTTTTCCGCTCCGAAACCCGAAATCAGATCCTCAAAGTTAACGTGCCGGCACGTATTACCAATACACAAGTACCATATGACTCGAACGGAGCATAAAATGATAAATGCCTGATAGGAAAACGACTGATATGATACATACGTTTTACAAATCCAAGAAATGTAAAAATTTGTTAAAAGATTGTAAATTCGAAAACCACATACAGATACTTTCAGTAAATGTACCGAAATTGGTAATTTTGCAAGATCATCGTCTCAACTAGACAACTTCGACGTCATTTTATTGACAGAAACCTGGCTACATGATGGTATCTTGAACGCGGAACTTGGACTATATAACCACGCTATTTATAGGATGGACAGATCACCAACTACAAGCAATTATCAAAGAGGTGGAGGCGTTCTCATAGGTGTACACCATAAGTATTCCAGCACTACCATTGATTATTTTGAAAATAACATAGAACAAATATTTGTTAAAATAGACTCTCCCTCGACGAAATTGATAGTTGGCACAGTGTATTTTCCTCCTAAATCTCCGTTAGACGCTTATATAAAATTTTCTGAAATCTTAGAAATGTTGTATGAAAAATACAATGACTTTGAATTTTTTATTGCTGGTGACTTCAATCTTCCAAACACAAATTGGATAAATAGAGGAGGCTATGTTGATTGCACTTTTCAAAATGCAACCCAAGTAGAAATTCAATCAAGCACTACAATATTAAATTCTGTTAATTATCTAAATTTATGTCAAATTAATGACATTTATAATAAATCTTATAAGATATTAGATCTAATATTTATTCAAAACAGTAATCATAATATTAAAAATTCCGCAAGTCCTATAGTGCCATGTGATACTCATCACCCGGCTTTAGATATTGTTTTTAGTTTGCAAAAAGGATTTTCTGCTCTTAAGTCATATGAATGGAGATATAATTTTAAATTAGCTGATTATATAACTATAAATGAGAAATTGTCTACAATAAATTGGTTAGAATATTTTCAAATGAATTCTTTAGAATCATCTATTAATTTCATGTACCACATCTTGTATTATCTTATTGAGTTACACGTACCAAAATTTAAATATATTACAGCAGTATCTAAATATCCTGAGTGGTACACAGCTGAATTAAAAGCACTCATCAAAGAGAAAAATAGAACTCATAAAGTTTTTAAAAAGACACTATTAGATAAAGATTATAAAAATATTCCGACCTTCGAAAGCAAACTAAAAATAAAGCGAAAATAGATTATAAACATTTTATAAATAAAACAGAAAATGCAATAAAGCAAGATATGAAGTCCTTTTGGAAGTATTCTAACTCAAAGAGAAATGTAAAAGGATTACCAGGTATACTGTTTAGTGGAGAAAAGTCTGTTAATTCTGGTCAGGATATTGTAAATATGTTTGCGGATTACTTCGAAATGGTTTATAAACCAAATGATGTAAATGTATGGACCAACGAAAATTTATGTGAAACTGGTGTGAACTTGAGCTATCTGTCACTGGAGCAAAATGAAGTTTTTGTAGAAATCGGAAAATTGGATAAAAATTGTGGACCGGGGCCTGATGGAATACCACCTCTATTTTTGATAAACTGTATAGCTAATTTAACACCGGTATTACATTTGTTATTTGTAAGATCATTGCGAGAAGGTTATTTTCCCGATATCTGGAAAACTAGTTACATAACTCCCATATTCAAAAGCGGTAATAGATCGGATGTAAAAAACTATAGACCAATCTCAAAATTGAGTATAATTCCGAAATTGTTTGAATCATTGATCACAGATAAGATATACAGTAATGTAAAACTATATTTGATTGATGAGCAACACGGTTTTCGGAGAAATAAATCTACAACCACAAATTTACTAACATTACATAATTTCATTTCTGAAAAATTAGAAAAAAGGTCACAAGTCGATGTGATATACACAGATTTTGCAAAGGCGTTCGATACGGTGGATCATAAAATCTTAATTAAAAAACTATTCGATATGGGTATTCATGGTGTATTGCTGCTTTGGATTGAGAGCTATCTTACGGCCAGAAAGCAATTCGTTAAATTTAAATCATTTTTATCGCATGAAATTTTAGCTACATCCGGCGTTCCACAAGGTTCCCACTTAGGTCCACTTTTATTTCTGATCTATATAAATGACGTGAAAAATTATTTACCATCATGCTCGTTTTTATTATTTGCGGATGATCTTAAAATATATAATGAAATTGAATGTCTAGATGATTGTAAAATGCTCCAGCATAGTTTAGACTCATTATCACTCTGGTGCAAGACTAATAGATTATCATTTAATATACAGAAATGCAAACTAATGTCATACCGAAAAACAAAATCATTCCATAATTTTTCATACACAATAAATGGAGAAACTATTGAACCAGTCACAAACATTAAAGATCTGGGCATAATTTTTGATACAAATTTAAAATTTGATGCACACATAGATTGTATATCAAACAAGGCACTAAAGACATTAGGATTTATTATGAGAATGGCCTCGGATTTTTCTGATAAAAATACGTTTAGATTATTATATTTATCTTTAGTAAGACCAATTTTATTATATGCGTCACCGGTTTGGTCACCTTATTACCAAAACAAAATTAGTAAAATTGAAAAAATTCAACACAAATTTTTGAATTTTGCTGCCTGGAAACTATATCTCCCATCTCCATATGTGAATCATGATTATACCCAAATTGCATCTTTTATGAACTTGAGCTCACTAGAATCTCATAGACAGTTAAATGATATAACTTTCTTGTTTAATCTTATAAATGACAAAATTGATAGTATACAACTATTATCGAAAATATCATGGAAAATTCCACAACGTGGACTCAGAAACACAAAGGTCGAAACATTTTTTATACCACATGCAAAAACAAATTTATATTTTCATCAACCCTTATGGAGAATGTGCCGTTTAGCAAACACTACAAACATAGATATAACCGATAAAAATGTTAAGCAATTTTCAAACACAGCGAGAGAAAAGTTTTGTACTGATTTTAGATGATAAGAAATATTAATTTATATTTATTGTATAATTGTATAATTGTAATATTGTATAATTTGGGCGATTGCCTGTCAAGTGAAGAAATAAAAGAAATAAAAGAAATAAAAGAAATTAATTCTATTCGTGATTAAAATCGCTTCAAATAGTTTTCAATAAAGTTTCTATAATTCTCAATTTTTTCCTGCGACAACGGAGAATTGTGACAAATAATTGTTCCCGACCAAGATTCGAACCAGCGAAGCTGGCCAACGAAGAAAGGAGTCTGTGCAGCACCCTCTCCAGAGAGGGTGCTGGTCTGTGCCCGTCATTTACTTGGTCACTGAGGCTCTATGGAATTTACACTTTTATAAAGGTAATCAGTGTATGGTGGTTTCATATCTAGTATTGGGAAGCCGAAAAATCCTGAGATTGTGAAAAACATGTCCTTTGGGCGCCCAAAAAAGATATCCGGGAAGATAATTATTCATAACCGAAATCTTAGTTCAGAATAAAGAGATTAGAAAACTAAGTTCTGCGAGAAAGTCTGTACCATTCTATAGCACTATTAGTGGATTTCTTTATTTGCCGTCCCTTATCACACATATAGAGAAATTTTAAAGAAAAAAGATAACAGTTCCCACACCATTTCATCGTTTTTTTATTCAACACGCAGTACATTTCTGTAAGGATAAGATGATATTAAATGGTATACATACTGCGATTTTTCTAACTTTGCCCCTTAAGGCCCGTCTTCACAATGGAATATGCCACTGTATTTCGCGACGTTCTCAGTTGTGCCGCCAGGTATCGCATGATCGCGACCGTATCGAGCAGTCCTTGCGATCATGCGACTTCTATACTGCGATTTTCATAACTTTGTCCCTGACAGAAATCAGCTGTTCACGGTTTCATCCAATCGGGAGCTTGAACGTCACCATAGTGACGTCACTGTCGCGAAATATAAGCTCCTGATTGGATGGCAGCGAAATAACTGATTCTTGTCAGGGACAAAGTTACGAAAATCGCAGTATAGCCAACTTCTAGCGCACAGAGAACCAGTCTATGTTCTAGCGGTACGACGGAGAAAGGCGAAATGCCGTGTGATATTCCATCATGGCCATAGGGGCTTGAGGGGCAGAGTTAGAAAAATCGCACAATAACTATTGTACATCCAAGCATTTGATTGCAGAACGGAGCATTACAGAGTATTCGCTCTTTCGATCCAATACAATTTTACATAAGACTCTCTCTATCGCAAGCTGTATTGCCAATTCACAAGGCTCGATGTTATTCGGCTCGTCCATCCTGTTTCACGCGCAACTATTTAACATATTTACTGAACGGTAGCTTCGATTGTGTTGATCATACAGAGTGACCAGCAATCTGGCTTTTTGAAATTCAAGGTTTGAGATATCAATTTTCCAGGTTCTATTTCGCACATTACAACACTTTTTACTTTCTCGCTACTGGTTACAAAGTAGAAAGTTACGTAATGCTGCGCGGAAAAACGGCCAATTTACGAAAAGAAACTCTTAGCTCAGGGCTAGTAACGAAAAAATGGATAGATCCAGTTGCTAAATTTAGAAACAAATCCTATTACACGCGGTGTAAAGTCTATGTTTGCATCTATGTTTTGTGAGTCTATACCGAAAAATTGAATGACGGCAAAACATGTCTGCCCATCCGTCTGTCCGCGAACAACGCTAGCGGCTAAACCGTTCAGCCAATTTGCTCCAAAACAGATATTTATCGATCATTCTGGGTGATGTAGCGGCCCCTTGAACGTCAATCCGATATTTTGATTGGGGGGGGGTGTATTTTACATGAAGTCCCTGAGACATTTTCAATAACATGGATTAAATTTTGTTGTTTGATAGTGTGAAGAATGTTTAAGAGAATCGTGCAGACCTCATGTTCGTTGAAAACCCTGACTTCTCGAAAATTGCAGAAATGCAAATATTTTCGGCGTCTTCCTACAACTAGGCCTACATTTCTGGAGATAGAGATTTTTCCTTAATGAAATCTGTTCCTTAAAGATAGATTTTGTAATAAAGTCATGTACAATATTTCGAAAATTTGAATACTTTTCGCCAGTCGCGGCTCGTGGTTTTATAAATGGGGAAGGCTGCAAATGCATTGCATTACATTACAGTGCATTGCATTGCCTGCATTGTATTTCTATTAATAATTAGTTTGATACAGACGATTGAGAACGACGCGAAATACCGTGAGATATTCCATCCTGGGACCCGTTTCACAAAGGTTACAAGTTACTAGAACTAGTAATCACAAGTACTCGTAAGTTCTGTTTCACAACGATTTTGCTGGGTCCCAGAAGACAAGACCTCATGCGCCAAGAAAGAAAATCCCTAGTATAGCGCTCCTACCGCATACTGAGAAAACTAGTTGAAGGGCAATGCTACTCGCGGAGCTGCACAGTAATGCTATCTGGTGAGCCCGCCGTTCTTCAGACCCTAGATTCCACCAAAGGCTGTTTCGCCACAGCCTTCGTCCGCTGGTAAGCGTCTGCAGTGAATGCATGACGTCACGCCTCCTCGTTTTGTACAGGCCTTATGGGAGAATAAAGTGGGAGCCTAACGCTTCTCCCTTCCCTGTCAACAGCTTTAAATGTGTTACGGACGGCCGTTAACGAACCGATAAAGAAAAATTTTGATATGATTGTAACATAATACAACTCAGAATTCCATTATTAATAAATAAATACATTTGTAAACATATTTTTAAATTTCTTTTGGACGGCGGTTTCTCTAGGAGAGGCTCCGCCTTACAGCCTTTAATGACGAGCCGCGCCTGCTTTTCGCGTAATTTTGCGTGAAAATACGTGCTGCTTTACCACAACTGGTTTTCTGTTCGTTCCAAAATATGTTTCTCGCGCACCTTTCTCTCGCAATCGTGGAGTAGGGTGTAAAATTTTGTACAAAAATTAGTTTTAAAAAAATTCTGGTATTTTTGTTTTTCTAGGAAATATTTGTTATTGATTAATAGTTAGACTCCGCTTGAAATGTTCAAGAAACTACTCTTTCAGCCGGAAAATAGATCTCTGGACAGATGTCAAAGCAGGACTTGAGGTGCCGTACTCCTTACATTGCTTTTGGAACGATTCGATTCTTTGGATCGAATAATATTAGTTTTCAACATGCAAGTGTGAATACTTTTTGAAAATAGACATTTCGCAGTCGACATGAGTCCTAACGAGGTGTGTACTTTCTGTCTTCCAAATTCTATTTTCAAGATTACTAAAATATGATAATTTATTTTGATTAATTACAAGGTAATAAAAAAGAACGCTTAATAACATTGTAAGACTTCCATTTTCAATAAATGTTTTAGATTTTCAGAATTAATAAATCTTCATATTTACTTGAAACATCTCAGATATTTTAATTTATGGAATTTTAAAGATTATATATATATAAACGATCTTGCAATACAACAATTTTAAAAAAATGTTTACTAATAATATAGTTTTTAATAGATTTTAATAGTTTTCACATCAATTTGAATTAAGTTTCAATAGTTCCAGATTTTTTAAAAACGGATTTAGTTTTTTATACTTAACACAGTTTATATGAATTGAAAACATTTAATCACCTGCTGCTTAATAAAATAGGTACTCAAAAGCTTCACTACACATTCCTATTTGTCAGCAAATTCTCAATGGTATACGGCTTAAAAAGACTAATCTACTTGAAAAATGGTAGACCATACATCATGAGTAGAGCCCAGAAATTTACCAAAATTTATTTTTAATTTCTCGAATACTTTCATGTATACTGAGTAATGTACGTAGTACAGATAAAGTAACGTAATGCTGCACCAAAAAAAAATGCGATATTTTTACAGAAAAAATCCGTGTTGTAAAGCCTTGATTAAAAAAGGGGATAAATCCAAAAATATGTAGTAAATAAGTCCTAACAGATTATGTAGTCAAATTTCACGACCAGTAAGTGGGTGATCGCCAGCACTGCTCTATACAGTCGCGATCATGCGATTGTGTACGATATTGTACGACCAACAATTCAAACTGATCGCACGATAGCGGCAAACAAACCGGATATAGTTATCCGGGATTTGGAGAAAAAATCGTGTTTACTTGTCGGTGGTGCTGTACCTTGCGATCGAAACTTCATTACCAAGGAGACAGAGAAACGTCTTAAATACAAAAGTTTGGAAATCGAGATCAGACGAATGTGGGGCGTAAAAACACAGGTCGTCCCGATAGTTATCGGAACTCTGGGATTTGTTCCTCAAAATTTGAGTAAGAACTTGTCTAAACTCCCAGGTAATTCAAAAGACTGGGAAGTGCAAGAAATCGCTTTATTTGGAACAGAACCTTAGGTAGCTGGTTGCAATCTGGAGTAGATTTTATATTCAGCCGACTCATAACATCTTTAGTCGTGATGTAGTGGAATAATAATAATAATAATAATAATAATAATAATAATAATAATAATGACAATAAAACACAACACACTCGCCAATAAAAAACACTAAATTAATAATTTGTATAATTAGGGCTTATAATTGGAAATAAAATGCATTTTAAATCAGTAAAATCTAGAGTAAGTAAATATTGTGCATTTTAAATAAAGATTACCATATGAACCCATTGCAGTCCCATTTTTAAACTTGCACCATCTGTTTGGAAATATACAAGGATTATTTTAGAATTTTTTCAATTTTTTTTTGAAGATGAGCATTTTGAAAAAACTCAAAATCAAAATTTTAAATTCAAATTTCAAAATCTTTTTGAACGCAACCCCTATTGAGTTATATATTTTATGAAAGGCCATAAAGAAAGCTGCAAAATGACACCTGTTCCAGCTCTCTATCTTAATTTGGTGAGGTTCTACATCAATTTAAAAATTTTCGGGAACCCAATTTTGCAAAATTTTACATGGCTGTATTTCAGAAACGGGTGGAAATATTTTATTCAAAATTTGTAGTTTTCTTATTCTCCATTCATACTACCTATGTGTCAAATTTCATCTGAATCTGAGATGGTGATGTAAAATGACTGTGTTGATTTAATATGGAATGACCCATCCTGTGACCAGCGAGTCAAGGACTTCGCAATTCTAAAGCATATATTTCTGAATTTTTTCGCACATATTTCAATTTTAACTCCCGCCATTATCGTCTATCGAGTTAAATCATGCACGTTAATGAATGCGATGACGTATGTGAATTCGTGTTAAAAGTTGGAAAATCAGTAAATCAGAGAAAACGAAAAATCCCGGTTTTCAAATCAAATTCCCGGTTTTCCCCCGGTTTTCAAGGATTCCAGGTTCGTTGGCCACCCTGTCATAGACAACCGAGTTTTTCATACGTCACTCCCAGAACTCTTATGAATGTAATGTTTATTTTGTAATTAAGTTTAATGGTTTAGTTTCGAATAAATTAATTATAATTTATAGCAAAGTGTTTACTTATACATTTTGACGTCCTTCAATTTTCACCACGCGAGAAACTTTTTTATTATTGAAGAAAAGCCCAAACTTACAGCGGATGAAATGACACGGGAAGTCCAAATTTTGATATGTCAACCACGTTTCTGTATGAATCATGGTTTTTGAGTTAGACGGCGATAAAGGCGATGATTTAGTGCGCTCGGAATGAACATCTCATGTCGTTCGGAGATATTCAATGCGTCTGTAATTCTAAACACGCGATAGGGAAAGGAAAAATAGAGCATTTATTTTTGAATTTCACTTATTACAAAAAGTGAAATACAAATAAACCTTTTTTAAACTAGTGCTGCAACAGAATGGCACAGACTTTTCCGTATTAATTTTTTATTTCATTGTGTCTGCGCTAGCTATTCGGAATTGCCACATACTCTTGCCAGCTGCCATCTATCGCAGCACAAACAAAAAACCTACTCTTAAACGGCAATTTTCTCTTAAAAATTTTGTGCCGTTTTAAAGAAAATGGCGTTATAGCACTATTAAAAATGCGAAATTTGAAGCTCTTTTTCACAGAAATTTTTGAATTTTTAAAATACTTCATTTGAAGCACTTACATTCACAAATATAATAATTAAACTGCGCATTTTTGCCTACTTGCCTATTTTTTCTCTTCAATGGAAAACGCAATCTTTTAGGTTACTTATTTCCTCTGAGGCATTACGAGCATTATGGGGTGATTTTATAGTGCCTACAAATGCCTATTTCATGTATAAATGCCTAAATGTTGCCTATTCTCATATTTATTGATCAAAATGCAATTATCCTTAATACAAATTTTAAAAAATGTACTTTCTTTTTGCTTTTATCCCGCAAAATACATAGCAATCAAATAACTATCAATAAATCTAATCCGTTAATACCACCGTTCATGGAGTCAAATTATTTATTATTTCGAATTTTTAAACTTTTTTCTTTAAAAAGACTACACATTTTTTCTGAAAATTTTCTCCTCATATGTATCAAAGGATGGTACAAAAATAATACCAATTCCATTCTTCGCGAACCCTGTATTTTCGAAAATTGCAAAAAGTTAACATTGCAAAAGTACAATATTGAATTCTGAGATTTTTGTCTTAAATGAAATCTGTTTATGAAAATCAGATCTTAAAGAAAAGGTCATGTACATTTTATAAAAAACTAGTGTTGTTTTGTAGAATTTCTGCTTGAAATTAATGCAGATAATTTTTAAAAAATCTCAAAACACTACAAATTTTTGCTTAATATTTTTTCCCACAGACAGAAAAAAAGGAAGCTTAAAAGAATTGCCGAGGTCTCATTTTAATTGAATTCTGTGTATTTTTGGTAAAATTGCAAATTTTAAAATATTTTTTCAGATATAATGCGATAAACGTGTGCTGTTGTAACACTACTAGCTACAACATTGTGTTATGCATGGCAATTAAAACAAATTATACAATTTAAATATGAGAAAAAAAGATCATACTGTGCGCATTAGAGTATCACCTTGTATTTAATGAAAAGCAAAAAGGTAGTTACTGCAATTCAGCCTTTTTTGATCAAATAGCCTAACAATGAAAGACAGGGTTTCTAGATTTGTCAGAACAATGATGAAAGCAAACGCAAAAGCAAAAATGTTACTATATTAGGTTTACTTTCTACTCAAGTATATAAATAAGGATAAGAAAAATGTATAGCGTGGTTTGAAATACTTATTTAACGCTCTTAAATAGCTGTTTTACATTTTTAAATGCCTATTTTGCCTGCCTTTTTTACATTTTAAATGCCTATTTCTACAGTTTTTCGTGCCTATAAATCCGAAGCTTAATAATGATGTTTACAAATTGTTGGTAGTGTGCATATTAAAGATGTGAGAGATCTTTCAAAAAAATTACATTTGTATAATTTTTGAAAAAACAAAAAAATAACTCAAAATAAACTTTACGTCATATCAAAGAGTGCAATTAGCACTATCCGATCGAAAAGTTTGAAGAATTTTTTCTAGCCATTTCTAAGAAAATGGCGTTTGAGCGTTTCTAAAAATGCGGGATTTTGAGCTAGTTTTCACAGAAAACTAGCATTTTCAAGAAATTTTACTTGACATTATTTAAAGCACGTGTACTCATAAATATAATAATGTCAACAAAGCACCGCTAATGTAAATATTAACGTGAGAGACACGTAAAAAAATACGTTTCTCCAATTTTTGAAAAAACAAAAGAATACAGCAATGTGGCTTTTATGTCATCTGATAAGAGTACGTTTACAACTATCCCTACCAAAAGTTTAAAGAGAAAATTTGGAGCCGTTTTTGATAAATTCTAGTTTTTTGTAAATTTTAAAATTGTACACATTTCATGCAATATTGCGCGAAAACTACTAAAATTTTCAAAACAATGTACATGACTTTCAAGAACTCACTTTGGAGAACACATTTTATTTGAAGGAAAAATCTCTTATCATCAATTTTATAGTTGGAGAAAGACGCCGAAAAAATTCAAACTTTCACAATTTCGAAAATTCAGAGTTATCCGTGAAAATCATATGCCACCTTAATAAGTGTATTTTATTCTATTCTTACAACAAATTTAAAGAAAAAGTTTGGAGCCGTTTTGAGAACATTTTGAAAATGTCCGGAGGGCTTCTTGTAAAGTATCTCCAAATTTTTAAAAATCTTTTTGAAAATCGCAAAGCTTTGACTCAAACCAGATCGACCGAGGAATATTCATTTTGGAAGAAATCGTACCTATAGTTTAGGTGCAAATAGTGTTCACAGACGGACGTTTTTCTTTCAATTGGTTTTCGGTATCGAGGACCCACAAAAGAGGGATTCTGGCTACACCACATGTTAGGGGATTTTTTTTCTTAAATTAGCAACTGGTTTTATCCACTTTTTCGTTATCAGCACCAGACAATGAATTTTTTCCGCCGAAAATTGACCATTTTTTCGCGCAGCATCACATAACTTTCCTTACACTACGTATATTACTCCGTATATACGTACGTATACGGTTAAGTAAAACAGAATTAGAAATGTTACAATCGAAGAGCGTTCATGCAAAAACAAAAATGTCGAGCGAGAGTGTGTTAAAAGTTTAAGCTGGTAATAAGCTCAAAATTGCCCAAATTCGCGCAGGACTAAATTGTATCTAGCACGATCACACGGCACTTAACTACTTCTGCACACGTCAAAAGTGTGGTAGCTAGGCCGCGCATGCAAGTTTGAAGCAGCACCGCAAAAATTTTGTGAAAGTTGGAAGCGCGATTATATTTCCGTGAGGCGTAAGAAGAGAAGGAGGACGATCCGAAGGCTCAAGCGTACGTGAAAAGGGTCTGGTCCATGACGAGGGGCAGGGCATGTAGGGGAGAAAGACGTGGAACCAACGCGGGACAGCGGGCGTACGGCGAGCGCACAAGAAGTCGGCAGCAGCGCGGAGCGACGGCGTCGTACTCTGCAAGATCATCCGGCGGCGAGCGAGGTGTTGGTAAGAAAACGAACTCCTCCGTTTTGCAGTACTGTCGGTAGGAGAGAAAGGGGAACATTTAAAGAAAACGGGAGAAACTGTCCAGAATAGGCGGGGTAGTTTGGAATCATATTCAATGTATGAAAAGTTATCCATGCCGAGAGATTTTTACCTTGTACTGATTTACTAAATAAGTTTTGTTTCAAGAGGTTGTATAGTTTGTGTATTGTTTGGGAGAGTTAAAGTTTTGTAATATTGTTCAAAGTAATTTCTTGATGTAATGTGTAAAGAAGTCGAAATCGCTAGCGTAGCTGTAAAGTAAATTTTGAAATCCGTGCACGGGAAATTTAAGGTCAGTTAAAGGTATTGATTAGAAATAACAGATATAAGGTCAGTCAAACAGCTCTTAATTTAATTTACGAAAGGGTGTAATTCAAACGAAAGTATTAATTTAAATCAGAGGTAAAGAGGAGTGAAAACCTCCAGTTATTTTATTTCATTCAGGCAGTCAAGGTTACGCCGAATTTCTGTTCTGTTCGATTTTATGTGTTTTTTCAGTGAACAACTAGATCTTCATTTACTGTACATAAAGTGTGTTCATTTCTCTATAAAATTGTGCCACCGATGAAATTACATGCTCAGTTTTTGTTATCCAGCTGATTTTATTGTGTCAAGGGTTCAGACCTTTTTCATACCCGAAAGATCCTGCTTTCTGAGAATTCAAAGCTCGCTTCACAAGCATTCATACTAGCAAGCTTGACTTACAAGCGTACTGAGATTAGTACGAGGGTAGGTGGGTGTGTTAGAAAATATATATATATATATATATATATATATATATATATATATATATATATATATATATATATATAAATATAAAAATTACTTACAGTAAATTGAAATACCCAAGTCTATTTTTGTAATAAATGTATTTAAATAATTCATTATTTTACAGCAACATCAGATATGTACAACAGACACTTGCTTCCATGTTATATCAAAAAAACAATATTATTTACAAGGTCTTTAAAAATAGCACGCATTACTTAAAAAATTGTAAAAATTACACAATTTTAATATTCCATTCACATACATAATTTAATACAAAAACCTCATAATACACTTTGAATCAATAAGAATTTGAATACAGAAACTTGCCCCAAATTAAATCCTGAAACACTTGTGCAACAGAGATACACAATTAAATGACACTAATGAACAAATCAAGTACATCAAGTTATTTGTGTTTGATTCACAGAATCAGAGAATCTGAGCTAAGGAAGACTGGTCCAGAAAATTATAATATATGATTGATTTTTCTAATTAAAAATAATGGAATATAATAATATATATGCCAGGTATAAATAAAAGTGCAATAAACGTGTTTTTAAGGCATATTTTTAATCATACGCAAATTGCTAATTTATACTTGCACTAAGACAATAAACACTTTTTTGTCCTTAACATGTTCCTCATCCAAAGAACAACATGATGCCTTCTCTGAAAAAATGTGGACAGTCCAGAAGTTTACAACCAGAACAGTTTATTGGGTTTATATTGCTAATAGTCCAATGCCTCTTACTATCCTGAAAATATCAGCCTGTAAGTCTACAATCTAAATTAAAAGTAAACTAAATCAAATTAATGAATTTAACATTCACATAACTTGAAAACACCATTCAAAGCTTATTTTCAATAGTTAGTAACTTCAATACACCTCAGATTATTTTGGTCAGGGAGCAACTTACTAAAGCAGAACAAAACCTATAAACAGTACTTAGCAAAGTTGCAAAAAAATATTAGCACTTAAGCCCACTTAACAATGCCTCTCTCATAGAGTTTTAGTACAATCAACAAAGCACCAAAACTAGCATACAACCTAACAATAAAAACATCTGTGTACAGTCAAATCACCAACATGAAAATGAAAGAATTTGTAATTTTTTAATATTTTGAGGAACAAAGCATAATGGCTGAGAAAAATATCTTTCATTTATACTATTTAGCATTATTATGTAACTATTGTGCATTCTAAAAAAGTGACTGTCCAAAAATGTGTTAATTTAAAATCAGAAAACTTTTCCTAGAAACACTAGTTCAAATTTTCCAATACAACACAATTCCTCTTTAGTTCTCACAGCCAATACTGCAATTATGATATAAGTATTCACATTGACTTTTGTTATCTACATATATACTTTGAAGTTCTAATAACACAGGTCAAAATAAAATAATATTTTTTTCATTTGAATTATTACTGAAGATAATATTAGCTAAGAGCAATTATTCAATTGGCAACAAGTTGGACTGCCATTATTGAAGATTAATGG
The DNA here is from genome assembly GCA_031308135.1 of Acheta domesticus. Classification (NCBI taxonomy): domain Eukaryota; kingdom Metazoa; phylum Arthropoda; class Insecta; order Orthoptera; family Gryllidae; genus Acheta; species Acheta domesticus. The sequence continues at coordinate 193,568,061 of JAHLJT010002406.1, forward strand.
AAATTAAAAACATTTGCATTCCCAATTATATTAACATCATCATAAAATTGTATCAACCAAAACATTTAGGCTTTGAAACTTGTTGCCAATTATTCAATTGGCAAAAAGTTAAACTGTCAATATTGAAGATTAATGGTAATTAAAAAACATTTCCATTCCCAATTATATTAATATCATAAAATTGCATCAACCAAAAAATTTAGCCTTTGAAACCCATTGATTACAATTCAATAATTTCACTACATTGCTCATGAGAAGAAATGCATCGAACAAATTAAGGTATTTTACTACAAACAATCCAATATCTATAATTCAAATAAAACTACAGATCTTCTGCCCAGGATGAAATGTCTTAATTAGGATTTTTTTATTGTTGGTCACATACCAACCTTTCTTCATTTGAACTTCTTTCAAGAAGTTTTTATTCAAGTTCAATTGCAATCAAAACACGCAAATACACTAATGGTTCACTGATCTTTCTCGAAGACTCATTTCAATGGCTTTTGTGGTACTAAGGAACTTGTACAAATTAAAATTTGTTGCTAGTATAACTTACTATACACTCACTTCATTTTTATCACATCTGCCAAATGTGGCCATGCACACTTGTGATCACAGAAAAACACATCTAAATCATATTAAGAGCAAGTCAACAATTTTATGATTAACACATCCTCATTTCAGGAATAAAGTTACAAGTCAAATTGGAAAGTGGCTTCTGCAAGTAACGAACTATAATCAGCCATTCTTCAGCAATGATTTTCATATTTTTGTATTCACCAAAGCGATTATGATGAATATTAATGAAATATGAAATAAATTTCAAAATTTTCAGTTTCTATTGAAAATATTATCAAAAAAATAAAAAGTTTGGTTACTACTTTTTATAAAAGTACATCTGATTCTGAAAGGCAACTGTTTGTTCAATACATGAAAACAAATTAGAAAGAAATAGATAACACAAATTAGAAAGAAATAAGTACATACCATTATTAATATAACATGAACAAACAACAGTTTTGCATGTACAATGTTTTTATATTTTTTTGCAACATTATTCCTTTAATGAGATGCTCTAAAGCACAAAATTTCAAATTTTTAAACTATATGTTCTGCGAGATTTGTAACAAACATCCTGATTGTATTTATTATAAATTCAAAAAACTATGTTTTTCATTCTTAAAATATTAATGCATTACTATGAGTAATCAAGATAACCAAAAAATATGAAAAGAAACATGAACACCAATCAAAAGCATTATGATCATTAAGATCACACAGCATTCAACGCAAATTACATGTCTTAATGAAAAATATCAAGAAACTTAAAATTATTCTAATACTCCAAGAACCAATTAGGTACACACATTTCTGCAGTTATCTTTTCCTCCAATTACATCAGATTCTATAATAAATATGAATGCAAATGGTCATTAGGATGATTAATTTTTAACTTGCGTCTTTTTCTGGTTTAGAATGTTCTTAAATAACAAGCACTATATTGAATTTTACCACTAACACACAAGAAAATATTGAAATGGGTTCTATATTCTTCAAAAGTATTAAATTAGGTAAAAAAAATTTAAAATTAGCAGTTCATCTTCACATCTATTACGATATAGTTACCAAAAGAGGTGTCAGTCTGTCGGTAATTTGAGAACATTTTAGGCACTGTGGTGAGGAGAATAAAAGAATTGGCATCAATAACAGCCATCCATCCAATCTGCTTTTTGAGCAGCTTGAGGTGCAGTGTACGCAGACCTAGAAATAGGAAAACTACATCTTACATATGTAATAGTGAAATTAATGAAACAACTAATAAGAGCAACACAATGATGTAGCATTGCTTTTGCACAATGATGCTTTGTGGTCCAAAAAGCGATGAGTTTCATTGTGTTGTTATATCATGTATTTTATTCACACTTTTACCACAGTTTAAGTGTTACCAATTAATTACAACGTTTAAGTGTTACCATTAATTACAACGTTTAAGTGTTACCATTAATTACAATGTTTAAGTGTTACCATTAATTACAACGTTTAAGTGTTTCCAATCATCATATGTATTGCTCTAAGATGTGTGGCCTTTTGAATATGCTTAATAATTACATAATATAATAATTTGTTCTTTTTGTTAATATAATTGTTTAGTACAAAACTAGTTGGGAGATTGCTAGTTTTGAATTTTAAAATATTGAATCAAAGACTGACAGCATTCTCTTAGAAGCACAGAAGTCAGGATGATATGTCATACCTTTACTTGTAACCGTAAAAGCTGCATATAATTATGAAGAAATATATGCAAGACTTGAGTACTGGTTCAATGAGAAGAAAATCAAGATCATTTGAAATGAAAACATTGTTTACATTTGTTACATTTTGATTGCTGTGACCAAATCTGTAATTAATTTTAGGCGAGTGTCTTCATTAAACCATTAGTGCATATGATCCGATAAATTCAATGCTGAGAAAAGTGTCAACCATGCCTGTGATTGGAGAATTACCTGTTTGAGATATACACGAATCAACGACTCGCATTGTCGGAAAGTCTTAAATTAAATCTTATACGCTGTAACTTTCAGTTCTCGATTTAAAGCAATTAGAGTGCAAGATGACACATTGCAATTGTGTTGTTTCACATAGCTAGTAAGTTTTCATTTAATTATATCTAACATTGCTTGATATGAACAAATTTTATACACAATGAAAACATGAAAAAATGAAATAATGAATGTTCGTGTTTTCCAGTTGAATTGGTATACTAAGAAAATAATTATAAATAACTAAACTATTTCAAATTAATTTTCGTGATCCGAAATATCGGATCACATGCACAGAGGACACTTATCATTGCAATACAACAGAATAGCTGCATTTTTTGTCTACATTTCAAGCAACTGCTTCTAAATGAAAAATTATTATCAGACTATCTGTTGCTGAAATTTTGAATATGTTGGAAGAAGAACACACAGAAGGCGCTAATATTTGCGAGCAATGATTTTTGCTCGTTTGTAGAAATTATGCTTGTTAGATGCAGACAACGATGTTGTCACTATTGCCATAAATCATGAAGGAAACGAAATGGGAAGTTGTAAGAGGTGGTCAAAAGAGAAAAAAATGTAAAATTAATGTTTCGCAGCCTGTAGTTTTTAGTTCGTACAATAAAGGAATGGGTGGGATGGATTTGATGGACCAAATGCTGGCAAACTACAGAACTAGAATGCAACAACAAAATTAGTATTGGCTTATATTTGCTTATTTTTTTTTAAACTTCCGTTGTAAATACCTAACTCCAGATGAAAACAATATGGTCAAATGATGAGAAGTCCCATTGTCTTCTAAAATTCTGAAGATGTATTTGCCTGAGCTTGTTGAAAATGCATGAAACATCACCAAGAAGAGGAAAAACAGCCAAATGTTCCAAATACTGACATCTGTTTTGACAGCAAAAACCACTGGATAATTTCTGTTTCTACAGAAAATAAATGCATAGACATCAAAATGGATCAAAAGATTAAAATTTAGCTAAATTATTTTTAGAGTAATAAATATCTTCGCACACTGGAATTTCATCAGTGTCCTTTTTACTAAAAACATAACCGGATAGCCCAACAGCTGCACTTTTGTATGATATGCATGGGATCCGATATGAGAGATCACATTTTTCTTTTAAACAGTGGAGAATAAAATTTTGATAAATGAAATAATTTATAACAGAGTATTTCTTTTAGATGTATAATACATGGATATACAATCTTTTTCCCCAAAAACTAAGCCAGGAAACTTAATGTCCTAATGGGTTTTGATAGTAATTTGACTTTTTGTTTTCAAACTGATTTTATTGATGAAAAATTGCATAATTACTGAAGTAACTAAGATACATGCTTTAATACATTCATTAAAGCACTAGTGTCAGTGATACAATAATATAAGGAGTTATTGTCGAATTGTTAGCTGTATATCCCTTAGTATATATTGTATCATTTTGCAGAAAAACACCTTAAGTTTGTGCAAGTTTTATTACAATCCATTCAGTAGTATTGTGTCAAATTCTCTTGAACACATCTTTCACTCTGATCTGAAAGATTGAACATTGAAGTGAATTCAGCACTTGGCAATGGTATCACTCTGAGAATTTTCTTTCTTACAGTTTCGAAGGAACTTTTGTGAAGTTATAATTTAGCTTCATAGGTGAAATAGTTTATCAAAATAAAGATTTGTTTGACCCCAGCGTAATTTTACTGTATGATTATAAGATTTTTGCAATTTAGGAAACATTTCCTTTTTCAGTACCATTGATCAGTCAATAAAATCGAGCTTACTAGTACAACTTTTCCACTCTAAGTAACCTCCATTTTGCACTTATTAATGCAGAGTGGGTAAATTACATTGAAGTCACCAAAATTGTAGACATTCACTTTTTTGCAAGAATCTTCAAAACATGCTTTCTAACAAAATATATTTTAAATCATTTTATGATTTCAATTTCAATCATTTCATGAAAGTAATTTTCTGTTAACATGAATTGAAAATACACTTTCCACTTTCTTTGCTAAAATAAAGACGATGGTAATTTGAGATATTACATGCTAAATTTCAATTCTCTTACTTGAATATTGAGGCAACTATATACCATTCAACTCTCAAACTTTACTGAACAATAAATATTAAGAGCAGCATCACATTACTTTTCCCTACATTTTAGTCACTATACACTTTTGATGAGTCTATCAAAATAACTTTTTTTTGAACTCTAAAGCCTTATAATGTGCTCTTTCTTGTTTGAAAAAATTTGCAAAAGGTATTTTTCTCTAAATGAAGGAGAAAAACATCCTATTTTGGGGCTTTTGCCACATTCAACTTTACACTTAATTTGTGAAGTAATGGTAAGAGCTAGGAGGTTTGAATTATGCTTTCAAACACAATGTTACATTGATACTTTATGAGTCAAGTTTCAGTTTTCTTATCTGAATATTCAGAAAATTATTCAATGTTAAAATCTGTTTTTTTAACAGTAATTTTTTCAGTGATTTTCCTTCAATTTAACCACTGTGCATTAAGAAACACAAAATTGATGCTGGTTCCACTGAATAGAGTGGAAAAAAATTGTACCAGCAAGTTCATTTTTATTTAACAATTACAGAGAAGGAAAAATTGTTTCCCAAAATTGAGAAAATCTTGAAGTCCTACTGTACAACAATACTGCTCGAGGTCACAAACCATTTTAGTACCTAAAAAATTATTTCACCTATGGAGCATCACAAAAATTCATAGATTTTGGTATCAACGGCGCACGTGGAGAAAGTGTTATTAGCGTTGCGTGTGATATCACTAGTGTAAACAACGGTCCTAGGACTGATTCTTGCAGGACTCTGCTGGTAATGGGATGAAGGGATGATTCATAAGAACCAATCTTGACTCTGAAAGTCCTATCAGTCAAAAAGGATTTCAACCATGCAAGGAGATGCATGGCAACCATGGATGCTGAAATGGAAAAGTTTGTGAAATAGACACTGGTGGGGAACCTTATCAAATGCATCTGCAAAGTCCAGGTAGATGACATCAGTTGGGTTTCTGTTATAAAGGTCTCTAATCCAAGTTTGTGTACAAAAGAGCAGGTTAGTTGTTGGGGATCTGTCGGTTTTTTGTTATGAAGGTCTCTATTCCAAGTTTGGGTACAAGAGAGCAAGTTGGTGGTTGTGGATGTGTTTGGAATAAACCCATGTTGTTCTGATGGTATGAGACCTTTGGGCTGGGCAAAATCTTTTATTGTATTTACAACAAGGCGCTCCATGGCCTTACAAACAGGGCTTGTCACTCTTCCAAGTCTATATATTAGTATAATTGTTGATAATGTAGATACCTTTTTCAATAAAGGATGAGACACTGATATTGTCTGGTATCAATGTCACATTGATACCAGACAATATCAGTGTCTCATCCTTTCTAAGTCTATAATTGCTAGGATCCAACTTCTTGTCCTTCATGAAGATCAGTGTGACTGTAGCTGTTTTCCAAACTCCAGGTAAAATTCCTGTGTCCAGCGATTTACGAAAGATGGATGTAAGAGAAAGATGGATGCAAGTTCTGCGGCACAAGTTTTCAACAGTATAGAAAGGATAGCATCCAGGCCTGGTGAAGAGTTAGAATCTAGCTAGGAAAGTATTTTATACATGTCATCCGTTTGGAATTCAAGTCTTCAAGGAGATCAGTAGCTGTACCCCAAGTAGAGCTGGTAGTGGGCCATCTGGTTTTTGTCCTAGGAAATATTATGTTCATACTGTTTCCTGTCTCTCTGCAGATCATCATCGTCGTCATTACAAAGATATTTATATTAATCATGCAAAAAAGGCAAATCAGTCCTTTCAGTATAAATTCCCAAAATTCAATTATTTTATTTGTTTACAGAATATTCCCTTTAATACATGTAATTATAATACGTGAGTACAAGATTCACATTTATTAATGAAGTCACAAAGAATAAATTTAGGAACAATTTGTAATTACAAATCAGGATGTAGAATGCAATTCTTCAATTCTCAAGGAATAGCTTGAGTAAGTAACGTTGAAAAAATCAATTTGCTTACAATACTTGTTAGCGCACGGTAGCAGTTATCATACATTAGATTGTCAGTTTTCACAAGTTTGACAGAAAATAATAAGGGATTACATGTCGACATGCAAGGGACCTGAAATCTGATATTAGGGAGAAAATCATTACAAGTCATTTTACCCGATAATATTTTAAATGGAAAGATAAGTTCACAGATTGTTCTTCTATCCCGAAGATGAGGAATGTTATACAATGAGCAGTAAAGAGCCTAGTCGTGACAAAACTGCGGGATAGGACATCCATCGCGAAACGCTAAGTTGCGTCCAACAACCTGTGATTGACCTTCTCAAGATGATTTATGACCTTCCCAGTGAAGGGAGGCCTAACCTGGTGTACTTGAGAATAGGCCTAACCAGCGAGTTAAAGAGAAGTTTGATCACATAGGAATTGTGATGAGTTTCACAGGATAAAACCCAAGGATCGCAGGGCTTTGAAAATAATACTGTTAATGTGGTCGTTGAAATTGAGTTTACTGTCAAAGATAACTCCAAGTTCTCTGATGCCGTCAACCACAGCCAATATTCTCCCACTGAGTCTATATGGAAAAATAACAGTGTCCCACTTCCTAGAGAAGCTAATGGTATAGCACTTATCATGGTGCAATGATATGTTATTCAGAAGAGACCAATTTTTGACTGCTAGTGAATCAAGTTGCAACTTGATGGTGTTATCAGTATCAATTATCGAACGATAAATCTTAGCGTCATCAGCAAAAAGAAGGATATTACTGTGTTTTAGGATTGAAGGGAGATCATTGATAAACAAGTTGAAAAGTAAAGGGTCTAGGTGAGATCCCCGAGGGACTCCACATGGAACATGGAAGAAGTCCGAATGGATACCATTCATAGAAACATTCTGTAGTCTGTTATATAAATAAGAATTAATTCATGAAAGGAGCGGATCACCCAAATCCATCTTAGTTTATGGATTAAGATGGTATCAACAACCTGGACAAACACCTTAGCAAAATCCTTATAGGTTGTATCAACTTGAGGACCATCAGTGAGCGAATCAACAATAATTAAAATTAATCAATTAAAACTTTGATTCGTCCTGTTTTAGAATATGCCTCAGTCATTTGGACACCTTACATTAATTTATCTATCGACCATTTGGAAAAAGTACAATGTAAATTTCTACCCCACCTAGCTTTCAGAAATGGGGCACCAACTCAGATTTGATCATGACCTTTTCAAAATGTACTCTACGAGGTGACATAAATGCCATATTGCTCTATTCTTTTGTTTATCAAAAGTTACAAAAATGTAATTTTTTTGACTTGTCTTTCATGTCGTTAATATTTACACTAGCGGCGATTTGTTCACATTATTGTATTTACGAGTACATGTGCTTTACGTAATGTCGGATAAAGTTTCTTGAGAACTCAACCATTTTCTGTGAAAACAAGCTCAAAATTCTGACTTTACAGAAATGCTCAAACATGATATTCTCAAAACTGGCTCCAAATTTTTTTTCTTCAAACATTTCGAACTGATAGTGAAAATTGCACTCTTTAATATGTCATAAAGTTCAATTGGATATTTTTATTGTTTTTTCAAAAATTACTGAAATGTAATTTTTTTGAAAGATCTCTCGCACATAAAATAATAAGCACATTACTACCAATTTGTAAACACTATTGTATTTGTGAGTGTAAGTGCTTCAAATGAAGTGTTTTGAAAACTCAAAAATTTGCTGTGAAAAGAGCTTCAAATTTCACATTTTTAATACCGCTTAAATGCCATTTTCTTAAAAACGGCTCCAAATTTCTTGAAGAAAATTGCCATTTAGGACGAGGTTTTACTGTTCTTTAATATTCTAAAATTAATTTTTCCATTCTACCATTAGGAAACCAAAAAATTAAGAAAATGTCAAAAAAACATACTTAGGGCGACAGTAGATGGCAGCTGGCAAGAGTATGTGGCAATTCCGAATAGCTAGCCCAGACCCAAGGAAACACAAAACTAATACGGGAAAGTCTGTGCCATTCTGCAGCACCACTAGTTCTTTTTGTACAGGGTTCAGCCTGTTTGTTGTGATAAATAAATAAATACATTTTTTAAATACGACCAAGTTCGTACAGGTTGACCTGCCTTCCCTAAATCCATGCTGGGAGTCTGAGAGTAAAGGCTCAAAAGAAGATGTAAGATTAACACACACTAGCTTTTCAAACAGCTTAGGGATGGCATTTAAGACTGAAATAGGGGCAGTGGTGTGTCACATCAGATTTAGCAATTTTAAAATCATAAACATAAGTAGGATTCAAATCACAGTCAGACTGGATGTAATAATGGCGTTGTAAAAGTACATCAAGAGTGTTAAAGTTTAAAAAGATGAGATGAAGAAAGAAGTTTTTATGATTAACAATACCATTTATGTTGATGCTGGTTCAGTAGAGCCAGTGAGTTTAAAAAACTAGTAACCGTCTCATTAACCAAAGAAAGAATGGGGGAATGTGTTGGAGAGTCATAGTTGAGATGTGCCCAGTCAAGTCCCAGAAGGTCGCCGGTCAAGAGCATAGAAGCATATGGATTCGCTTCAGCAATAATTAGAAGATCGTCAGCATATGTGTCATGTAATGATGGATTGGCGCAAGGAGGAAAATATACCACTCCAATGATCAGACAAACCCCATTAATACTAGGATGCCCAGCCTTTCCCTAACCCCTCTAACGCCCAGGAGGGGTCAATTTGTCCCCAACCATATAATTAGGGTTGTTTTCAAAATTTATATGGTTTGTTATATTATTATATTGTCTGATACTTAATTACATAATATGGTGAATCTTACAACAAAATTACTTTCACTGACAGGAGATTTTTGATGCTTTATTTTAGTAAACAGTTGAATATAACTTCCTAGAAGAATGTATAACAAAACACGTAATAATTATTTGTAAATTTTACTCTACTGACAATTGCAAATTCAAAAATACTTATTTTGAAGAAGATGAACATTTTCTTAACAATTATTAATTGTTTTTAAAAGCAAGTTTTTCATAACGTATTTGATTTTACTGCGAACACTGAAATCGATTTATATGGTACCACTGCCTTCTTTAAACTCCATAACTGAAAATATGTAGGGGCCGTGACTATTACGTCAGTGATGGCTCATATTTCGTGTAGAAATAGCAATGACGTAATGATTCGTGCAATATGTCATATTATGAACGATTTTCTTAATGTAAAAGGTTTGTTTATAATGCTGGTATACAAAAAATGTACTTTTGGCAGTGATAGATGGCATCTGGCAAGAAAGAGTATGTGGCAATTCGATATAGCTAGCGAAAACCCAAGGAAATAGAAAACTAATACAGGAAAGTCTGTGTCATTCTGTAGCACCACTAGTTACTTCTGTAGTCACAATCACTCGTACTATATCCCTTGTAGTAATGCTGAAAAGCAAGGGCCATATGGGGTCCCCTTGTAATACCCAATTCTGCTGTATTGGACTTGACCTCTATCTGGTTGTCTATACGGAGATAGTTGCAGGTGAGGACGTTGTTCATTAGTCTTATTAGGTGGTGTTCCATTTCTATGAAGTTTCCCAGCCTGCTTATCAATGTTTGCCTGTTGATCATGTTGAATGCTTTACTATAATTGATGAATACTGCATACATTTTCTTTGATGAAGTCTGAGTGCTTTGTTCATGTCATTTTGAAAGCATTTCACTGCATGTTTTGTAGATCATCCTCTCTGGAAGCCGAATTATTCCTCGGTTATTCTGTCATGTTTAGATTTAGTTTTATGAAAATAAATTATATTTGTCAAATTTATGTTCATATAAGCATGAAAATGTTTAGTTTCTGCACCAAAAGTTCTACAACTTATAATAAGTTTTTCAAAAAATGATGACTGAGATGTGTTGATTCGGAGCGAAGTTGTGGTAAGAATAATATTACAAAACCATTACTATGGGTGAGGAAGTACATGCTGTTTTTGCATCACTGGTTCATCTCTAATCCACATTTTTAAGTAGTTTATGATGCATTTCCCTAGAAAATTAGGTCATTTCCCATGTGAGAATGTAGTCAGAAAATATACACAAAGAAATAATGATTTTATATAAAAACATTCAAAATTAAATAGTCTTTATGATAATAATGATGATGATACGCATACCTCTACTCAAGATATCGTTTTTCCAATTCATCATCATCCTGTCCCATACAACCTTAGAAGTCGTGCGACTTCCAATGACATTCCTCCACCCTCTTCTACTCCTACCCTTCCCATAACCTCCACGCTTCGGAACAACCTATGTCCATACTTCCTTAGAAGCATGAGTGCTCTTTCTAAAGATTGAGCCATCATTACATTGAGTTATTATTAAAAATGAGTCTGTTTATCTTGTGCTGTGTACTTCTAATGTAAATATTTTTACTACCAGAATACATCAATTATTTCTGACTTGTGATTGTTTAAATTTTTATTTATCAAGGTTACAAATGAATATGTAACGAAATTAATATAACAAAAATTATTATATCAAAAGTTATTTGAGATAGTTCTAAACCAATTTTAAAATTTTTTAGTGCGAGTATAGTTCTTGTTTTGTTTAATATTTTCAATTATAATTTGTTATTTCTTAAAAAATATGTACATTATTTCCTTTTTGTTCTCTATTTTTATAATTTTAGTTATTTGTATACATTTGGCCTGAAGATGAATGTACATCACACATTCGAAACATCGCCGTAATAAAAGTTGTTTATTTTATGACTGTCCGAAATCTTTTTGGATCTTCTTGAACTTTTAAATAATTCTAAGTGACAGCCTTACAAAAGAATTTCAAAATAATGATTTTGATTGAATTATAAGAGTTGTCAGCAAAATCCCCAACTTGAGCCTATTTCAAGATTCATTTAATGTTATTGGTCCTGTAAGTGTTGTCTAAATGAAAGAAGGCATTGCAGGAAGTTTAGTTTAGTTTAAAGATTTGATAAAGTACCCTTTATATTATATATTGAAAATCAGGCCTGTAAATTGTTAATCATATGTTAATCTACGCTCTGCTATATTCAGCCAATGCTACTACAAAAGAAAAGAAAAAGGTTTCTATTAATATCCAGGATGGACCTAAGGATATATTGTGATCCACTATCTGCATGGGCAATATCCACTGTGTGCAATCCACTATCTGCATGGGCAAAAAGGATGTTTTTTCCTAGCATTAGTAGTTTTTTTCTCTTTCTGAAAAAAATCTCCCTCTATTTCTTTTACTTCTATCCTTCGTGAATGCAACACAATTATAAAGTTGTGTTACTAACCCATGCAGTACACACACAGGACAGAGGACACACAAACCAATATGGACAAGAGCATTTAAAGGAAGTTTGTAGTCGAAGACAGTCATGTAGGAGACTTTGGCCTTAGCAAAATAACTTCTAGAACCTTGAAAACTATAGTACATTTCACACATTTCTTTTTAATGAAGGAATAGTAAAGGGATCATTAAATGTCACCCATACAGCAACCTATTCTGTGAAAGGCAAAATAGTTTTACAGCTCCATTTGCTAACAATGGAATAAAATGTTACTTTTCTTTCAAACTGTTGCAAGAGATTTTTTATCAAACTAATATTCAAAGATATTGGTAATGAGTTTATGAGGATGAAATAAATTACTCATTTAGAAATAGGAAAACAATAAGTTTTATGGCTTTAAAATTCAAGTGTCATGGCAACTACAAAACCAAAGAAGGAGGAGGAGGAGGAGGAGAAAAAGAAGATGAAGAAAAGAAGAAGAAGAAAAGAAGAAAAAGAGAAAAGAAAAGACAAAGCTTAAAATTTCATTAGGCAACGAAAAATAATTTGCTTTCTTTTATTGTTTATTTAATATTTTAAGATTTTATCAGAGCAAAAAACCAAAACTAATAACTTACCTCACTCTAGGAGCAGGTATGCGGGATGCAGGTCTAGGAATGTTACTGGCTCCTGCTGTGGATGGGCGACTCGCAGTTCCTGGACGGACTGTTGGAGGCCGTAGACCAGACACTACTCGTCTTTGTCCCCCTCCGGCCAACTTGGTTGCAGCCTAATTATAACAATATAAAGTTATTTCTCTTGTTGTGGCTATGTTCCCCTGAATTTCATAGAAGTCAGATTAAAAACATAAGGGCATTCAATCAAGGAAATCAAGGCTCCTTAATTTCTGTAAACTGTCCGAAGTCTTTAGCATTTTAAAAATTATAATGCTATGCACAATTTTTATCACTAAAAAGTCAAATACAATTATTATTTAATACAAAAATAATAACATTCCAAGGTCAAATTTAATGCAAGAAATTAGTTATATCAATTTAGAGCTCATTACAAATTATTCATCTGTAGAAAATCAACATTCCATGCCTCAAAATGTTGGGGTTCTACACTAATGCATTTGTGTAATCATAGTCACATCATGACCTTCACAGAACAATACAAATATTAATTCATGCCAAGTCTGAGAGCATGTTCGTCACATAGACAAGCTGAAAACAGCCACACTGGGGATCTTACATTCAGAATCACCTTTGATACCGTAAAAGCAGGGAATGACAAACAAAATTTGCTAATCTGTAAATATTTTAACAAGTTGACTTTTGTTGTAATAAATTTGTTACAATATATTTAATAATAATCCAGCAGAATGAATTAAAAAAATCAAAAATCCTCTATGGACAAATATTTTTGATTTACTTATTCCACTAATGCCAATACAAAACACAATTCCTCCACTCTAATAGATTTTATTACATCAGAAATAAAGAAAAGTATCCAAACACTGCAAATGAAAAATTGGAATCTGCCTTCTATTGAAATCCATAACACAGAGATGAAATAGTTTTTCAAGGAGTTGTATTTCCTAAGTTCACTATAGCTGCTGTTGAGAGCTCACTTTAATAGAAACTCAAGAACAGAATACGACCAAACAAGTTGTCATTGATTAACAACATTCAATCTTCAAGTCTTTGTACAAACAGATACACGGTTTCAGTAAATCAAATCACAAAAATATCTATTTAACAGTATTGCATCATTCACCCATTTCCTTGATCATGCACAACTCATAAAGGTAATAATTCTTTAATTCTGTATTATGTAGATTTTGTGAGAATAAATTACCAATCCAGGTTTTGATGTGACATTTTATAATGACTTTCTCATTACCTTGGTCATCAGCAGAGGCCGTTAATTTGTAAAAATGACTGTTTAATGATTGTAAAAAATGATTTCTTATAAGAGAAGTGCACACTCACTGTAGCCCACATGACAGTTGCTCTGGTCTGGAGCAGAGCATGATAGATAAATATAGTTAGATAACAAATAAATAAACACATTTTTGAGCAATGCTGAAAAATTCAACTAGTTACCAAAAAAATGTAATAGCTGCAATTGAAAATTTTCACTGCCTATTATTAAAGCTTAATGGGGGGGATTTGCTCAGCTTTGACCACTAGTCAGAGCAAGTCTTGTACGTTTCACATTCCATAATTTTTCTCTTCACTTATCTTTTTATGGAGTATGTTTATCAAATTAAGTTAATCATAATTAACCTATCTTGCATTAATTCTGTTTTATAATGGAATCTGTAAATAATTGGAATTGTCTGCTAATAAATTTTTCACCTGCTTTTACGGTAACAATTTACGACACACTGAACATTCAAATTTTCACTGAAATCTTTGGGCAAAGTATGAAAAGAACTGCAACATAAAACTAAAATGGCAACAAGTTCTTGGTCAATCATTTGAGGTCAAGCACTCGCATTCCTATTGAAGTAGATCTTTCTTCTCCAAAAATTTGCAAATTTGAAATAAATATTTATTATATTCTCATTGAATATTAATCTAAATCAAAGAGGTTTTATAATTCAAAGAACTGGTTTGGCCATTTGTTTAGGACCAACAGTCTTTGATTACTAAAAGGCCTAAATTCACAAATTTGATTGGTACAATACACTTTAATACTGACACTTTTATAGCTTGTTATCCACTGGATGTGTTAGTTTACAGTTTATTTTGTTCCGAAGATCACACAACCAATAAAAACAAAAATCACCACACAGGAACATGAAGTTCTTCATAGAACTCACCCGCTCACTTTCCATATGTGTGCTTTGTTCCTGGGGTGTTTCTTTTCAGATATTGGGTAACATGAAAGCTGCTTAAACATAAAAATCGAATTTTATCATTACATACAATACCGCTTAACAGTATTAAGTTAATTCTTGCATATGATGTAAATTAATGCCATGTGCATCTTATGTATTTTTATTGTAGCATGTTTATTTTAATTAGCAATAAGTACTATTTTGGAATAATGTTACATGTTAATTTATTAGACTTCTCAAAAGTTTAATTGCTTCTATAATCAAGCTCATAATCATAAAAATCATTTATTAGAGTCCAAAAATTACTGCAGATATACTAGAAAGTGAGAACTATTAGCAAAATATCTCAAGCATAAAAAAAATTCCCCTATCACCCTCCAAAGACTATTCGTTATGAATCTACGTCGCTCTCTTTCTGAAAATATTTTTAGTGAAATACTCAATATTTATGCAGCATTGGATGAAAAGGATTTAGTGTAGAAAGGCAGAAGAAAGTTGGATCACTGCAATCTCCTCTTTCATTAAAAATGAAAATTATCGAACACTTTTTACCAAACAATTAATGAAAATGAGATGATTGTAGCCTAGAACATTCTATGCATTTTGAACAATGGCAATTTGAAAATATGAAGAAAACTTCATATCCTTCTACACTAAAGTTGGAATGAAAAAGCATTAAGAATAATAAGTAACAAAATAAAATTGTTGTTTGGTTCTACAACCTACAGGTACTTCCAATCACAGAGGACTTGCATCATGATTGGCAATTGGCAAGAAGCATAGAAAAAAATAGATAATAGTAGTTGGAGAAATGATGGAAGACTAAAATGAATACAAGAAAAACAAAGAGCAACATATAAAAGTACACCAGCTCAATAAGAGCTTCATGCAAGGTGTTAATTTAAAATGTTAATCTTTACTTCAGTGGTACCATTCTCCTTGGAGGCATTTCTGGATTCAGATTCGCCCCAATAAAGTAGAGATTCACCATTTGAATTACTATCTTGTATTAAGCTCTTATGGAGGAAATACATTTTGATTTGTTACTCCACAAATGATTAAGCCGCTCTTCACTTTCTTTTCTTTCCTATATATGCAACCATACCAGAACATTGGAATGAATTAATAGAGCAAATATTAAATCTACTAAATAATGATCACCATTTAATCACATTAGAATTAACTTATCTTCAAAATTTAGCCAAACACCAAATAAAAAAAGTAAATCTACATTTAAAATTCCACAATTCCAAGTTTTGGTTTGTTAAAGTTTTCTATAAGAAAATACCCAGCCAATCAACCTCTGGTTTGGTGCAAGAATCTTCGTTATACAGAAATAACATTGCTGGTTCTTGCATCAAGCCATAGAAATTACAAGTCCAGGTGAACTTCCCAAAACCTCAAGCATTAAGTGTATTATTGGGGTAGTTGAACAATGAATGCAAAATTGCACCAAAATTTGGAAATAAAATCTCATTACTTGCATTAGATGTTTAGATGCTTATTTTGTCTGAAACACATATACATAAGGACATAATAACATATATCTCCAAATGAAATTTCAAAACAACTCTTTGCAAATTATTTTGATGGATGGCGTACTGTTTTTCAGAAGTTATCACATGCTTCACACTATTTCTCAAATCATCTTCAGTCCCTCATAAAGTAAAACATTTAGGGAAGTAGAAAATATATCTTCATGCCACCTTAAGACAGAAAAGCTTACCTTACAGAAATCAAGTAAACAAAATAATGAATTAAAAATGCTAAATATATTGCAAACATAATCAACCACATGCAGATGACATTTTCTGTTGAAAATTTTCCTGCTTCAAAAAGTCAATCTCAAGATTTTAATGGAAATGCATGATTTCAAGGTCCCTGATATTGAAAAAGTAACTTTTAAAACCGGTTCATCCTTTGATTTCTTTGTCTGATAATAACCTAGTAGTAAACTGTTCACTGTATTTTCTCCAAAATTGGTATTCCTTAAGTGACCTGGCTGATGTTGTGGTCCCTCAAATTTAATATGGATCATATAGAAATATGTATTTTACACGAAACATAAAAGCCATTTTGTCAGCAAATTTGTTCTTTGAATTTTTTGTTCACATATACTGCAATTTTCGTAACTTTGTCCCTTACAGGAATCAGCTGTTCACGGTTTCATCCAATAGGGAGCTTGAACGTCACCATAGTGACGTCCCTGTCGCGAAATATAAGCTCCCGATTGGATGGCAGCGAAACAGCTGATTCCCGTCAGGGACAAAGTTACGAAAATCGCAGTATAGAGTACACTTATACAAAAATGGTGCAAAATTTTCAAACTGTTCACCCTTCTACATTATTGAAGACTGGGATTCTTTCTTAATGAAATCTTTTCTTCAAAATTAGATCTTTAAATAGGGATAGGTACATTTCTTTAAAAACAGAAGTAGTTTTCAGATAATTTTCAGTGAAATCATGACAATTCAAAAAAAAATACACGAGATTTTTCCAAAATCCATTCAATTTTTTTCTTTAAATTATTTGCTGAATTCAAAGCAGAGTATGTTTAAATTTCATACCATTGGAAGAGGATAGGACAACACTGGACCTCAGCATAGTTTTTCCTATCTATCTTCATTTAGATAAGGGGCTAATGTCATTAAAGCCTAGTAGTACGAACTCAGATTACATCCCACATAAATTTATTCCATGGATAGAGGAAGACCCAGTTGTATAAATTGGAATAGAGCTTATCCACAATATAACGTCAAGGTAAACTATTCCCCAATTTTTGCAGAGATGAGTGGAGTAACGTCAACGTCAATGAAGAAAAAGAAGCAGTAGTATGCACAGAGTAATATATGTAGTATAGGGAAAGTTATGTAATACAGCGAGAAAAAACGGCGAATTTTTGGCAGAAAAAAATTATTGCCGGGCCCTGATAACGAAAAAGTGGATAAAACCAGTTGCTAAATTAAGAGGAATAAATCCCCTAACATATGGTGTAACCAGAATCCTTCCTTTGTGGGTCCTCGATACCAAAAAACCAATTGAAAGCAAAACGTCCATCTGTCCATCTGTGAACAACACTAGCGCCTTTCTTATAAACGGATCCAAATTTTTTCTTCATGCTTTTCAAACCAGTAATGCTTATTGCACTCTCTAAAATCACATTAAGTTCACATTGGGGTATTTATTTGTTTTTTTCAGAAATTACACAAATGTAATTTTTTTGAAAGACCTCTCACACTGTTAATATCCATGTTCACCACAATTTGTAAACACAATTAGATTTGTGATTTAAGTGCTTTTAAATGACTTTGTGTTTTTTGAAAACACAAAAGATTCCTGTGAAAAAGAGCTTCAAATTTCACATTTACAGTACTGCTTAAACAGCATTTTCTTAAAAATGATTACAAATTTTTCAATGAAAATTGCCTTTTAGGAGGTTCTAAATTAAGAGGAACTGTTCTTTAAGAGGAACTTTCTTCTGAACACTGATCTTTAATATTCTTAAAATAATATTTCCAATCCATAATTAAGACACTGACAAATTTATAAAAAATGTTAAAAATGAAATTTGGGCAGCGATAGATGGCTGCTGGCAAGAGTGTATGGCATGTTCGAATAGCTAGCCGAGACCAAAGAAAATAGAAAACTAATATGGGAAAGTCTGTGCCATTCTGTAGGATCAATAGTTAATGTAAGAGAAGCTGTTAGATGAGATATGCGATGAATGATTTTTTTTTTCTTGATATAGTGAAGTATTCCTCAATAATTTATTTCATCAACCACCTCATCTGTAAATAACAGAAAAGGAAAAAATACGGAAAAGTATGGGCTACTTGTTGAAGGATGGCTTCCTTTCCAAGTGTTCAAATAAAAAGTGAGGTGATCGACTTCTAGAAAATCATCATCAAATTTACATTTAATATTGAATCTGCGGGTATTCGAGCAATCTGCTGGTTTTGTACGGAGTGCGGCGTTCACTTGTTGATGAATTACTCCTACCACGAGCTGAAAACGTAAGATACCAACCATGCAATTAATTCGTTGTTTTCGCCTCGCTAGTGTGCAGTTCGTGTGGATGTACTTGTCGCTGTTTCTACACATATAATGTTAGTTTCCTGTCACGAAAACATTCCGAAGGAATCATTTCCAGCTCGTGCAGTAAGCGTCGTAGCATAGTAAGGGCACTGCATTTTGGCCGGAATAAGATTCTGTACAATCCTGTTCACAGAAGTCTGCTCGGAAGAAATTATTACCAAGATCTGCATGAAATTAAACCTCGGCATCTTCGAAACTCAACTATACGTATACACACAGCGACAAGTACAACAACACAAAGTGCACATTGAATTCAGCTAGTGTCCCCTTCGTAGGAGACTGATCTGAGGGTGTGCTTGCTCGAGACTTGGCTTTGCATGTGGCCGAGTGTTTTTTTAAAATATTTATGGCACCAAGATTGCCAGAGACTGCGCCGAGATCCATTCTACGCTGTGGTGGACGAATTAAGAGAAATGAATTCATGAATTGTGTGCCGTTTCTGCAATAAATTTGCTTAAATCTATGTCGTTTATTTCATACGTGTCCATTCCTATGATCCCTCTTGCTCTCTTGTTTTTGTTAGGTTGGTAGCAGTATGTGGAGGGAGTGTCTGTAAGCAAGTGAGCATCGCGCACCGCTCATAACCAGCAGATCGCTAGTATCTCCGAATCTGCTTCTCTTCTTCAGGACTTCGTGTAGCAGTTGGTTCACTTTGTAGATGGACTTCATAACCAGAAAGGATACTTTACATTTTAAAATTTTGTTATTTCTTTTTCCATGTTTTATTAATACATTAATTTTTTACATATAATGCAGATTAATAAAGTTCACTCATGCAACAAATCTTTTGAAAAACAACTATTCTGCAAACAGTTTTGCAAAAATAATATGCAATCCAATATATAACATATCATTCATCACCCACGAAACAGGGAAAATAAACTTTGGACACCCAGAGGTGCCTGTTGAGTTCATGCCTGAACGAACAATAATATGTCCCACCAATCAAAATATATTTCCCCTCCTCAATCTTCCAAATAAGAAATTGCTGAAGCATTGAAGACTCGACATTTTAAAATTGTTTCAACAATGGTCCCAAGTGTTTCAATTGTTTTGTCAGATAGAACAAAAATGCCTATGAAATAGTTCGTGCCTAATTTTTGTTGAATTTTCCTAACTTTCAAAGTTTGCAAAAGTTAAACATTTCATAGGTATCCTCCTACAACAGCATTATTGAAGGTAGATTTTTTTTTGTTAATGAAATCTATTCTTCAAAATAAGGTTTTTTAAATAAAGTCTTCTACAATTTTTCCACAATGTGAGTAGTTTTGGAGTAAAATAAAGGAAATTTTAAAATCCATATTTTCTCAAAAACTGCATCAATATTTTTTAAAACCTTCTGAATGAATAGAAATAAATGCACTAAATAACTTGGCATATATATTATTCTGACGTACCCTTTAATTTTTCAAAAATTACCGAATGTATATTCAGGTAGTATAACATTATGCAACTTGTACAAATGTGAAAAAGTGGTCATACATATAATGTGAGAATACTAGTTTATGCTGTTCATAATGTTCATAATGTTAAACTTTATTGCATGAGTACATGTTTTGAAAACGAGCAATGTTAGGAGCAAGTTTTCAAATTTGAACGAATGTAATAAAGCAACATTTTAAATGAATTGCACATACCTATTTTTTTGTACGACAGCATTATAAATTTCTAAGGGAATCCAACTTAATTTTGCCAAACGACTTTCTGTGATGTCTCGGTTACTTGACATCTGTGCAAGAAAACCGTGGTCAGCTGTTCCGTTTACCTCTACCACCCCGATTCTCTCGCTGCGATTGGCTGAATGTGTGATGACGCAATCATTCATGCCATAAAATGTAACACAACATCATTTGTGCCTATAAAATGCTCAATTTTGAATGATTTCTTGCTACAGAAAAGGTTGTTTTTAATGCTGGAATACAAAAAAGTGTTTTTTGGTGCCACTAGTTATTCATTATACTGTTATTATTATTGTCAACCTCTGCCTTCTTATTAATGTCAAATACTGACTGTATTATCAACGTCAAACTGCCACTTTGTAGAGTAGTGTAGATGTGAACATACACATTAAAATATTGTTTTGCAATTTTTTAGGAAATTTCTGAAACTTTGCCATCCTTAAAATTGTGCCACCTTAGGCAGCTGCCTGCTATGATTAAGCATAAAAGCACCTCCGTGGAAACCTTAATGGTTTTAAATGTAAATATATATTATGAACTTCAGTACAAAATGTTTACTGGACAATTTAAAGATTTTTATAGTTACAAACCACACATACCTCTGGTTTCCGAGTGTCAGATTTCACAGCGGTAGGCTGCATTCCCTTTCCTTCCCGACGAACTACTGGAGGAAGTTGATAACATTCTGAAATCAACATGGATCAAGAATTATAAGTGAAGATAAGACACATGGAAATGAGATTAGAATTAAAATTGAAATGGGAAAAGAAATGAAATTGGAAAGTGTAACATGAATGTAACTGTAGTCACTCAAAACCATACACAAACATATAAAATAAAATGATGTGCATTATTATAAAAAATATTTGCAAGCAAGCATAGTTTCTCTCCAGTCTGGATGCACAGAGAAGTTGAGATTATATTCTTTTGAAAAGAGGAAACAAATACATAAAGATAGAAAAAATTATAAAAGTGAGTCATTAATGAGCCATACAAATTAAATGATAGCCTTTGAAGTCAACATACAGATGAATTTAAGAAAAATCAGGGCTCCATGAATTTCAAACCCAAAATATCAAAATCCTACAGAGGAATACAAAGGTACATAAATATCATTTTTTTTATCTCTTTAAATTACAGAAGTTTTCTTTCAGCAAATTTATCATTATCACTTACTAAATCTACTTTTAGAATGTCAGCAATTACAAGAGGAAATATCTACCTAATCAAATCTTCCATACAAAAAAAGTTGTCTTAAAAATGTAAAACAGCAAGACCTAAGGAAATGATTATAATATAATACCATAGTAATATAATATAAATAAATAAATAAACTGCAATAATAATAATAATAAAATTTTATTGCTTGTAGACTTATAGAAAGTATAAAGCAAAGTCTGTCTAGAAATTCATTAAAATTACAGTATGTAAATTAATTACTTTTTTTAAAATTACATTCACTTACAGTAATAATTTAACATGTTAACACTATCTTGATAAATTATAAGTCAAAAATTATGTAACTAATTAATATAAACAATTAAATTAAATATAAAAACATACGTACCATTTGCTAGAGCATTTGTTGAACCAAAGGGGCTACTAGAAGGACTTGAACGAACAGAACTTCTTGAACTTTTCACTCGTCCATCCAATGAAGAATGATCAGAATGATCTGATAAATAACCCTGGTGCTGCTCTGGAATTATTTGTTTGATAGGTGAAAGTGAATCTTCTCCACGCAGCAAATTGATTCCTTGAAAAATCACAACAAGTTATTATCTGACATACCAACATTTGTTCTGTATAAAATTTAATTTGCTTACCATTCCTACTTTTGGTTCGTATTGGTGTTGATGTTATTTGTTTTAAACCTGTCAACCACAATTAAGTAATAAGCTTTATAAAATAAACACTATAGAGAAGAAAGTATATTTTTTGCTCTTTTTACTAATGATAATGTGCTTACTTTCTTCTTGGAGTCTAGCAATTGTTTGAACATCTCCAGCATTCATTAGTCGAGTGGTAGATGAGAAGCTGCTGTCAGATGCACTACTCAATTGGTCATCATCTGCACCACTATCACAAGAAGCAGGATGTCCACGATTGTCAGAATGTGAGTAAGTGCAGTTTAAACCAGCTTGTCTCGTCCTTGTTGTATTTAGTGTAGTTACTGGACTACATGTCTCTTTTAAGAAGGTGGCATTCAAGCATGAATCAGAGGTTTTCCGTGAATTAGTACTTTGGTCAGAATCGGAAGACTTCAGATCACTATTTTCTTCATCTAATTTTACAAAAGTTGTATTCAGTGAAGAATGTGGCACAATCTACAAGAAGATGAGCATATTGCAATAATATGTCGTCATTCATATTTATCATGCAACTACATTCTTTCAAGTACTTACAACTGATTTAGTCTCTGATGCAACTTTCAAAAACGTAGCATTTAAATTTGAATCTTCTTTGCAGAGGGTAGCATTGAAATGGGTGTTGCTAAGAGAAGGAAGAGTATTATCGTAATTCATGCTTATGTCATCTATCATCTCTGTAATCTGCTTTGACATAAGTTTCTTCCATGGTGTTTCTAATACTTGACGATTCAATATTGATCTCTCAGACATTCCTTCCAAACTGGGACGAGTAATACGTTTTTTGGGCCTTGTAAATGTACGTGTGTCAATAAAACTTTTACGAGTGCCTGAAAGAAAAAAAATTATCATTATTGTAACTGTGGGAACAAAAAGTGCATGCAAACATCATGCACCCATAATAATATAATTATTAATCTGTTTTCTTTACTAAAACCACACATACCCAACATGTAAACTTACAACTAACTACATGAACAATCCTTGCTTTTAAATTTCAGGCAAGTTTTTTTAAATAAAAATTGTTAATATAGTGAGTCCAGTTCATCCTTAGAGAAGAGAGATCAGTGGTACCGGGTGGGGATGGGGGAGATGGGAGTGGATGTTTCATGTTCTTACAGTTAAATTACCAATAACCCTCACTTATTCTGTAATAGGATCTTTAGTGACACCTCCAAAAATCTAGCTTGTGGTTCCAGATTATGCAAATGAAATATCTACATGGCATATATTTCACTCCCTTTACATCTCCTCAGAATTTTTCCCTCAATTACTTTTAGATGGCGGTCATGGTTGGGCCAATTTTGAGAGAAATTTCAGTCGGTTGAGGTCAGACAGACCAAATCAACAGAAACAGATCTTCACCCAAAGCCAATGTTTTCTGTTGCTGTCAAACGAGGTAGTTGGGTTCAGTATGATCATTTCAGTATATGATCTCATGTTTGAACGAATCCAGAACACAAGAAAAAAATGCCCTTAAAGCCAGATTGATGCTTGAAATACAAGTCCATGTTCAGGATGAGGCACTGGCATCTTGTTTAACATAAAACGTCAAGTCTCTGCAAATTTTTAATTACCCATGCATTTTATGCAAAAATATTTTTGAGATAAACTCGCTACACAAAAGTCCATTGATCGTAAATAGAAATATCTTTTATTTGTTGCAAGAAAGCACTCACTTTCCCACTTTCACTCATCCATTTTGCTGGATCGTCTCATTTTACTAAATTTACATGTTTAAAATTGCTTTACCTCTAGACAACGAACTCGCACAGAACACAGCAAAGGTACGTACGTCTAAGCAATGAAAGCTTCCCCTCAAATCAGCTCATGTCCCTATTTCCCCTCCACTGTGATTTTCCTTTTCAGCAGAATAGCACTATACTGTGATTTTCGTAACTTTGTCCCTGACAGAAATCAGCTGTTCATGGTTTCTTCCAATCGGGAGTTTGAACGTCACCATAGTGACGTCACTGTCGCGAAATATAAGCTCCTGATTGGATGGCAGCGAAACAGCTGATTCCTGTCAGGGACAAAGTTACAAAAATCGCAGTATAACTGCTGGTTTGAAACACTTCCCCGAGTTTTATAAGACTCTCCCAATCAACCTTCAGAATAAGTAAGAAACAAGTTTGTTAAACTAACGCCAAAATGATTTAAAATGAGTCTTGGATAAATGTATGTAAAAGCACACATATTGCAAATGGAGTTATTCAATATTTCACTGCTTATTAGCACATTTGGTCAAAAACTTTTACAACAGTTTTTTAAATACAATAAATCTTAATTGAGGCCAAAAGACTAATCCACTCACTTGACCAACCAGACTTTCTCTCTTCATAGAACACAAGATACAAACATTGATCTCATTCAAAAGAACTGCTGTTATATATAGTTATTTTGTGATCCATTTTATCTCTTCTTTCCTTATTTTTCCTTATCAAATTAACTGCATATTTTTATCATAGCTAAGACTTTTTTTGTTGGGTTCTAGCTACATTTTTGGTATAAATTTAACTATCACCCATAATTTCACCAATACTGATATCTCAAATTATAAATTTTATCACAATGCACTGACCATTGGTTTCCAGAAAGCACATACAATGCAACAGCTGTGACATTTCAAACCTGATTTGCTTTAGGCACATAACACACTGTCTTTTGCATAACTTACGGTGTTATGAGCATACTAAACCCAAAATGGCAAATGTGATAAATAAAAGTAGTTATTCTTTAGGCACCTGACTAATACATCAAAACTTATCCTTATAAAGATACTGCTAAATTACACATGTTATCTAGGGCAATTCACACAATTTTACCTAACTGGCCTCAGAGTTGGGAACATGCAAAAATAACAACTACACATTTAAAAGTCCTTACTTCAGGAACTATGACATACTGATTACAAAGAGAATAAATATAACTGCCACAAGACAAAACTGTTTTTCCTACATCTTTCACTCTTATTCAGTTATTTACCTTGCTCAATTTCTTCAATTCTATCTGTTAAGTGTCTTCGTATACTCTGCATTCATAATCATTTTGATTGTCAACATCTTGACGTACCCAAACACGTATATTTTTTGGAAGGTGGTTGTCATTTTTTGGCTTGTACAACCTACAACAGAGTAAACAATTAAGAAGATTATTAACAACTTACAGGTCGCAAGTATGAATGAACTTAAATGTCACTAGTAACACATTAGTGATAATCAAAATGACATTTACAAAAAGACAAAGGAACGGTCATCAAAATAAGAAAAGGCAATGTATCATTGCGAAATTCGTCTCTACAACCTTACCAAATTTCTTCATTCTGACAATTTTCCCAGTTCACTTCTTCTGGTTTCAGAAATTCGTCTTCCCAATTGTGGTTACTTTGATCCAGTCGGTTTTTATAATATTCAAGGTCTGACAGGGAAGACAAAATGTTTGGTTTAACCTCCAGATCAAATCCATTTCGTGAAAATTGTTGTGAACGAAGTTGCTCATTTTGAAGTTCCAGTTTCCGGACTTTGTCTTGCAACCTGCGAAGTTCGTCATGAGGATCCAACGAACTTTCCATATCTACAAAGAAACACTTCTGGATTCGTAAACATGAATCACAATGCAAAACACTATTCTTGAACTGCCTTTAACTATCAACCATTTTATTTTCCAACGTTCCGAACCTAGCACTTGCCGCCAAGTGCCAACTACATGATACTGAGGGACGGAACTTGCCAAAATATACTACCACTGTTTTACTCCCTTCTTCCAGTCAGTGTCAGTTTCAGGCCAAAGTGTAACGTACACAATGTTGCCAAAACGTTTTATGTACTTGAATCAAAATATTAGATCCGATTCATTGTATGGTTCTCACAAGGTACGGATCACGGTCACGATTGTGTCCACTTACAACCACGATGTAAGAGGCATCGTAATCATGAAGTAAATCTGTACGGAGACACGGGGATATTAATGTAAAGCGTCTTAGCTATTCGGCTACACTTGTGTTTAGCGACACCATGCGGCAGATACTCGCACCTTTCATGAGAATTTTTTTCCCGGCAAGCACATAAGCATGGTGAAACTAACAAAAAATGTTATTCGTCAAGTAAACACCATTTACACATACAAACTAGTGTATAGCGGTGGCCAAGTGCAGTGATGTCCAGAACAAGCGACCTTTAGAACATCTGAGGGCAGCACTGTGTGACAAGGTGCCAGATTCTGGATGCCGCGGACTACGTTACTTAACTGCAATACTTTGCCCTCAATGCCCGTCATCGCGATGGAATATGTCACGGTATTTCACGAAGTTCAGAGGTGTGCCGCCAAATACCGCATGATCGCGACCGCAACAAGTAGTGCATGAGAAAATGCGCTTCCTTGCGGCATGACGGAGAAAGACGCGAAATGCCGTGTGATATTCCAGCTTGAGGGGCAGAGTTAGAGAAATTGCCACTATAGTTATAATACGTATTTTTAACACTATAGTTATATAGCACTATAGTTATATAGCACTATAGTTATATACATATTTTAACACAAGTTTCGATTTTCTTTTAGTATATTGAAACCATTCTTATTAGAGGTTTTCCTCAACCTACAATGGTTTCTTGTTTTGTGTATGTACACTTTTTCGCAGCAAGATGTTCTTTTTCTCTAAAATAAAGTTGTTTTTTTCACGATCACCAAATTGTGTGCGATAGTGAACTGGGGCAAAAGGGGGCGGAAGAGACAGAGGACCTTATTTAGATTCCCTACTGTTCCCAGAAATGAGGAAAGTAAAATTATAGCACCCTCGGAACAAAGAGGACAAAAGTGGATTTCAGATTTTGAAGCGAGAAAAGTTAGATGTCGATTCCGAGAATGAGTCATTCGCGGCGGGGTCACATGGCCTATACTGCGATTTTTGTAGGAAGAGCTCTCAAGGCCACTCAAATCCCATCTTCGCGATGGAATATGTCACGGCATTTCGTGTCATTCACAGTCGTTCCGCTAGATTTCGCACGATCGCGACCGTATGAAAGCAGTGCTTGCGATCATGCGACTTCTACCGGCAAGACCGAGAAAAGACGCCAAATGCCGTGACATATTCCATCGCGAAGATGGGATTTGAGTGGCCTTGAGAGCTCTTCCTACAAAAATAGCAGTATAGCATGGAGGTGCGTAGCCGACGCACTTCGCCACCCAATTCACGCTTCGCAATTGCAGGTTGAGGAGGCTCGGATCAACACCACCTAGATTAATCTGGGTGGTGTTGCTCGCACCTTCGGACCTCGCATTAGGCCCGCAACAGACTACACCCGAGGAATGTGTTTCCAGAAATGTGCGACGAGAAATGTGGAAAATCGAAACAAGGTACTCTTATGGACCTCCACACACTAGAAAGAGTTTTCTCGTTCGCCTCTGCGGAGGCGAAAGAGGTCCTCGCTCGAGTCGGTCGGCGAGCGAGTTTTCTCGGACACATTTCTGTTCCCCTCATTTGTTTTTTAGGTTTTCTACGCTCTGTGGGATTACCAGACGTTTAAACATTTGGATTGGCGCGATCGTGGTTGCGAAGCTGGAAGCAGGTGAGAAGTGATATTGGAGTGTTTTGTAGTGTGAATATTTCGAGCAGCAGAAATGAATTTAGAAAAATTAATTGAGTGTGTGAAAAATTACCCGTATTTGTACGAAACTAGTAATGAACAATACAAAAATATAAAGTTGAAGGATGAAACGTGGAGGACTCTATCCGAAGAATTAAATGGAAGTAAGCTAACTCATTTGGAATTATAATTAGCATTTATGTATTTACAAACAGTTTATTGTTAATTTAAATAGCAACGCCATCTTTAGTTTACACAGCAGCTTAACTATAATTTTAACAGCAATAATATAAGATGATTCTTTAACAATTTAAAATATGTTTTCTATAACTAATTTTCATATTCATTAACAATTCAATAAAATATGTATTGATCTTTGTACTTTTCATCAGATTATTTTCTTTTATATTTGGAACAAATGACCTTGCATTTCAAATCACATATCTTGTGATGTTGCAATGGGTGTTTTCAGATGCCAAAGAAGAATGGAAAAAGTTAAGAGACTGTCACCGAGATGCCCTTAAAAGGAAAGTTGTACGTTCAGGGCAAGAGGGACAAGTAAAAAAAAAATGGAGATATGAAAGAGCAAATGGCCTTCCTTTTGCCTTCAATGGCAAATAGAGAAAGGCATAGGCAACATGCAAGAGGAGGCCAAATTGTACCAGTTACAAGTACAAGATATTGAAGAAGAAAATGCCTTGTTCTTCTAGTGCTGGAAACTGAAATCAAGGAAACTTCAAGCACTCCAAATTGGGGAAAAAAGTTGACCCAATTTTGGAGTACTTGGAAAAAGGAAGGAGGGAAAGAGAAGCCAGACGGCAAAGTAGGATGAAGGCAGATGAAGAAAAGGACGAGTTAGATTATTTTTTTTTTGTCTATGTTACACTCCACCAAAAAATTACCCAAGGCATACCAAAGGCACATTAAAAATATTTTGTTTGCAGCAGTCCAAGAGGCAGAGGCACAGGTGGAGTTGGAAGAGAATTCATCAAGTGATTGCGTGTATTTTGCTAATGAATAAATAAATACTTATTAGGAAATGCTGGATTACTTTGTCATTAATGTCTCATCAAAATGTTTATTCCATGATACCTATAATTTTGTGAGCCCCATCAAATAAATTTAGTGTGTGATAAAATAATGCATGGTAAGTATATTATTAATTTTTAAATTAGTGTAAATGTTGCAAAGATTTACACTCATTTAAATATTAAGGAATTTACAAGGAAATCTTTTATAATTTTGTTTTGTTTTGGTGGACTTGGAAGTTACAGATAAAATAGGTATTGTTCCACAGAATAGAATTACAAACTTAAAGATAACGCCTTTTTAATGTAAGTTAAAGTTGTATGAAATTTATCAGTAATAACTATGAATTAATACTTTTAAATATGGTTTATTGTATCAAAGAATCTCATTTGTTTAAAATAGCTCAGAGGGGTACAGATGAACACCAAAGTCATGCATTCTAGAGCTACGTTTCAGCTCTTGAATTATAAAATTGTGAAGTAAATAAGAAGAGGTTATCAGTGTATTTTTTGAGAAAAATCTAAATCTACAATTCAATTTTAAGAATTATTTTGTTAAAAATAATAATACAAGAAAATTCAAAGGTTAAGTCAAAGATAAAACAAAAGAAACATTTAAAAATGACCTTTCCTAATTGCATCCATTTGCCATGGAATACTCCCTTGCGATGAAAAAAATTTCATGTATTTTTCTCTAATTTCAAATGCTTTTTTTGTAGCATTATAACCCTAATGTTTTAATGGAATTGAACTGGTTTTTAGGTTCACTGAAATCTTCTTCCTCTCTAAAATTAATCAAGTCTTGTTCTACACTGTGAGTGTTCTTTTGAGTTCTGAGGTAATTATGTAAAACTACTGTTGCTTTCACAACTTTGTCCACTGTTTTTATATCGCATTCGAATGGTTTCAGGAATACCCTCCATCTTGCTGCTAAAATACCAAATGCACTTTCTACTAATCTCCTGGCTCTAGAGAGCCTATAGTTAAAAATTTTCTTTTCAGTTGCTCTGCAACTGAGTCTTAGGAAATGGTCTCATTAAATTCTCTAGCAGGGGAAATGCCTCATCTCCTACAAATACATATGGGAGACTGTCTTTACTACCTTCTAATATGCATGGTTCTGGAAGATCAAGTTTATTACTTCGGCAAGGCCTTTCCAACATGCTTTCATTAAAAACATGTCCATCACTAAATTTACCACAGGAGCCAATGTCTACAACAGAAAACTTATAGTCAGCATCAACCAACTGCAAATAGAATTATGGAAAATTGTTTTTTTATAATTAAAGAATTGGGATCCACTTTTCATGGGCTTTCTTATAACCACATGTTTCCCATCAATTGCCCCAACACAGTTATTAAACTGCCAAAGCTGCTCAAAATCTCTGCTATTGTGAAGCCACAACTGTTTATCTGGCTTCGGTAAGTACAGTGGTTGTAAATGTGTCCATAGGGCATCACAGACCTCATTAACAATCTGGGCTACTGTACTTTCTCCTATTCTAAAGCTATAAGACAGTGTTCTATATGACACCCCAGTGGCTAAATATCTGAAAGAGAGAGAATTGTGTTAGTCTTGAACATCAAAAGTAAATCAAGTGGATTTCTTTTTTAATTGACTGAATCGTTGAAAATGTATTGTTAAAAACAAAATATATTAAAAAAGTATATTTATTTTCAACAATGAAGTTAAGAATATTTGCCTTAGGGTGACGGTTAGCCGTTCTTCGGTTCCAATGGGCCTCCGAAAATTAGTGTATTGTTTTTTATGGTCGATTCCACGATCTGGTGAATGTCCATAAATTGCACCCTGGTAACCCGCAAATATTTCGAAAGGACTCGTCATCTAAATCCGGTACCAGACTGTGGAATTCGCCTTTTTCTTCGCGAAAGCGAATGTGGTTCCTCACCCACATGCTTCGGAGTCGTTTACGAATTAAATGAAGAATAACTATTTCCTCTTCTTCGGACTCTGCATCATCTGACGATTCCATTTGATTTATTGCAACATCGTTCATGGTGAGTTCAAAACAATATCAAATGAAATAATTAGGTACCTATCACAGCCAGGGGCAGGATTCGCGCGTAGGCACAGAAAAGCACGTGCCTACGGCGGCAAAGTTTAGAGGCGGCAAAAATTTTGATCATAAATTTGTGACAATACATTTCTAAAATTTATATAATGAATTAAATTATATATATTTTAATAAATACAATTTTGATAATATGAAGATGACTTATTTCGTTTATATTTTCTAATGTTAATAGTACAGATGTACATAATTTAAGAATTAATCGTAGAACAACGGTCGGCAATTTTTTAATGTGCCTACAGGCGACAAAATTGTTATTCCACTCTGATCACAGCTCATTTCATTTCCGTGTAGCCCGCCTCTGCAGGACGCACAGAAACCAAAAGTATACAGTGTTATCGAGACCCACGATTGTGGCATTTCGAGACATCGAATGACTCTTTCTAGTGTGTGGACGCGGCCTCGCTGGCCTCTTTCCGCATTTCTCGTTGCACATTTCTGGAAACACATTCCTCGGTGTAGTCTGTTGCGGGCCTTATACTGCGATTTTTCTAGGAAGGAGCGACCATCAAGGCCACTCAAATCCCATCTTGGCGATGGAATATGTCACGGCATTTCGCGTCTTTCTCAGTCGTTCCGCTAGATTTCGTACAATCGCGACCGTATGAAGCAGTGCTTGCGATCATGCGACTTCTGCCGGCAAGACCGAGAAAAGACGCGAAATGCCGTGGACATATTCCATCGCGAAGATGGGATTTGAGTTTCCTTGAGAGTCGCTCTTAGAAAAATCGCAGTATAACATAAAACATCCTTGAGTCTATCCAACGCAGATTACGCACGCCACTGTGCGCGACCAACGCACTTTCCCTGGAATGTGACGCTTCGCTACTCTGTCACAAGTTGAGGACGAGGCTAGGGTACGGATGAATACTGGCTAAGGCCTTCCACCCTGGCGTCAAAATTAAACATCCTTGAATCTTTTCAACGCGTGTTTACCAACACATTTTATAAGATTACACATTAAAAATAATTTTACGCGTATATTTTTATCATGTTCTCCAGGAAAGCCTCCGTTTTCTGCTTCCTATACTGCAATTTTTGTAGGAAGAGCTCTGAAGATAACTCAAATCCCATCTTCGCGATGGAATATGTCACGGCATTTCGCGTCTTTTCTCGGTCTGCCGGTAGAAGTCGCATGATCGCAAGCACTGCTTCATACGGTCGCGATCGTGCGAAATCTAGCGGAACGACTGTGAATGACACGAAATGCCGTGACATATTCCATCGCGAAGATGGGATTTGAGTTATCTTGAGAGCTCTTCCTACAAAAATCGCAGTATAATTACCCCATAAGTTTTTTTCCTCCATGCATACTGCCCGTGAACAAATCGTGCGCGTCCGTATCGTGTCACAACAGTATTTCAGCCGAATTTTCCTTCTTGCAATGCGTTTCTCGGTGCTCTGAAGGCACTGATGCACCAAATTTCACACAATATTTCTGCATACTGATTGAGCTGCATAGTCACAAATATAATATTTAGCAGACTCATCATTAGACATCGGTATGCGTAGGGAACTGCCTATTTTTTTTCTAGCGAACTTATTTAAAGGCTGATAATATATGTGCACGAAATCATGACAAATGATGACATATGACCAAGTTTTATAATGCTTATTTTTTGCTTATTTTAGCATAAATGCCTTTTCTTTAGAAATATTGCAAGTTTTTTGCTTTTTTATGTATTATTTTTATATACAATGCCAAGATATCAAAAATCAGCCATGTCCAATCTGACCATTCATTACGAAACCTTCAATTCACGATTTCTATTTTGAAATTACGAGAGAATTCCTGAAAGTATACCAATATATTTTTCACCATTTCCCTATTTCATAAATACTAGCCACGTTCTGAAGAAAACGGTCGATTGACAATACACCCAGGGCACTTTTTGAGTGGAAATAAATGTAAATTCTTAGGTTTCAGAGTTGCTAATGTTGGACTTCTAAAATACACGCCAACACATCAGTAGGTGTCCAAAAATCCTTCACTGTATTC
>JAHLJT010002406.1:193602115-193647275 GCA_031308135.1 Acheta domesticus
CTTGCTAAGATTGAAGAGCAATAGCAGCCTCGTGCCCTCGAAGTGCCGAGGTTTCGAATCCCACCTGGGCATGGATGTTTGTGTGAGTGTGTGTCTATATGTTTTTTCATTTGAGAGGAGTTCATTTCATTTGATGAGAGTTCATTTATCATTCATAATTTCATACCACTTTCCCCAAGGGCGACAATCTTGGGGTATAAAAATGCTGACGCCACCCAAAACAAATCAACATGCAGCTTACCCCTGGGAAAATATACTGGGCCTCAGTGGGTACAGTTGCATGTTTACATGGTCCTAAGATGAACACAATTGTTGCGCGAACAGAAAAAAGTTAACCATCAGTCTTTTAGGTAGCAAATTCTATTACTGTGATCGATGATATTTACTAATATGCTTACTAGTGGTGAGGGCGATGCTGGTCATTGGTTAGATGCAGCGATGACCGAAACAATATTATAAATATAATTCATTTTCAATATTTTAGAGAGAGATCTAAGATACCTTAAATCATTAGTTAGACCAGTTCTCACATTTCATTCTGTGTATGGTCCCTTTGCTTTCACACATGTTGCAGGGGGTAGAGACAGTGCAACATACATATACATTTATAGGATTGCAGCTCATACTGTAGGTTTGAATGATCCTTTTATATCCCATGAATACAGAGACAGAGATCCCTCTGATGAGCATCACTTCTATCTCTTAGACATCATAAAGAACTGCTTTTTTTTGTATAAAAAACTAATTTGAGGAATTGGTGGATTGTAGTATATATATTTAACCCAACTCAAATTTAAGTTTCCAAGCTATCAATGAAGACCACATGAATTTTTATGATTAAATTCTATAAATCAGTGTGTACAGCAAATTCCTGTTCAAAGCAGGGTGGAGAATGAAGTTGGGCCTGATTCAATTCAAATAAAGAGTTTAAATGTGGCTTGAATTAAAACAATGGAAGTATGAAAGATGGTTTATTAACATTTAGATGATTCTCTTGGTTTATTATACTGTATTTTATTTTAATTATTATTTGTAAATTTTGGGAGATATTACTTTATTATATTGTATATTTGCGAGATGATGTTTTGTATTTATAAATTACTGTTACTCCAACACTCACAGTATGCTGTTGTAATTGGGGAGAAGTGTCTGTTTATAAATAAATATAAGAATTGAATATTTGTAAACCAGTCCATAGAAATTTTAATGGTCATAGTAAATAAAAAAAAAATAAAAAACAGCTGAGAAACAGCTGTTAAACGAGAACCATGCAAAGGATTAGCCAATATTAGCACATTGAGCTCACTGACAATCATGATGACTCATCCGGCTGCTTCGTGCCACATTCCTTTGCATAGTGGTAAGCACTCTGTTTTCATAGAATCTTCGCTGTTCCCAGCCATACTTGATGAAACATGCAAATTATAATGAATTTGTGAACACAAAACTTTAGATAATTTCTGGTGAAGTCTCCCAAATTTCAAAAGTTCTCAATTACGGTGCATTTTCTAATTAACTTTTCTTGAATACAGTTCCAAAGCTTCTGACAAATTTTGAAAGAAATATCTGCATTTTTCCCCTAGGGCTTTTATCCAGCCAACAACTGGTTACCATTTATGATCCAATGAGACGCATATTCAACCATACACTAGACACCAATACACTTGCAGGCTTCCTTGATCTGGGATCAACTAAACATTACGCCCTCCACAACGCACTATGTGAGAGACAAGGGACAAACTACCAACACCAAGGAGACAAGGGACAAACTACCAACACCAAGGCAGGAATCAAACCCACGACCTTTCAGACCAAAGCAATGAGTCAGCATACACTCTTAGCTACCCTGGCAATCCAGGTGGTGAAATATTAAAAGTGTATAAAATTAATGCAATTGTTATAATTTTATGTATTATACCATAATTGCAAATAATAAGAGTAAGTGGTATGTTGTAGCTTTACTAATTTCAATTTCATAATGTAGCATTGCATAATAAACATTAATAGAAAATTAATGCAACTTTGTCTTGATTACTTAAGAAAATATTGGTTGTAACTCTTATTCTGAAATGAAACTACTAAAATTTTCTGAATAAAAGTTACAAAGATGAAAAGTTCTATATTAACAATAAATCTTCCTGAACTTCATTATCATTATTTGGAACCAGCAGCTCACTATACACAGACAAATAATAAACAGGTTTACAGGTCACAATTCTTATTATACGTTTGTGTTTTACAGCAGCAATCATCTTTCCAGTTGGTCAGCAATTCCATATCATGATTCTGGAAACGATTAATGGCCTGTTATTTTCTGTACTTTTCTTTCTAGGGTCTACCTGCAGCTTATACAGCAACTTCTGACTTCCTCTCATTAGGCCTTATATAAAGACCCTTCAAAGTATACTGTTATCTTGAGACACACCATACTTTTCAACTCTGTTCACAGTTCTCCCTCCCTAGACATCAACTAATTTCCCTTTCTGTGGCGGAGATGAAGTATGGAGATGGAGGGTTAGCACAACATTGCACTGAGCTGTATATCTGCTAAGGCATGACATGCACAGCTACTTTTCCTTAATTCCCATCAGTATATCTACCACATCCAACCATGGCTCCACATTGAAGGGTTAATCATTGCCAAACATACATTAAACATTTGCCATTATAGTTACTAGAGATGTTGGACTTCGTGATTTGATGGATTCTTGAAATTGATTCACAAATCTTAAATTTGTGAACGAATAAATAATTCTCAACTAGTTTCAAAATTAGTGCTGATGCACAAGTGTTCATGTTTTTAAATTGAAGAACTTATTAATGCTGTATTGATTGTGACATTTTAATGTTGCAAATTTTATTGATACAATACAATTTTAAGGAAATCTACAAATATAGATTGATATTGCCTCATCAATCACAATCCATCAAGAGTACAACTAACAGAATAACTTCAAAAGGACAATTGCACTATGAACCACATACTTTTTTCAAAAAAAAAAAAAAAAAAAAAAATTTTTTAAGACCGCTCATCAGAGGAAAGAAAACAAAGTGTTTCTTTCACATATTTCTAAATGTGTTGCCTTCAGGGAAGGACCTCTTAGCTTTCAGCTTTAGAACTCTGAAGGAAGTGGGTGCTTTGCGTTTACAGGTGATCACACATTTCCTGAAGCAAATTTCCCTTACTTTTCAGTTGTGAACTGCATGGTAGGGTGTGGTAGTACACCGATGGGAATGAAGGAAAGGAGCTGTGCAATTTTTTTCTTCTTCCTGATAAGATTTGTAATTTTACACTACTTAAAGAAAACATTAAAGATACCATGATACTAACTGGCACTTTTTTATCTCACCATGGCAAAGTTAAAATCCTGATATAGTCTGAGTATCCGGCATCTGTCCATGTGTCAAATCACAGTGAGGCAAAATAGAATAAGGAATGGGCACTTTTTAAAAATGAATAATCATAGTTATATAGTAAATAATTTCTAAATACTTAAAAGGACACAAAATTGATCATACATGTGACAAAGGGTTAACAAAATACCCAATCACACAACATATCAAGAATTAATCTTCTATACGGAGTGCTAGATCTGTCTTATTCATCAGTGTTGGCAAGACGGCCACTAACAGAATTCAAATCTTAATGCTGTGAAACATTTCTAAATACACCCAGATCTGAAAATTAAATGTTTGCTCTTTTCTGAACTACTCTTTTGATCAGACATCAACTCACATCTATCTGAAAATTAATAGTACACAACTACAAACCTTCATATTTAGAAATTTCTTCATCCATATCATCTTTCTTTGCTTCAGAAACAATCCATTTTTTTGTTTGAATCGTCCCTCTCATCATCAAAATGTTCGGCAAGGTAAGTTGTTACCTGATGGTGTAGGACTAACATATACTATTTCTTCATCAGGAACCATATCATCCTTCAAAATACCAACAATTACATAGATTGCAAAATGTTTCAATTTTGTTGAGGACAAAGAACATTTATTTCACATTTTATCATAAATTATGATAAGAGTTGTAAATACACTAAAGCAAATACCCTTCGTCCCACTTATGTGAATCTACTTACTATTTCTTCTGTAACCACAGCCTCATCACTGTCATCTTCTGACGAGCACACAGAGACACAAAACACAGAAGTAGAATTGCAAAAATCGTCAGTCGAACCATTCTGGCACTCTAAGTATGAAAGGAAATAATTATTTTACCTAAAACAAAAGCCCTGACAGATAGCAAATAAAATAAACACACTTCAACTTACTAAATTCATGACTCAAGATAAAGAAATATTTTAATTCTTATTGAATAACGATAGTGAATAATAAGTCTGGCTCAGAAATGCAATAAAGTAAATCATATTAGTGATAGCTACTATTATGTCACGTTGCCGCCGACTTACCAGTAATACTTAAATCCAATATTCCCCAATTCCTTTATAACCTATAAAGCAACACAAGCATTTCTAATTACAAGACCACATCATCTCATTTATTTTTTTGTCAATAGTTATATTATTCCTATAACACACCACTTCCAAATTCATACACAATTCTCGCCCAACAAATTCGAGACTTCGAGCTTCCTCCCCTACTGGTTACGCGACAAGCCTTCTTCAGACAAAACCACCATCACCAACAACAGTTGGCCGCAAGCAACGTGAGCAACGTTGACACACTGCACGTTCAAAATAATTTTATACTCATATCGTTTTTCGGTAGTATCGGAATTAGTTATACTAACTTGATATTGTTTATACATCTATCAACAACCGAAATTAGTACATATTAATCTGCAGAATGTTGATTTTGAAGAACTAAATCAAACATTTGGCAACACAGGTAACTTCCTATCAAATGATTAGCCGATGATCCGCATTGTCGATCTGAAGGAAGACGTTCTTCTGATGTCCCAAATTTCGAATATTTAACCTTTATTTACG
Source organism: Acheta domesticus (assembly GCA_031308135.1). Classification (NCBI taxonomy): domain Eukaryota; kingdom Metazoa; phylum Arthropoda; class Insecta; order Orthoptera; family Gryllidae; genus Acheta; species Acheta domesticus. The sequence goes on from JAHLJT010002406.1 coordinate 193,607,077, forward strand.
TTTTACCTCATAAATAATTATATTAAGCCTTCAGCGTTACATTGCTTTTTGAGAAGCACTTCATCAAGCAGTAGACGTAATGTTGGTTTAAACATTGTAGTAATAGAGGGAAGGATTAATCCATTGTAGACCCAATTTCGCTTCGCAGTTCTCTGACCTCCTTTTCTTTTTTATTGTGCAATCACCGAAAATGTTTTCTCGAGTTATGGTCCGTACTCGCATCAAATAACATTTACGAGAGAACGCGTAGCATTTCTTTGGCGGGAATTTAAGCTGATTTCTCGTGAAAACATGTATTCACTGGTACCAGCACAACGAAAAAAGATACTACGTATAACACGTAGTATACATCACATTATGCGTATTAATAAATTGTACTCTGATTTGAAAAAAACTGGGAATGCATTTTTCAAAAGGGTAACTAACTCAGGAGAGGAGCGGAGATGATTTCTAGATTTCCTAGCAATCGAATCTTCGAATATTCATACAGTAAAAAAATTTTAAAAAAACAACAGTTTTTCGTTCCAGTTTCAAGGTTATCATTGCGGATGTTCGAAATTTTTTAAGTGATATTTCTGGTTGCTTAAGACGATTTTTCTTGACGGCAATTGCCGAATTCCTGCTTTAAAAGTTACTGTCTTATTATTTGTTGGCATAGAGGGCTTCATCTGAATAAGTCTATTCTTCCCGAAAGTCCATTAGTTCTTAAGCCTTAATAAAAGGAAATTGCTCGTGCATTGAAAGCTAATGAGTCAAAAAATGACAAATTCTCAGCGTCAGATGCATTAGTAAAACAAAGTCAATGAACTTAAATTTTGACTTGATATATTTGCTCTTTGTGATAGGTCCTGAAAGTCCTCCCAGAGAGCAGTACAATACAGGATCGTCCTCCAATGTTTGCTCACAGAGAGTGTATAGAGTGAGTCCTCCCAGGTTCCTCCAGGCAGCTGACAGCTCCAGCCAGTCAGAAGTTTCTGACTGGTTCTGACTCAAGAAGTTATAGTGGGTGGAGGGAGGGCGGTACTTCATGATTGTGTATGGGACACAGTATCCCCATCCATATGTCTTCTAAATGTTGTTGTTTGAGGTGCAATTAATATATTAAATTGCAATGTGTTTCACATATTTTTTCCATAATAAATGGGAGTGATAGTTTTTTCGCTGTGCATTTTATTTTCAGGGACAATGGAGTATAATGATAGAATACTAAAAATTCACAAAATATTTAAATTCCAATTTTGAAAATAGTGGACCAGATTTGCTGTGCGAAGCAAAAAAATACACTATGACTTCCGAATCGGAACTACGAATATTCACATTGAATTGTTGGTTTGTATGCTTTTATCATGTACTGAATTTTTATGCACCTTGAAGATAAGAAATATATGAATAAAATTGGATTTTTTTTTGTAAACCACATTATTCTGAATAACACCCCTCTTTTGTCGTTCAACTTGAATTGAATTTATGCTTTATTTCATGTGGGATAAATAATAAAAAGGGGCTTTTTCCTATAAAATTAAACTTAACAATAAGAAATGTAATTTGTATTAAATATCTCATTTTTGCAGGGGCATCCCAGTGATTTCCAGTGATCGATTAGGAAGATTCAAAGCGATAGCAGAAGTACTAGGTGGTGGAATGTATGATCTTGTTTGCTTGCAAGAAGTGTGGGATACTCAAGATTACTTTTTTCTTAAAAAGCATTTGCAGCAAGTTTTGCCATTCTCACATTACTTCTACAGGTATTTATTGTTGGGAAATGAATTTCCACTTTTATCTTCCGAAGAAATAATATACAAAGGTGGGAATGTAGAAGGGCAAATAATGTATTTTTTTAATAGAAGCTCATTTTTGCACATCTTGATGACCTCAATGTAAAACAAAAATTTACAAAGACTACATATCTTTTCATGTGGATGGTTGATTGTTGAATATTCTAGTTATCGTTATTGTCATTGATATTTCTCAAGACATGTACTTATCAAAGCCACAGCAAGGTCCTCAGTTTCTTTATAACCATCCATTTTTAATGTTGATATATTTTTTCAATAATTTTTTGTGACAATTTTGGATTTGTTTTAGTGGAGTTTTAGGTTCAGGACTGTGTGTATTTTCCAAGTTTCCCTTTCAAGATGTATTTTTTTCATCAATGGTCTCTAAATGGCTATGTACATAAAATTCAACATGGTGATTGGTTTGGAGGGAAAGGAATTGGATTATGTACTTTGAAAATTCGGAATATGACTGTGAACTTGTATACAAGCTCATGTAAGATACACAGTTTTTTAGGAAAAAAAGTTAATTATTCTTGGGATGTTCTTTGTATTTTAAAAGATGTGTGTGTTCTCAGCTCCATGCGGATATGACCGCACCAATGATGAATATTTGTCTCAATCGTGTATTACAAGCATTTGATACTGCTCAGTTTGTACGACTCACCTCAAAGGATTGTGATTTAGTAATTTTTGGGAGGAGATTTGAATACTGAACCCTCTGATTGTCATACAGAATTCTTTGCTGTGAAGCTCAATTAGAAGATGCTTTTGTTCATGCAGGAAATGTAAGTATCTTAAGTTCTTGATATTTTGGAATTATAAAATACCAATATTAATACCAATTAATGTTGTTTCTTTTAAATAAGACGCTAATATTGTTGTATAAAATAATAATTCTATTAGCTTATTAATTGTGTTCAAGACTGATCCTAAAATTTGAAAATAATTTTTTTATTGTGATTTCAATTCAATTTTTTAAATTTAAATTGTAGGAATGTTCACAATTTCTTTTTTTAATAATATTTTGTTCAAAAATCATTTGAGGATATCCGTTCATAAATCTGATTTCATTCTCCTGCTTTAACTAAAGTTGCAATTAAATGATGATTCCATTGTATTGTAGTAATGTTATGCTGTAGCTTCAGTTCTGTTTTCTACAGTAGTGAAAAATAGCATTTAGTTTGCTTAGACTTTTTTTAATAGTGTATATTGTTAAAATAAAACATGAGATAGTTCTACATGTAATAATTCTAATACTTATACATCTTTGACTCATGTTATTTTGTTAGATTCCAGAAGATTGCATTGGGACCAATGAATCAGATCCGCAATAGTTATTCAGATAACAGAAAATTGCAGCAAAATTCAAAGGGAAACGTATTGATTATGTGTTATTTAGAACTGGACCATCTGTGCAAGTATGCAATATAATTTTTATAATTTTCTTTTATCATATTTTGTCTATTCTTGTCAAGTTGAATTTTTACCTGTTTACTAAAGTAATGATTTTTTTATTGCAAATGTATAGAAAATAAGTTTATGAAGGGGCGCACTAAGAATTATAATAAACGTAAAAACTTTATTTTCTTATTCAATAAGAGAATTATTATGCTATGTATTCCAAAATTCCTTTTGGTTTTCTTGCTGATTGACCTGCATCAAAATATTGATCTCCTTATAATTTTAGATGATTGGCAATTGGGTTAAAGGTATAGAGTTGATTGTGAATCTTCACAGGACCCAAATAAATTTTTATGTGGCGTGTGGGAAGTCCAGTAGGCTATTTGTAACTTTTATTTAATAATTGTAGTTTATTTATTGATTATTTTACTCCAGAAATATGTCACTCCATTTTTAATATGTAATTGAATTTCAGCTAAAGAAGATCAACTATGAATTGCCTCTTCCACCTCGTGTTCCTAATTGCTTATTTAGTTATTCGGACCATGAAGCAGTCCTCAGCTTCAGTCACTCTCAGCAGAAAAACTGGAGGTAGATATCAGTGAAAAATAACTCAAGTTTTAAATAAGATTTTCTTTACTTTTGGAAAACAAGGAGCTGTTTTCAAAGTACGCATATGTTATTAGCGTCTGAGTTCTCAGATGTCTGTTCAACGTAACTTTCTATGTTAATTTGTTTCTTGTTGAGTAATAGGCAGCTTAATGATGTTTGTGAATTACAATTTTGAAAGCAGTTTGTGTCGAAATTAACTGTTGTGTTGGTACAAATTGAGTGAAGTAGAAATTATTAAATTCATTATTTCAATTTAATCTTAAAATTACTAATTACTTAATTCCATGAAATTTAAATTGATACATATTAGATGCATGACGTTAATACACATGTATTTATTTTATAGTCCAAGAGTCCATCAAGTTATAAAATCGATGCTGCTGTTCACAAACAAGCATTGAATGAAGGGTTTGCTTGTGGTGCAATGAAGCTCTTCAAAAGTTAGCAAGAGACAAGTATTTCTATTGGATAGCATCATGTACATTATTTTTGGCATTATTGTCCATTGTAGCACAAGTCCACCTTATGAATGCATAGCTTATATAAAATTGTTCTTTCTGTATATCAGCCCTTATGTGTTTCACTGGTTTCATGTGTTTTATATGGAACCGAATGGAAGTAAATGGAATCATGGCTGGGAAATTAGGAATGGAATTGGCATGTTCTAAATGTCAGGGGGAAGTCGGTGAAGAATCTTCATCCAAGGCAGGGCTATTCAAAGAAGGATGAAAATTGTTATAACAATTTAAATGACAAAGACAGAAGTTGTGCAAATGTTTCAACACATGGTTGTGATTTTGAATGAAAGTTTTATATTGGTTGTTTGCTCATTCCTTTTTTACTATAAAATGGCATGCAATATAAAAGAAACATGGTTTGGCATTGTCCTAAACTTCAGTATTTTTCATAGGTATGCCTGGAATCTTCATGTAAAGATTTAAATTCTTTAAAATCATTGGCTTATCGTAAAAAAGTGAATGCACAACTGGCTTAAATTGTTACACAGTTGAATGTCATAATCCAGAACTGGAATCTGCATAATTGATGGAACAGATATTACTGTCTGAATTGTTGACACCTACTGTAATGAGTGTTTGATGGTGTGGTATTTAATATAGTTGTACCAAACTATTTTGTGCTTGATGTTTGAGAATCACATGCTGACACCAACAGTGGTTTCCGAGTGACACACAATAGCATCTGCTTTTCCAGTAGCATAACCTTGCTTTGTTGCCAGCGACTTGGAATGGATCACATAGGAGTGGATCATCAGCTGAGCACTTCTGCCGTGCATTTAGAACCCCAATTTCAAAATATTGCATCGTTAAAAGTATCCAGAAAGAATAGGTATCAGAATGATAAATATAAAAAGTATAGATCTGAAATCTGGTATGAACTTAGATTGTTCACAAAGATCATACAGGATGCATGTGGCAAAAGCAGTAATGAGGTGAAGCTGTCTTTGCCAAGGCTCACCCAGGTCCAACTATCAAGCACTAAGAAGATTGGTACAGTCTCCACATCCAATAAGTGATCTAATTGAATGAGGAAGATGGGATATGCAAGGTCAGCCTTGCTGCTAGGTATGTAAGGAGGATTCTTGGTAAATCTGGCTGGCAGTTTGTATGAGTGTAGTTAAAGAAGTAGAGAGTAAAGTGGCATGTTCCAGAACCTCTTTAAAGCCAGTCAGTTATTTTGTATTGTAAAATTTTGTGAAGTAAGAACAAGTTCATGAATTAATTTTCAAATTAAGTCAACTGCCAATAGAAATCCATCATCAATCTACTGTAAAAAAAAAAACAAACAAAAAACAACACCTGGGACATTAGACAATTTTAACATAAAAGTAGTAATACAGATAATAGGTAAATTTAACGAATCTTGACATTTCACAAACTTAAACTAGTTCTTAATAAGAGTCAGCCATTACCATAAATCCACTTTTACAAATTGCTCATTCTCCAAATGGGCCCTTTAATGAGAATAAGGAATTCTAATGAAGATTTTGTATTTCCATTTTGATAGCATAAAAATAATTGCTCAGAAAATACACAGTCTCTTAGTTAAAATTTTGCAGTGGTAAATTGCAGCTGTTGTGTTCACTGTTGTTGCTAACTGAATTTAGATTTTTGAAACTTTATGGATATTTTATTGGCAATTGACCCCAAATCATTATATGATTAATGGGTAGTTCACACATGGTGTTGGTGACACCCCTTAAAGCATAATAGTTATCAAGTGTAATTTAAAATATTTTCTGGAATTTATATTTAATATGTGTGAGTTTGAGAGAGAGCATATGCACACATAAAAGAGAGCAGTTGACATTTAAAAGAAAGTATTTGTAGGAAGCTTTCATTGGCTGTAAATTTTAAAGTGTAATATTCAGTGTGACAATAATGTTTCTTGGAGGCCAAACTTATAACAATTTCCTATGAAGTATTTTAAAATTCGTTTTTAATACAAAATGATATACCACATTTACCTGAATATAAGACCAGGTTTTCTTCAAAACACCTCAATTGAAAAATGTAAGGTCATCTTACTTTCTTGGGTTAAGCCTGGTCAGTTGGGATCAATGTTTTTACGTAAACTTTCTCTGTTGAGAAACTTGAAAATGATGTAACAATAAGTTTCAAAGGTGATAATAAACTGTGTGTATTTCTAATACCTTATTATAAAGTTTTCTTAGCATCCATTATGTATGTGTTGAATGATTTTTTATTGAGGAGTATTTTTTAATAAGTCAATAAAAAGAGAGTTGCAAACATATTGCATTGTAGTAAGGGAAATATAATAGAATATTTACATGAATGGCAATGTAATAAAGTGGAAATAAATGGAAATCATAGATTCACTTTTGCTGAGGTATAAGGATAAGTTAACAGTTTATAGCTCGATCATGCATATATGTATTAAGCAATGTGAATTTCAAATTTATGGTAGTAAATGAAAAAAAAAAATTGGTATAACAGAAGGCAATGTTCCTAGGTAGCATCAGATTAAAGAGTGCAATTCAGTGTGCAAAACTTTCAGGGGAACTAAAAAGTTAGAAGACAACCTAGTATGAGGTGAGAGCCAGGAAGAAAGAAAGAAGTCAGATGCAGTAGTGAAGACGGAAGAACAATAATTGTTGTAAGCAAGAAGAAAACAACAGAAAAAAACAACTGAGGTGGCTTCTTCAGAATTAGGATGCAATGTATATTCAGTCATCTTATAATTGGGTAAATATGGTATTACTTTCAAGCAAAATAATGTTTAGTGGTGAAAGGATATGCAATGCATGCTAAAAGTTCAGTTTTAAGCACTAGTGCTAAACATGAGACATTGCTCACAAGTTCAGATAAAACTTATTACATCAAAGTAAACAAAATATTTTTGTGTGACTGCATCAGCTACTACTGACCTTACCTACCTAGTGATTGTATGCTTGAGTCAGTAAGGCTATCTTGAAAAGAGTGTATGACACATGGTAAAAGTGACTTTATTTGCTCACAGGATTGTAAAAATAAAATGTCACTTTACCGCTTGAAACATAAATAACTAATCGTGCTTGAAAGATAAACTAGATAGCTTTTCCTGTGCATGACCTGTTTATTTAGGGTGTCTAGAAAATGTGCATAAAGTGCTCAATTTTCAAAGACACTTTTTTAATGAGTACTTCTGAAAATATTTTGTGTTTTGTTGTGTACATTGTGAGAAACAGTTAGCAATTTGAAATGACTAAGCCCTGAAATTTTTAATTGTATATATTGTAAGTTAAATTTTTTTGCAAACAATGCTTGGTTTTTATTGTTTTTAAAAATTTTTATTTAGAAAATTATGGGTTTTCATGCAAACAAAATTAAAACATGGCCCATATTTGACTTTTGATATTTCTGTCTTTATTATTTATTAATGCATTTAATTTGACACTGAACAGTTAAGCACCCAACGTTTTGATTGGCTTTCTGTGGACCATTAAATGTCCATTTGGATGTGAAAAAATGTGTTCCACATCAGAAAAGCAAACTTAATGGTGGTGATTTCCTAATGATTTCAAAGCATCTCTTGTACGCTTTGACCCCAGAGAATAAGATTCACTCACAGATGTACTGATTTCATTTTGAAATATAGGTACAATAACCAGTACTGTAATAAATACCAATACATGTAGGTGCTAACTACAAATTGGGCCTTATTAAGACTTCCAAAATTAACATAAGTTAGGTATTTACTGGTAAATATGAGCACTTCAATATTTTCTTCCTTTGAGCACGGAAACCAGAAGAGGGGCAAATCTATGAATCCAGGGTTTAATAATTACAAATTCCCTTTAATTTCTGCAAATAAAAATTAAAGTATAAATATTATGTAGCATTCTAAACCATATTGAAAGATGGAAAACCTATTTATAATTGTTTGTTCTCTATTGCTGAATCAGTTCTGTGAATTTTAAGTTAAATCTGAGAATGAAAAGCATCAAGATCAAAAGTAAATGCAAAAAGAGGTTTTGTATTAGAAGATGGTCACTTGTTTAATATATTAACAAAGAGTATGGTACTAATTTATTTGTTGATTACACTCTTAATTATTTTTGGAAAATAGTGAATATGATAATTTTTCAATTGTTTTTTGGTACAAAACTTCTTTACAAATCAATGCAAATATTTATATGTTGCAATTATTGTTTAATATGTGAACACTGCAGGACATGGAAAATGATTGAGTGAAAGTGTCTAATTGTCTTCCCTAATTATTAAAGCAAAGTTACTGGGAGAAAACAGTCCCACCTAAGATGTTCTTAACATCATGTGAAATTGAAAAATTTTCTGGCATAGATGAATGTGCATATACTGGTAAATTAATATTTGAAGTATGTTCAATGAAGATCTTCAGAAAATTACCCTGTAGTTTTGTGTGGCATCAAAGACCGATTTTAAAAACATGTGGATATGTTCGATTCAGTCATTTCAGTTAAAATTCGTACTACTCATTATTTTATTATATTTACTGACATTCACTTTCTTTTCTTTCAAATTACCAAATCGATGGCAACTATATTTTTCTCATTAGAATTAAAATTACTATATAGGAATAATTTAAGGAATTTGTTTATAAATTAGTGATAATTCAAAATGTACTTAGGATGCAAAAGCAATTGATTTGTTTTTGAGAAATTTGCTGTTATTCACATTGTTATTTATTGTTAGAGCAGCTGGTTCTGTAACTATAAGTATGTTTTATCAATGTATACAAGCTACATATATGATATTACATTTGTACATTTACATTTTATTGTATTAATGTTCTGAATCATTAGTGTTATTCTACGGAAGTTCTTACCATTATTTCTGTACTGTGTTTTTTACATGCTACATTTTGTGGAAACTTGCTCAGATTTTCTGCTCATCTGTTTTGTACCGTCCAGTAAGGCATTTGCAACTAAAGGAAAATAAGTGTACAGATAGTATTTCCTTGCTAATATTTCAACTTGTAGACCATGACCAGTTTTACAGAAATATATTATGAATATAAAGACACCGCAATTGCTGTACTTTCAGTTTTTGTTCTCATACTTATTTTTTACTAAAAGAGCAATTTTCCCTCTTATGTTTTTTGACTTTTCAGGGTCAGTTTAATTGCTTTTCTGTTTTAACGGTGCGTTAATGAGGATAAGGGCATTGGTCCAATTGCATTTCTTAACTATTGCCGAGATTTGTACTAGACTCTGTAGTGTTATCATTAACCCTTCAACATTATGGGGAATATTAAGTATACAAAAGTTAAATGGTTTGCGATTTTTCAAAATTCAGATTTTAATGAAAATCAGGCTTACACCTTTTTATTAAGCCGAATATTTCTATTTGAGTAAAAAAATGTTTGCTGGTTCAAGAAAATTATTTGTTTACCTAATTTTAAAACCTTGCCACTATTTTGCTTAAACTTTCCAAAAACTAGTGGTACTGCCAAATTACATAGTTTCTCGCTGTTTCCAAATGGTCCCAAATGCTATTACACTACTACATAAACCAGCAAAAATATTTTCTAACAGCAACAAATTCTTGTTCCCCTTCGCGACTTGAACTCAGATCCTCAGTCATTGTGCCAGCACTCATACCACTACGACAAAGAAGCGCCGTATGGATCGAACTCGGGCAGAGGCATAAAAGGATAAATGCCAAATTCATGTAAAAAAATAATTTGGGACATGATATAAAAGTTCCAGTCTAAATTTTTTTTCTCATTGAAATTCAAATTCAACTATTTTAATAGTGGAGCTACAATGCACATACTTCATAGCATTACTTTATAGCCCCGCAATATCGTACTTCTACATAAAACAGCAAAACTGATATCAACCACCCAGTGGCGTGCATTCCATGGAATGAAGGGAATGAGTCATTCCCCTAAGCAAAGCACAGAAAAATCCTTTCTATATTTAAAATATTCGATGCTTATGGCCAGAGCAACTCAGATTCTGAACTACTCAATTACTCAACTCAGATTCTGAACTAAGTACTAGTGGTTGAACCGTAACAATCGGTGTTTTCAAAACGGTGTGTAAACTCGTCTCGTGACGTCAGCGAAGCTTCGTTCTTCGAAAGTGCAGGCGCTCGACTTCATCATGCCTCGTGAAAAGTCGGGTCGGTCCGGGAGTGCGCGAGGATAATGAGTACGAGAATCCGTTCGGTCGTGATCGACTGGTAGCAATTTCAATTTCGAAAGAATTTATTATTTTGGCTTTTTGGGAGTGTTTTACGTACGCGCTAACTACATTATAATACAATGAAACTATAAAGCACCTGATAACAGTGAGAACGTTTATATTATGTTAAAGAAAGTATTCTGAACAAACTAATTCTTTGCGTACCGTTCTACAGTTCTCCCTTGCGAGAAGGGAATGCAATCGGGGAACTCATTCCGAGCAGTAGTCATGGCATCTAGCGAGGAAAGTGTGAACAATCCGCTTTGATAGGGCATCGACACGAAGTCTACAAGGAAGAGACTCAACTCCGGTGTTGGAGGCATGGTGGGGGTATGTACGAAAAACGTCGGCAGCTATTTGAAAAATAATACAAAAAAACCGGGCCCCTTCGCCTTCAGCGACATCACGCGGCGAAAATAGGAACTTATCTCGGCTTTTCTCGGCCACTAATCGTCAAAATTCGTTTGGTCCAAGTGGGTCAGTTGGCGCCGATTACCAGGCGGTGTGCGGATGTGCTTAACCGAAGACAGTAAGTTGAAAAGGAAGTAGTAAATAATTTTGTAGAAAAAATGTTTGAATTAAATTTTGTATACGATGCTTTGCTGCCATTGGCTGTTTTGAAAGCCTTCGTAGTTCTTTCAATTGCCACGTGAGGTTGCTGAAGGCGAAGGGGCCCGTTTTTTTTTTTTTTGTATTATTTTTCAAGTAGCTGCCGTCGTTTTTCGTACATACCCCCACCACCGGAGTTGAGTCTCCTCCTTGTAGACTTCGTGGGCATCGACTCGGCGCGGCGCATCGCCCTTGCGATAATCTCCGTTTCCGGTGATACATTAGGCACGATCAACTTTCAGAAGAATAAAACATTACTGATATTTCGAGAAATCACCACTCATAAGAATTGCAGACGGAAGTTTGGATCGTATTCGCTCTTGGTCTATTATGAGATCAATTCTACCAGGATTGTCGCGAGAGTTGACACAAAAAATTAATACAATATTTGCATTCGTGAGCAAAAACAAGAAACACAAGATGCAAGAAAGAGAACTAACAGGACGTGAAATTTGTCCGAAGAATTTAAACCGCAGAGCATCCAGAGAATGTGAAAACTGTAAGAAAACAGTAGAACGGACATCACATCCATTGTTTGTATATGTCGTGAAAAACATTATTACTGAACTCTGTAGATAAATTTTCAAATTAACGTTCACCGTATATTCAAGTTTACGGACTTATTTTTCATTTTATGGAAGAAAAAATGCTTTATTGCATTAATGGATTTTAAACATGTGTTAATAATTTTAAATAACTAGGTACTCGATACGTAAGATTAAGTTGTAAGTCACATAAATACCGAATAATATTTGTTTATAATGTTAGAAGGCATTTAGGCAACGAAATTTTCCCTGGGGTCTGTTTACTCCCGGGCGACCTGTTATGTTCGTATGCAAGACTCCCGGGTTAATATTCACACTTCGTGAAAATTCATATCATCTTTAACTGTTTTATGTTTTTTTTATACCTTGGACTTCAAAACTGCTTCCCCTACTAAAATTATCACCGCACGCCACTGCAACCAGCTATTTTTTTTCCGCTCCGAAACCCGAAATCAGATCCTCAAAGTTAACGTGCCTGCACGTATTACCAATACGCCACACAAGTACCATATGACTCGAACGGAGCATAAAATGATAAATGCCTGATAGGAAAACGACTGATATGATACATACGTTTTACAAATTCAAGAAGAGATATAAAAAATTGTTAAAAGGTTATAAATTCGAAAACCACATACAGATACTTTCAGGAAATGTACCGTAATTAATTCTATTCGTGATTAAAATCGCATCAAATAGTTTTCAATAAAGTTTCTATAATTCTCAATTTTTTCCTGCGACAACGGAGAATTGTGACAAATAATTGTTCCCGACCAAGATTCGAACCAGCGAAGCTGGCCGCCGAAGAAAGGAGTCTGTGCAGCACCCTCTCCAGAGAGGGTGCTGGTCTGTGCCCGTCATTTACTTGGTCACTGAGGCTCTATGGAATTTACACTTTTATAAAGGTAATCAGTGTATGGTGGTTTCATATCTAGTATTGGGAAGCCGAAAAATCCTGAGATTGTGAAAAACATGTCCTTTGGGCGCCCAAAAAAGATATCCGGGAAGATAATTATTCATAACCGAAATCCTAGTTCAGAATAAAGAGATTAGAAAACTAAGTTCTGCGAGAAAGTCTGTACCATTCTATAGCACTATTAAGGCGCGTCCACACGATGCGTCTTTTCTGTGCGTCAGAGGAATAAAATGGCATGCGCAAAGTTGAAAGACGAACGTTCAACACAACGCACGTGCGCTACCTTGTCCACACGGTGCAACACTGTGCGGTGCTTGTTCTATTCTGTATAATGAATTCAGCTATTTCCACGGCAATTTCGGTAGCTCATATTATAATCAGTCGAAAGAAGAGAAGAGAAAAACTTCCTTTTCTCTATAATCTTGAATGAACTGAAGAGTGAGTTCTTTGTTTTCAAGAGACATTCTGAAAATACATAACCTTAAATGAAAGCTATTGCATTTAATTGTTTCAGCTATATAACTTATTACGTAAATTTCGAAAATTGGCATTACCATAAAAATAAAAATAAAATAAGAATTAGGGAGAACTAAATATTCTTTTCTTATCACTGCAACACACCTAATAGAAATGGAAATAATCACAGGTTCATTTTTACTAGTTTCCATTATTTATCTTAATAAATGTGTGTATTGAAAATTGATATTATCGTAAATATATAATAAAAGAATAATCTGCAACAAATTCGCAATAAAACACAGACGGACGGTACAAAATAACTCAGAAGACTACCAAAGAATCCTTCCGGCTCGGTATTCCGGATGTCTTCGCTATGAAATACACGTTCTTTGAAGGAAGCGCACGAGAAAGACGAACGAGATTCCCGTCAGCTCTGGGAAGCTTGCGCTATTGCCAGTGGCGTAGCGTCAGGGGACGCTGAGATGCTGAGCATCCCCGTATATAAGAACCTTAAATACTGTATTGATAATCTTACAAGTGGTCTGTTGAGCGAAACACGTTTTGTATTAATTTAAAATTGATTTCCTATGATTGAATTCGGCGGGCTGTTGAAGCTGGCCTCTGATTGGTGGGAAGCTAAAATACTTCAGCGTCGGCCGCCAGATTGCGAGGAGCAATGACGCATGCGCAGATGGCGAGGTCCCCCTCTCCCCTCTTCATTCCAGGCCCAGAGAAACCCGACTGCTTTACGCTAGCGTCTACTGCGGAAAGAAACTCGTTTGTGCACGAGAGCGCAGCACACTTCAGGCGTTCAGTAAATTATCTTTCTCTCTCTCACTCGGGAGTCCCCGCTTGGTCATGGGTACAAACTATAGAAATAGTGCCTGACTACTATTTCTTAATTAATATCCAAGAAATTGTATTATCTCTTAAATAGATTACATATTATTTAAGTCTGCAATGTATAAATTAACAAATGGTCTTATTGCCATTCGCGTATAAGAATTAAAGCTGAGCCATTGTATAATTTGCTTTCAAGACATCGGCAGCCCTGACTGCTGTGAGGATTTTGTGGGAAGCGCCTACACCGTCGTAAGCAATCGAGATCGTGGAAGTAGTCCCAGTGTATCTGCCTTGTGTTGCGTTCGCCTGTTAGACGAAGTAGTTGATAGTGACATTTTGTGTGTTATTGTTGAGCATCCCCAAACGTGTGAGTCACGCTACGCCACTGGCTATTGCATGCGTCCATCGTTCTGACGAAAGGACGCATGCCTCAAACGCATGCGCTACGTGCGCTAGACGCATGCGTTGGACGCATGCGCAAAATTGAACGAAAAGATGCATCGTGTGGACGCGCCTTTAGTGGATTTGCCGTCCCTTATCACACATATGGAGAAATTTTAAAGAAAAAAGATAACAGTTCCCACACCATTTCATCGTTTTTTTATTCAACACGCAGTACATTTCTGTAAGGATAAGATGATATTAAATGGTATACATACTGCGATTTTTCTAACTTTGCCCCTTAAGGCCCGTCTTCACAATGGAATATGTCACTGTATTTCGCGACGTTCTCAGTCGTGCCGCCAGGTATCGCATGATCGCGACCGTATCGAGCAGTCCTTGCGATCATACGACTTCTATACTGCGATTTTCATAACTTTGTCCCTGACAGAAATCAGCTGTTCACGGTTTCATCCAATCGGGAGCTTGAACGTCACCATAGTGACGTCACTGTCGCGAAATATAAGCTCCTGATTGGAGGGCAGCGAAATAGCTGATTCTTGTCAGGGACAACGTTACGAAAATCGCAGTATAGCCAACTTCTAGCGCACAGAGAACCAGTCTATGTTCTAGCGGTACGACGGAGAAAGGCGAAATGCCGTGTGATATTCCATCATGGCCATAGGGGCTTGAGGGGCAGAGTTAGAAAAAATCGCACAATAACTATTGTACATCCAAGCATTTGATTGCAGAACGGAGCGTTACAGAGTATTCGCTCTTTCGATCCAATACAATTTTACATAAGACTCTCTCTATCGCAAGCTGTATTGCCAATTCACAAGGCTCGATGTTATTCGGCTCGTCCATCCTGTTTCACGCGCAAATATTTAACATATTTACTGAATGGTAGCTTCGATTGTGTTGATCATACAGGGTGACCAGCAATCTGGCTTTTTGAAATTCAAGGTTTGAGATTATCAATTTTCCAGGTTCTATTTCGCACATTACAACACTTTTTACTTTCTCGCTACTGGTTACAAAGTAGAAAGTTACGTAATGCTGCGCGGAAAAACGGCTAATTTCCGAAAAGAAACTCTTAGCTCAGGGCTAGTAACGAAAAAATGGATAGATCCAGTTGCTAAATTTAGAAACAAATCCTATTACACGCGGTGTAAAGTCTATGTTTGCATCTATGTTTTGTGAGTCTATACCGAAAAATCGAATGACGGCAAAACATGTCTGCCCATCCGTCTGTCCGTGAACAACGCTAGCGGCTAAACCGTTCAGCCAATTTGCTCCAAAACTGATATTTATCGATCATTCTAGGTGATGTAGCGGCCCCTTGAACGTCAATCCGATATTTTGATTGGGGGGGTGTACTTTACATGAAGTCCCTGAGACATTTTCAATAACATGGATTAAATTTTGTTGTTGGATAGTGTGAAGAATGTTTAAGAGAATCGTGCAGATCTCATGTTCGTTGAAAACCCTGACTTCTCGAAAATTGCAGAAATGCAAATATTTTCGGCGTCTTCCTACAACTAGGCCTACATTTCTGGAGATAGAGATTTTTCCTTAATGAAATCTGTTCCTTAAAGATAGATTTTGTAATAAAGTCATGTACAATATTTCGAAAATTTGAATACTTTTCGCGTAATTTTGCGTGAAAATACGTGCTGCTTTACCACCACTGGTTTTCTGTTCGTTCCAAACTATGTTTCTCGCGCACCTTTATCTCGCAATCGTGGAGTAGGGTGTAAAATTTTGTACAAAAATTAGTTTTAAAAAAATTCTGGTATTTTTGTTTTTCTAGGAAATATTTGTTATTGATTAATAGTTAGACTCCGCTTGAAATGTTCAAGAAACTACTCTTTCAGCCGGAAAATAGATCTCTGGACAGATGTCAAAGCAGGGCTTGAGGTGCCGTACTCCTTACATTGCTTTTGGAACGATTCGATTCTTTGGATCGAATAATATTAGTTTTCAACACGCAAGTGTGAATACTTTTTGAAAATAGACATTTCGCAGTCGACATGACTCCTAACGAGGTGTGTACTTTCTGTCTTCCAAATTCTATTTTCAAGATTACTAAAATATGATAATTTAAAAACAAGGTAATAAAAAAGAACGCTTAATAACATTGTAAGACTTCCATTTTCAATAAATGTTTTGGATTTTCAGTATTAATAAATCTTCATATTTACTTGAAACATCTCAGATATTTTAATTTATGGAATTTTAAAGATATTATATATGTATATATATATATATATATATATATATATATATATGTATATATGTATATATATGTGTGTATATATATATATGTATATATATGTGTATATATATATATATATATATAAACGATCTTGCAATACAACAATTTAAAAAATGTTTACTAATAATATTTAGGATTTTAATAGTTTTCACATCAATTTGAATTAAGTTTCAATAGTTCCAGATTTTTTAAAAACGGATTTAGTTTTTTATACTTAACACAGTTTATATGGAATGAAAACATTTAATCACCTGCTGCTTAATAAAATAGGTACTCAAAAGCTTCACTACATATTCCTATTTGTCAGCAAATTCTCAATGGTATACGGCTTAAAAAGACTAATCTACTTGAAAAGTGGTATACCATACATCATGAGTAGAGCCCAGAAATTTAGCAAAATTTATTTTTAATTTCTCGAATACGTTCATATATACTGAGTAATGTACGTAGTACAGATAAAGTAACGTAATGCTGCACCAAAAAAACTGCGATTTTTTTACAGAAAAAATCCGTGTTGTAAAGCCTTGATTAAAAAAGGGATAAATCCAAAAATATGTAGTAAATAAGTCCTAACAGATTATGTAGTCAAATTTCACGACCAGTAAGTGGGTGATCGCCAGCACTGCTCTATACAGTCGCGATCATGCGACTTCTAGCGGCACAACCGGGAACGACGCGAAATACCGTGAGATATTCCATTTTGTTGACACCCCCCCCACGCGCCAAGAAAGAAAAACCGATATATACACACGCGGCAATATTTGACATCCGGGTCATTCCATATTAAATCAACACAGTTTTAATTAAAATTTTACCTCACCATTTTAGATTCAGATGAAATTTGACACATAGGTAGTATGAATGGAGAATAAGAAAACTACAAATTTTGAATAAAATATTTCCACCCGTTTCTGAAATACAGCCATGTAAAATTTTGCAAAATTGGGTTCCCGAAAATTTTTAAATTGAAGTTGAACCTCACCAAATTAAGATAGAGAGCTGGAACAGGTGTCATTTTGCAGCTTTCTTTATGGTCTTTCATAAAATATATAACTCAATAGGGGTTGCGTTCAAAAAGATTTTGAAATTTGAATTAAAATTTTGATTTCGAGTTTTTTCAAAATGCTCATCTTCAAAAAAATTGAAAAAATTCTAAAATAATCCTTGTATATTTCCAAACAGATGGTGCAAGTTTAAAAATGGGACTGCAATGGGTTCATATGGTAATCTTTATTTAAAATGCACAATATTTACTTACTCTAGATTTTACTGATTTAAAATGCATTTTATTTCACAAACAAATCGTGTTTACTTGTCGACGTTGCTGTGCCTTGCGATCAAAACGTCGTTACCAAGGAGGCAGAGAAACGTCTTAAATACAAGAGTTTGGAAACCGAGATCAGCCGAATGTGACGCGTCAAAGCACAGGTCGTCCCGATAGCCATCGGAGCTCTGGGATTTGTTTCGCAAAATTTGTGTAAGAACTTGTCTAAACTCCCAGGTAATTCAAAAGACTGGGAAGTGCAAGAAATCGCTTTATTTGTAACAGAACCTTAGGTAGCTGGTTGCAATCTGGAGTAGATTTTATATTCAGCCGACTCATAACATCTTTAGTCGTGATGTAGTGGAATAATAATAATAATAATAATAATAATAATAATAATAATAATAATAATAAACTTATTGAATTTTGCAAGGCTAGTATGAAGTTGTGGAGTACCAGGTTACTAATACACAGCGGAAAGGAAGCAGTAGAAACCAGAAGTATTCAGATTAACAGGGGTATTTTTCAAGGAGATTCACTATCTCCTCTGCTGTTTTGCATTAGTTTGATCCCACTATCGAGACAGTTGTCGCAAGCTGATTTTGGTTACAAGCTCCATGGTGATGAAAGGCCAGTATCACATTTGTTTTACATGGATGATCTGAAAGTGTTTGCTAAGAATGAAGCGATTCTCTCCCAAATGCTGTCTGTCGTGAATGACTTTAGCAATGACATCTGCATGAAGTTTGGTCTTGACAAGTGTTCAAAAATCAATTTAAAAGAGGGAGACTCACAACGTCTGAGAACATTGAAATTGATACGCACACTGTGATTCAAGATCTTGAGCCAGGTAAAACTTACAAATATCTGGGCATTGAAGAATGTGAAACCATCTTGAACGATAGAATGAAAGAGAATTCGTAGGGAGTATTATAGGAGAGTGAGACTGGTCCTGCAATCCGCTCTGAATTCCAGGAATAAAATATCTGCAATAGGTAGTTTGGCGATACCTGTAGCCGAATACAGTTTTGGACTAGTGGACTGGACTGAGCAAGAAATTCGCACCATCGATCGAAAAACCAGAAAACTGCTAACAATGCATCATGTTTCCCACCCTCGAGCTGATGTACATAGACTTCATGTGTCACGTAAGGAAGGAGGAAGAGACCTGAGACAAATTGAAGCCTCCTGGCACAATGCAATAACCGGGATGGGAAAGTATGTAGTCAGCCATCAAGATGACCCTCTAATGAGGCAGGTCATGAAATCTGACCGAAGAATGGGAAACAGAAGCATTGTAAGTGTAGCAAGAAGTATTGCGAACAAGACTATGCAAGACAACCAGAATGACAGAGACACTGAACTTCTGATGCTACTTAACATGAAATTTGAGACACAGAAAATGTTAAAGAAATCGTGGAGAGACAAACCACTCCACGGACAATATCTAAAAAGAATGTACAAGGTGCAGATCAATAAAGGTCAATCATTTATGTGGCTTAAAAGGGGAAGGATGAAGCCAGAATCGGAAGCACTTGTAATAGCTGCCCAAGATCAGGCCTTGAGAACACGACATTATGATAAAGCGGTTCTCAAAATTTCCCAAGATGACAAATGCCGCATTTGCCTAGAGCAAGTAGAAACCATTGATCATATTGTCTCAACTTGTCCAATCCTAGCAAAGACCGAATACCTTAAAAGACATGACAGGGTGTGTAGCTACCTCCACTGGCAGATCTGTACCGCCCTCGAAGTTCCAAACACATGCCCCAAGTGGTACGAACACTCACCGAAACCGGTGACGTCTGTTGGATTGTGTACGATATTATACGACCAACAAATTCAAACTGATCGCACGATAGCGGCAAACAACCGGATATAGTTATCCGGGATTTGGCGAAAAAATCGTGTTTACTTATCGATGTTGCTGTACCTTGCGATCAAAACGTCGTTACCAAGGAGGCAGAGAAACGTCTTAAATACAAGAGTTTGAAAATCGAGATCAGCCGAATGTGGGGCGTAAAAGCACAGGTCGTCCCGATAGTTATCGGAGCTCTGGGATTTGTTCCGCAAAATTTGAGTAAGAACTTGTCTAAACTCCAGGTAATTCGAAAGAATGGGAAGTGCAAGAAATAGCTTTATTTGGAACAGCCCACATTTTGCGTAAAGTATTGTAGAGGCACTGATAGTCACCGAATCTGCTCCTTAGGTAGCTGGTTGCAACCTGGAGTAGATTTTATATTCAGCCGACTCATAAGATCTTTAGTCGTGATGTAATGGAATAATAATAATAATAATAATAATAATAATAATAATAATAATAATAATCATGACAATAAAACACAACACACTCGCCAATAAAAAACACTAAATTAATACTTTGTATATATATATTAGGGCTTATAATTGGAAATAAAATGCATTTTAAATCAGTAAAATCTAGAGTAAGTAAATATTGTGCATTTTAAATAAAGATTACCATATGAACCCATTGCAGTCCCATTTTTAAACTTGCACCATCTGTTTGGAAATATATAAGGATTATTTTAGAATTTTTTCAATTTTTTTGAAGATGAGCATTTTGAAAAAACTCGAAATCAAAATTTTAAATTCAAATTTCAAAATCTTTTTGAACGCAACCCCTATTGAGTTATATATTTTATTAAAGGCCATAAAGAAAGCTGCAAAATGACACCTGTTCCAGCTCTCTATCTTAATTTGGTGAGGTTCAACTTCAATTTAAAAATTTTCGGGAACCCAATTTTGCAAAATTTTACATGGCTGTATTTCAGAAACGGGTGGAAATATTTTATTCAAAATTTGTAGTTTTCTTATTCTCCATTCATACTACCTATGTGTCAAATTTCATCTGAATCTGAGATGGTGATGTAAAATGACTGTGTTGATTTAATATGGAATGACCCATCCTGTGACCCGCGAGTCAAGGACTTCGCAATTCTAAAGCATATATTTCTGAATTTTTTCGCACATATTTCGATTTTAACTCCCGCCATTATCGTCTATCGAGTTAAATCATGCACGTTAATGAATGCGATGACGTATGTGAATTCGTGTTAAAAGTTGGAAAATCAGTAAATCAGAGAAAACGAAAATCCCGGTTTTCAAATCAAATTCCCGGTTTTCCCCCGTTTTCAAGGATTCCAGGTTTGGTGGCCACCCTGTCATAGACAACCGAGTTTTTCATACGTCATTCCCAGAACTCTTATGGATGTAATGTTTATTTTGTAATTAAGTTTAATGGTTTAGTTTCGAATAAATTAATTATAATTTATAGCAAAGTGTTTACTTATACATTTTGACGTCCTTAAATTTTCACCACGCGAGAAACTTTTTTATTATTGAAGAAAAGCCCAAACTTACAGCGGATGAAATGACACGGGAAGTCCAAATTTTGATATGTCAACCACGTTTCTGTATGAATCATGGTTTTTGAGTTAGACGGCGATAGAGGCGATGATTTAGTGCGCTCGGAATGAACATCTCATGTCGTTTGGAGATATTCAATGCGTCTGCAATTCTAAACACGCGATAGGGAAAGGAAAAATAGAGCATTTATTTTTGAATTTCACTTATTACAAAAAGTGAAATACAAATAAACCTTTTTAAACTAGTGCTGCAACAGAATGGCACAGACTTTTCCGTATTAGTTTTCTATTTCCTTGTGTCTGCGCTAGCTATTCGGAATTGCCACATACTCTTGCCAGCTGCCATCTATCGCAGCACAAACAAAAACCTACTCTTAAACGGCAATTTTCTCTTAAAAATTTTGTGCCGTTTTAAAGAAAATGGCGTTATAGCACTATTAAAAATGCGAAATTTGAAGCTCTTTTTCACAGAAAATTTTTGAGTTTTTAAAATACTTCATTTGAAGCACTTACATTCACAAATATAATAATTAAGCTGCGCATTTTTGCCTACTTGCCTATTTTTTCTCTTCAATGGAAAACGCAATCTTTTAGGTTACTTATTCCCTCTGAGGCATTAGGAGCATCATAGGGTAATTTTATAGTGCCTACAAATGCCTATTTCATGTATAAATGCCTAAATGTTGCCTATTCTCATATTTATTGATCAAAATGCAATTATCCTTAATACAAATTTTAAAAAATGTACTTTCTTTTTGCTTTTATCCCGCAAAATACATAGCAATCAAATAACTATCAATAAATCTAATCCGTTAATATCATCGTTCATGCAGTCAAATTATTTATTATTTCGAATTTTTAAACTTCTTTCTTTAAAAAGACTACACATTTTTTCTGAAAATTTTCTCCTCATATGTATCAAAGGATGGTACAAAAATTATACCAATTCCATTCTTCGCGAACCCTGTATTTTCGAAAATTGCAAAAACTTAACATTGCAAACGTACAATATTGAATTCTGAGATTTTTGTCTTAAATGAAATCTGTTTATGAAAATCAGATCTTAAAGAAAAGGTCATGTACATTTTATAAAAAACTAGTGTTGTTTTGTAGAATTTCTGCTTGAAATTAATGCAGATAATTTTTAAAAAATCTCAAAACACTACAAATTTTTGCTTAATATTTTTCCCACGGACAGAAAAAAAGGAAGCTTAAAAGAATTGCCGAGGTCTCATTTTGATTGAATTCTGTGTATTTTTGGTAAAATTGCAAATTTTTAAATATTTTTTCAGATATAATGCGATAAACGTGTGCTGTTGTAACACTACTAGCTACAACATTGTGTTATGCATGGCAATTAAAACAAATTATACAATTTAAATATGAGAAAAAAAGATCATACTGTGCGCATTAGAGTATCACCTTGTATTTAATGAAAAACAAAAAGGTAGTTACTGCAATTCAGCCTTTTTTGATCAAATAGCCTAACAATGAAAGACGGGGTTTCTAGATTTGTCAGAACAATGATGAAAGCAAACGCAAAAGCAAAAATGTTACTATATTAGGTTTACTTTCTACTCAAGTATATAAATAATAAGGATAAGAAAAATGTATAGCGTGGTTTGAAATACTTATTTAACGCTCTTAAATAGCTATTTTACATTTTTAAATGCCTATTTTGCCTGCCTTTTTTACATTTTAAATGCCTATTTCTACAGTTTTTCGTGCCTATAAATCCGAAGCTTAATAATGATGTTTACAAATTGCTGGTAGTGTGCATATTAAAGATGTGAGAGATCTTTCAAAAAAATTACATTTGTATAATTTTTGAAAAAACAAAAAAATAACTCGAAATAAACTTTACGTCATATCAAAGAGTGCAATTAGCACTATCCGATCGAAAAGTTTGAAGAATTTTTTCTAGCCATTTCTAAGAAAATGGCGTTTGAGCGTTTCTAAAAATGCGGGATTTTGAGCTAGTTTTCACAGAAAACTGTAGCATTTTCAAGAAATTTTACTTGACATTATTTAAAGCACGTGTACTCATAAATATAATAATGTCAACAAAGCACCGCTAATGTAAATATTAACGTGAGAGACACGTAAAAAAAATACGTTTTTCCAATTTTTGAAAAAACAAAAGAATACAGCAATGTGGCTTTTATGTCATCTGATAGAGTACGTTTACAACTATCCCTACCAAAAGTTTAAAGAGAAAATTTGGAGCCGTTTTTGATAAATTCTAGTTTTTTGTAAATTTTAAAATTGCACACATTTCATGCAATATTGCGCGAAAACTACTAAAATTTTCAAAACAATGTACATGACTTTCAAGAACTCACTTTGGAGAACACATTTATTTGAAGGAAAAATCTCTTATCAATTTTATAGTTGGAGAAAGACGCCGAAAAAATTCAAACTTTCACAATTTTCGAACATTCAGAGTTATCCGTGAAAATCATATGCCACCTTAATAAGTGTATTTTATTCTATTCTTACAACAAATTTAAAGAAAAAGTTTGGAGCCGTTTTTGAGAACATTTTGAAAATGTCCGGAGGGCTTCTTGTAAAGTATCCCCAAATTTTTAAAAATCTTTTTGAAAATCGCAAAGCTTTGAATCAAACCAGATCGACCGAGGAATATTCATTTTGGAAGAAATCGTACCTATAGTTTAGGTGCAAGTAGTGTTCACAGTCGGACGTTTTTCTTTCAATTGGTTTTCGGTATCGAGGACCCACAAAAGAGGGATTCTGGCTACACCACATGTTAGGGGATTTTTTTTTTCTTAAATTAGCAACTGGTTTTATCCACTTTTTCGTTATCAGCACCAGGCAATGAATTTTTTTCCGCCGAAAATTGACCATTTTTTCGCGCAGCATTACATAACTTTCCTTACACTACGTATATTACTCCGTATATACGTACGTATACGGTTAAGTAACACAGAATTAGAAATGTTACAATCGAAGAGCGTTCATGCAAAAACAAACATGTCGAGCGAGAGAGTGTTAAAAGTTTAAGCTGGTAATAAGCTCAAAATTGCCCAAATTCGCGCAGGACTAAATTGTATCTAGCACGATCACACGGCACTTAACTACTTCTGCACACGTCAAAAGTGTGGTAGCTAGGCCGCGCATGCAAGTTTGAAGCAGCACCGCAAAAATTTTGTGAAAGTTGGAAGCACGATTATATTCCCGTGAGGCGTAAGAAGAGGAGGACGATCCGAAGGCTCAATCGTACGTGAAAAGGGTCTGGTCCATGAGGAGGGGCAGGGCATGTAGGGGAGAAAGACGTGGAACCAACGCGGGACAGCGGGCGTACGGCGAGCGCACAAGAAGTCGGCAGCAGCGCGGAGCGACGGCGTCGTACTCTGCAAGATCATCCGGCGGCGAGCGAGGCGGTATTGGTAAGAAAACGAACTCCTCCGTTTTGCAATACTGTCGGTAGGAGAGAAAGGGGAACATTTAAAGAAAACGGGAGAAACTGTCCAGAATAGGCGGGGTAGTTTGGAATCATATTCAATGTATGAAAAGTTATCCATGCCGAGAGATTTTTACCTTGTACTGATTTACTAAATAAGTTTTGTTTCAAGAGGTTGTATAGTTTGTGTATTGTTTGGGAGAGTTAAAGTTTTGTAATATTGTTCAAAGTAATTTCTTGATGTAATGTGTAAAGAAGTCGAAATCGCTAGCGTAGCTGTAAAGTAAATTTTGAAATCCGTGCACGGGAAATTTAAGGTCAGTTAAAGGTATTGATTAGAAATAACAGATATAAGGTCAGTCAAACAGCTCATAATTTAATTTACGAAAGGGTGTAATTCAAACGAAAGTATTAATTTAAATCGGAGGTAAAGAGGAGTGAAAACCTCCCGTTATTTTATTTCATTCAGGCAGCCAAGGTTACGCCGAATTTCTGTTCTGTTCGATTTTATGTGTTTTTTCAGTGAACAACCAGATCTTCATTTACTGTACATAAAGTGTGTTCATTTCTCTGTAAAATTGTGCCACCGATGAAATTACATGCTCAGTTTTTGTTATCCAGCTGATTTTATTGTGTCAAGGGTTCAGACCTTTTTCATACCCGAAAGATCCTGCTTTCTGAGAATTCAAAGCTCACTTCACAAGCATTCATACTAGCAAGCTTGACTTACAAGCGTACTGAGATTAGTACGAGGGTAGGTGGGTGTGTTAGAAAATATATATATATAAATATAAAAATTACTTACAGTAAATTGAAATACCCAAGTCTATTTTTGTAATAAATGTATTTAAATAATTCATTATTTTACAGCAACATCAGATATGTACAACAGACACTTGCTTCCATGTTATATCAAAAAAACAATATTATTTACAAGGTCTTTAAAAATAGCACGCATTACTTAAAAAATTGTAAAAATTACACAATTTTAATATTCCATTCACATACATAATTTAATACAAAAACCTCATAATACACTTTGAATCAATAAGAATTTGAATACAGAAACTTGCCCCAAATTAAATCTTGAAACACTTGTGCAACAGAGATACACAATTAAATGACACTAATGAACAAATCAAGTACATCAAGTTATTTGTGTTTGATTCACAGAATCAGAGAATCTGAGCTAAGGAAGACTGGTCCAGAAAATTATAATATATGATTGATTTTTCTAATTACAAATAATGGAATATAATAATATATATGCCAGGTATAAATAAAAGTGCAATAAACGTGTTTTTAAGGCATATTTTTAATCATACGCAAATTGCTAATTTATACTTGCACTAAGACAATAAACACTTTTTTGTCCTTAACATGTTCCTCATCCAAAGAACAACATGATGCCTTCTCTGAAAAAAATGTGGACAGTCCAGAAGTTTACAACCAGAACAGTTTATTGGGTTTATATTGCTAATAGTCCAATGCCTCTTACTATCCTGAAAATATCAGCTTGTAAGTCTACAATCTAAATTAAAAGTAAACTAAATCAAATTAATGAATTTTAACATTCACATAACTTTAAAACACCATTCAAAGCTTATTTTCAATAGTTAGTAACTTCAATACACCTCAGATTATTTTGGTCAGGGAGCAACTTACTAAAGCAGAACAAAACCTATAAACAGTACTTAGCAAAGTTGCAAAAAAATATTAGCACTTAAGCCCACTTAACAATGCCTCTCTCATAGAGTTTTAGTACAATCAACAAAGCACCAAAACTAGCATACAACCTAACAATAAAAACATCTGTGTACAGTCAAATCACCAACATGAAAATGAAAGAATTTGTAATTTTTTAATATTTTGAAGAACAAAGCATAATGGCTGAGAAAAATATCTTTCATTTATACTATTTAGCATTATTTTGTAACTATTGTGCATTCTAAAAAAGTGACTGTCCAAAAATGTGTTAATTTAAAATCAGAAAACTTTTCCTAAAAACACTAGTTCAAATTTTCCAATACAACACAATTCCTCTTTAGTTCTCACAGCCAATACTGCAATTATGATATAAGTATTCACATTGACTTTTGTTATCTACATATATACTTTGAAGTTCTAATAACACAGGTCAAAATAAAATAATATTTTTTTCATTTGAATTATTACTGAAGATAATATTAGCTAAGAGCAATTATTCAATTGGCAACAAGTTGGACTGCCATTATTGAAGATTAATGGAAATTAAAAACATTTGCATTCCCAATTATATTAACATCATCATAAAATTGTATCAACCAAAACATTTAGGCTTTGAAACTTGTTGCCAATTATTCAATTGGCAAAAAGTTAAACTGTCAATATTGAAGATTAATGGTAATTAAAAAACATTTCCATTCCCAATTATATTAATATCATAAAATTGCATCAACCAAAAAATGTAGCCTTTGAAACCCATTGATTACAATTCAATAATTTCACTACATTGCTCATGAGAAGAAATGCATCGAAGAAATTAAGGTATTTTACTACAAACAATCCAATATCTCTAATTCAAATAAAACTACAGATCTTCTGCCCAGGATGAAATGTCTTAATTAGGATTTTTTTATTGTTGGTCACATACCAACCTTTCTTCATTTGAACTTCTTTCAAGAAGTTTTTATTCAAGTTCAATTGCAATCAAAACACGCAAATACACTAATGGTTCACTGATCTTTCTCGAAGACTCATTTCAATGGCTTTTGTGGTACTAAGGAACTTGTACAAATTAAAATTTGTTGCTAGTATAACTTACTATACACTCACTTCATTTTTATCACATCTGCCAAATGTGGCCATGCACACTTGTGATCACAGAAAAACACATCTAAATCATATTAAGAGCAAGTCAACAATTTTTATGATTAACACATCCTCATTTCAGGAATAAAGTTACAAGTCAAATTGGAAAGTGGCTTCTGTAAGTAACGAACTATAATCTGCCATTCTTCAGCAATGATTTTCATATTTTTGTATTCACCAAAGTGATTATGATGAATATTAATGAAATATGAAATAAATTTCAAAATTTTCAGTTTCTATTGAAAATATTATCAAAAAAATAAAAAAGTTTGGTTACTACTTTTTATAAAAGTACATCTGATTCTGAAAGGCAACTGTTTGTTCAATACATGAAAACAAATTAGAAAGAAATAGATAACACAAATTAGAAAGAAATAAGTACATACCATTATTAATATAACATGAACAAACAACAGTTTTGCATGTACAATGTTTGTTTTTTTTTGCAACATTATTCCTTTAATGAGATGCTCTAAAGCACAAAATTTCAAATTTTTAAACTATATGTTCTGCGAGATTTGTAACAAACATCCTGATTTGTATTTATTATAAATTCAAAAAACTATGTTTTTCATTCTTAAAATATTAATGCATTACTATGAGTAATCAAGATAACCAAAAAATATGAAAAGAAACATGAACACCAATCAAAAGCATTATGATCATTAAGATCACACAGCATTCAACGCAAATTACATGTCTTAATGAAAAATATCAAGAAACTTAAAATTATTCTAATACTCCAAGAACCAATTAGGTACACACATTTCTGCAGTTATCTTTTCCTCCAATTACATCAGATTCTATAATAAATATGAATGCAAATGGTCATTAGGATGATTAATTTTTAACTTGCGTCTTTTTCTGGTTTAGAATGTTCTTAAATAACAAGCACTATATTGAATTTTACCACTAACACACAAGAAAATATTGAAATGGGTTCTATATTCTTCAAAAGTATTAAATTAGGTAAAAAAAATTTAAAATTAGCAGTTCATCTTCACATCTATTACGATATAGTTACCAAAAGAGGTGTCAGTCTGTCGGTAATTTGAGAACATTTTAGGCACTGTGGTGAGGAGAATAAAAGAATTGGCATCAATAACAGCCATCCATCCAATCTGCTTTTTGAGCAGCTTGAGGTGCAGTGTACGCAGACCTAGAAATAGGAAAACTACATCTTACATATGTAATAGTGAAATTAATGAAACAACTAATAAGAGCAACACAATGACGTAGCATTGCTTTTGCACAATGATGCTTTGTGGTCCAAAAAGCGATGAGTTTCATTGTATTGTTATATCATGTATTTTATTCACACTTTTACCACAGTTTAAGTGTTACCAATTAATTACAACGTTTAAGTGTTACCATTAATTACAACGTTTAAGTGTTTCCAATCATCATATGTATTGCTCTAAGATGTGTGGCATTTTGAATAAGCTTAATAATTACATAATATAATAATTTGTTCTTTTTGTTAATATAATTGTTTAGTACAAAACTAGTTGGGAGATTGCTAGTTTTGAATTTTAAAATATTGAATCAAAGACTGACAGCATTCTCTTAGAAGCACAGAAGTCAGGATGATATGTCATACCTTTACTTGTAACCGTAAAAGCTGCATATAATTATGAAGAAATATATGCAAGACTTGAGTACTGGTTCAATGAGAAGAAAATCAAGATCATTTGAAATGAAAACATTGTTTACATTTGTTACATTTTGATTGCTGTGACCAAATCTGTAATTAATTTTAGGCGAGTGTCTTCATTAACCCATTAGTGCATATGATCCGATAAATTCAATGCTGAGAAAAGTGTCAACCATGCCTGTGATTGGAGAATTCCCTGTTTGAGATATACACGAATCAACGACTCGCATTGTCGGAAAGTCTTAAATTAAATCTTATACGCTGTAACTTTCAGTTCTCGATTTAAAGCAATTAGAGTGCAAGATGACACATTGCAATCGTGTTGTTTCACATAGCTAGTAAGTTTTCATTTAATTATATCTAACATTGCTTGATATGAACAAATTTTATACACAATGAAAACATGAAAAAATGAAATAATGAATGTTCGTGTTTTCCAGTTGAATTGGTATACTAAGAAAATAATTATAAATAACTAAACTATTTCAAATTAATTTTCATGATCCGAAATATCGGATCACATGCACAGAGGACACTTATCATTGCAATACAACAGAATAGCTGCATTTTTTGTCTACATTTCAAGCAACTGCTTCTAAATGAAAAATTATTATCAGACTATCTGTTGCTGAAATTTTGAATATGTTGGAAGAAGAACACACAGAAGGCGCTAATATTTGCGAGCAATGATTTTTGCTCGTTTGTAGAAATTATGCTTGTGAAAATTGCACTCTTTAATATGTCATAAAGTTCAATTGGGTATTTTTATTGTTTTTTTCAAAAATTACTGAAATGTAATTTTTTTGAAAGATCTCTCACACATAAAATAATAAGCACATTACTACCAATTTGTAAACACTATTGTATTTGTGAGTGTAAGTGCTTCAAATGAAGTGTTTTGAAAACTCAAAAATTTGCTGTGAAAAGAGCTTCAAATTTCACATTTTTAATACCGCTTAAATGCCATTTTCTTAAAAACGGCTCCAAATTTTTCGAAGAAAATTGCCATTTAGGACGAGGTTTTACTGTTCTTTAATATTCTCAAATTAATTTTTCCATTCTACCATTAGGAAACCAAAAAATTAAGAAAATGTCAAAAAAACATACTTAGGGCGACAGTAGATGGCAGCTGGCAAGAGTATGTGGCAATTCCGAATAGCTAGCCCAGACCCAAGGAAACACAAAACTAATACGGGAAAGTCTGTGCCATTCTGCAGCACCACTAGTTCTTTTTGTACAGGGTTCAGCCTGTTTGTTGTGATAAATAAATAAATAAATACATTTTTTAAATATGACCAAGTTCGTACAGGTTGACCTGCCTTCCCTAAATCCATGCTGGGAGTCTGAGAGTAAAGGCTCAAAAGAAGATGTAAGGTTAACACACACTAGTTTTTCAAACAGCTTAGGGATGGCATTTAAGACTGAAATAGGGGCAGTGGTGTGTCACATCAGATTTAGCAATTTTAAAATCATAAACATAAGTAGGATTCAAATCACAGTCAGACTGGATGTAATAATGGCGTTGTAAAAGTACATCAAGAGTGTTAAAGTTTAAAAAGATGAGATGAAAAAAGAAGTTTTTATGATTAACAATACAATTTATGTTGATGCTGGTTCAGTAGAGCCAGTGAGTTTAAAAAACTAGTAACCGTCTCATTAACCAAAGAAAGAATGGGGGAATGTGTTGGAGAGTCATAGTTGAGATGTGCCCAGTCAAGTCCCAGAAGGTCGCCGGTCAAGAGCATAGAAGCATATGGATTCGCTTCAGCAATAATTAGAAGATCGTCAGCATATGTGTCATGTAATGATGGATTGGAGCAAGGAGGAAAATATACCACTCCAATGATAAGACAGACCCCATTAATACTAGGATGCCCAGCCTTTCCCTAACCCCTCTAACGCCCAGGAGGGGTCAATTTGTCCCCAACCACATAATTAGGGTTGTTTTCAAAATTTATATGGTTTGTTATATTATTATATTGTCTGATACTTAATTACATAATATGGTGAATCTTACAACAAAATTACTTTCACTGACAGGAGATTTTTGATGCTTTATTTTAGTAAACAGTTGAACATAACTTCCTAGAAGAATGTATAACAAAACACGTAATAATTATTTGTAAATTTTACTCTACTGACAATTGCAAATTCAAAAATACTTATTTGAAGAAGATGAACATTTTCTTAACAATTATTAATTGTTTTTAAAAGCAAGTTTTTCATAACGTATTTGATTTTACTGCGAGCACTGAAATCTATTTATACGGTACCACTGCCTCCTTTAAACTCCATAACTGAAAATATGTAGGGGCCGTGACTACGTCAGTGTCATTACGTCAGTGATGGCTCATATTTCGTGCAGAAATAGCGATGACGTAATGATTCGTGCAATATGTCATATTATGAACGATTTTGTTAATGTAAAAGGGTTGTTTATAATGCTGGTATACAAAAAATGTACTTTTGGCAGTGATAGATGGCATCTGGCAAGAAAGAGTATGTGGCAATTCGATATAGCTAGCGAAAACCCAAGGAAATAGAAAACTAATACAGGAAAGTCTGTGTCACTCTGTAGCACCACTAGTTACTTCTGTAGTCAGAATCACTCGTACTATATCCCTTGTAGTAATGCTGAAAAGCAAGGGCCATATGGGGTCCGTGTAATACGCAGTTCTGCTGTATTGGACTTGACCTCTATCTGGTTGTCTATACAGAGATAGTTGCAGGTGAGAACGTTGTTCATTAGTCTTATTAGGTGGTGTTCCATTTCTATGAAGTTTCCCAGCCTACTTATCAATGTTTGCCTGTTGATCATGTTGAATGCTTTACTACAATTTATGAATACTGCATACATTTTCTTTGATGAAGTCCGAGTGCTTTGTTCATGTCATTTTGAAAGCATTTCACTGCATGTTTTGTAGATCATCCTCTCTGGAAGCCGAATTATTCCTCGGTTATTCTGTCATGTTTAGATTTAGTTTTATGAAAAGAAATTATATTTGTCAAATTTATGTTGATATAGCATGAAAATGTTTAGTTTCTGCAGCAAAAGTTCTACAACTTATAATAAGTTTTTCAAAAAATGATGACTGAGATGTGTTGATTCGGAGTGAAGTTGTGGTATGAATAATATTACAAAACCATTACTATGGGTGAGGAAGTACATGCTGTTTTTTGCATCACTGGTTCATCTCTAATCCACATTTTTAAGTAGTTTATGATGCATTTCCCTAGAAAATTAGGTCATTTCCCATGTGGGAATGTACAGTCAGAAAATATACACAAAGAAATAATGATTTTATATAAAAACATTCAAAATTAAATAGTCTTTATGATAATGATACGCATACCTCTACTCAAGATATCGTTTTTCCAATTCATCATCCTGTCCCATACAACCTTAGAAGTCGTGCGACTTCCAATGACATTCCTCCTCCACCCTCTTCTACTCCTACCCTTCCCACAACCTCCACGCTTCGGAACAACCTATGTCCATACTTCCTTAGAAGCATGAGTGCTCTTTCTAAAGATTGAGCCAACATTACATTGAGTTATTATTAAAAATGAGTCTGTTTATCTTGTGTTGTGTACTTCTAATGTAAATATTTTTACTACCAGAATACGTCAATTATTTCTGACTTGTGATTGTTTAAATTTTTATTTATCAAGGTTACAAATGAATATGTAATGAAATTAATATAACAAAAATTATTACATCAAAAGTTATCTGAGATAGTTCTAAACCAATTTTAAAATTTTTTAGTGCGAGTATAGTTCTTGTTTTGTTTAATATTTTTCAATTATAATTTGTTATTTCTTAAAAAATATGTACATGTATTTCCTTTTTGTTCTCTATTTTTATAATTTTAGTTATTTGTATACATTTGGCCTGAAGATGAATGTACATCACACATTTGAAACATCGCCGTAATAAAAGTTGTTTATTTTATGACTGTCCGAAATCTTTTTGGATCTTCTTGAACTTTTAAATAATTCTAAGTGACAGCCTTACAAAAGAATTTCAAAATAATGATTTTGATTGAATTATAAGAGTTGTCAGCAAAATCCCCAACTTGAGCCTATTTCAAGATTCGTTTAATGTTATTGGTCCTGTAAGTGTTGTCTAAATGAAAGAAGGCATTGCAGGAAGTTTAGTTTAGTTTAAAGATTTGATAATGTACCCTTTATATTATATATTGAAAATCAGGCCTGTAAATTGTTAATCATATGTTAATCTACGCTCTGCTATATTCAGCCAATGCTACTACAAAAGAAAAGAAAAAGGTTTCTATTAATATCCAGGATGGATGGACAAGAGACCTAAGGATATATTGTGATCCACTATCTGCATGGGCAATATCCACTGCGTGCATTCCAACTATCTGCATGGGCAAAAAGGATGTTTTTTCCCAGCATTAGTAGTTTTTTCTCTTTCTGAAAAAAATCTCCTCTATTTCTTTTACTTCTATCCTTCGTGAATGCAACACAATTATAAAGTTGTGTTACTAACCCATGCAGTACACACACAGGACAGAGGACACACAAACCAATATGGACAAGAGCATTTAAAGGAAGTTTGTAGCCGAAGACAGTCATGTAGGAGACTTTGGCCTTAGCAAAATAACTTCTAGAACCTTGAAAACTATAGTACATTTCACACATTTCTTTTTAATGAAGGAATAGTAAAGGGATCATTAATGTCACCCATACAGCAACCTATTCTGTGAAAGGCAAAATAGTTTTACAGCTCCATTTGCTAACAATTGGAATAAAATGTTACTTTTCTTTCAAACTGTTGCAAGAGATTTTTTATCAAACTAATATTCAAAGATATTGGTAATGAGTTTATGAGGATGAAATAAATTACTCATTTAGAAATAGGAAAACAATAAGTTTTATGGCTTTAAAATTCAAGTGTCATGGCAACTACAAAACCAAAGAAGGAGGAGGAGGAGAAAAAGAAGAAGAAGAAAAGAAGAGAAAGAAGAAGAAAAGAAGAAGAAGAAAAAGAGAAAAGAAAAGACAAAGCTTAAAATTTCATTAGGCAACAAAAATAATTTGCTTTCTTTTATTGTTTATTTAATATTTTAGATGTTATCAGAGCAAAAAACCCAAAACTAATAACTTACCTCACTCTAGGAGCAGGTATGCGGGATGCAGGTCTAGGAATGTTACTGGCTCCTGCTGTGTGATGGGCGACTCGCAGTTCCTGGACGGACTGTTGGAGGCCGTAGACCAGACACTACTCGTCTTTGTCCCCCTCCGGCCAACTTGGTTGCAGCCTAATTATAACAATATAAAGTTATTTCTCTTGTTGTGGCTATGTTCCCCTGAATTTCATAGAAGTCAGATTAAAAACATAAGGGCATTCAATCAAGGCTCCTTAATTTCTGTAAACTCTCCGAAGTCTTCAGCATTTTAAAATTATAATGCTATGCACAATTTTTATCACTAGAAAGTCAAATACGATTATTATTTAATACAAAAATAATAACATTCCAAGGTCAAATTTAATGCAAGAAATTAGTTATATCAATTTAGAGCTCATTACAAATTATTCATCTGTAGAAAATCAACATTCCATGCCTCAAAATGTTGGGGTTCTACACTAATGCATTTGTGTAATCATAGTCACATCATGACCTTCACAAAACAATACAAATATTAATTCATGCCAAGTCTGAGAGCATGTTTGTCACATAGACAAGCTGAAAACAGCCACACTGGGGATCTTACATTCAGAATCACCTTTGATACCATAAAAGCAGGGAATGACAAACAAAATTTGCTAATCTGTAAATATTTTAACAAGTTTACTTTTGTTGTAATAAATTTGTTACAATATATTTAATAATAATCCAGCAGAATGAATTAAAAAATCAAAAATCCTGTATGGACAAATATTTTTGATTTACTTATTCCACTAATGCCAATACAAAACACAATTCCTCCACTATAATAGATTTTATTACATCAGAAATAAAGAAAAATATCCAAACACTGCAAATTAAAAATTGGAATCTGCCTTCTATTGGAATCCATAACACAGATGAAATAGTTTTTCAAGGAGCTGTATTTCCTAAGTTCACTATAGCTGCTGTTGAGAGCTCACTTTAATAGAAACTCAAGAACAGAATACGACCAAACAAGTTGTCATTGATTAACAACATTCAATCTTCAAGTCTTTGTACAAACAGATACACGGTTTCAGTAAATCAAATCACAAAAATATCTATTTAACAGTATTGCATCATTCACCCATTTCCTTGATCATGCACAACTCATAAAGGTAATAATTCTTTAATTCTGTATTATGTAGATTTTGTGAGAATAAATTACCAATCCAGGTTTTGATGTGACATTTTATAATGACTTTCTCATTACCTTGGTCATCAGCAGAGGCAGTTAATTTGTAAAAATGACTGTTTAATGATTGTAAAAAATGATTTCTTATAAGAGAAGTGCACACTCACTGTAGCCCACATGACAGTTGCTCTGGTCTGGAGCAGAGCATGATAGATAAATATAGTTAGATAACAAATAAATAAACACATTTTTGAGCAATGCTGAAAAATTCAACTAGTTACCAAAAAAAATGTAATAGCTGCAATTAAAATTTTCACTGCCTACTATTAAAGCTTAATGGGGGGATTTGCTCAGCTTTGACCACTAGTCAGAGCAAGTCTTGTACGTTTCACATTCCATAATTTTTCTCTTCACTTATCTTTTTATGGAGTATGTTTATCAAATTAAGTTAATCATAATTAACCTATCTTGCATTAATTCTGTTTTATAATGGAATCTGTAAATAATTGGAATTGTCTGCTAATAATTTTTCACCTGCTTTTACGGTAACAATTTACGACACACTGAACATTCAAATTTTCAC
This sequence comes from Acheta domesticus, assembly GCA_031308135.1. NCBI lineage: Eukaryota > Metazoa > Arthropoda > Insecta > Orthoptera > Gryllidae > Acheta > Acheta domesticus. The sequence continues at coordinate 193,643,054 of JAHLJT010002406.1, forward strand.
TGAAATCTTTGGGCAAAGTATGAAAAAGAACTGCAACATAAAACTAAAATGGCAACAAGTTCTTGGGATGAATGTCAATCATTTGAGGTCAAGCACTCGCATTCCTATTGAAGTAGATCTTTCTTCTCCAAAAATTTGCAAATTTGAAATAAATATTTATTATATTCTCATTGAATATTAATCTAAATCAAAGAGGTTTTATAAATCAAAGAACTAGTTTGGCCATTTGTTTAGGACCAACGGTCTTTGATTACTAAAAGGCCTAAATTCACAAATTTGATTGGTACAATACACTTTAATACTGACACTTTTATAGCTTGTTATCCACTGGATGTGTTAGTTTACAGTTTATTTTGTTCCGAAGATCACACAACCAATAAAAACAAAAATCACCACACAGGAACATGAAGTTCTTCATAGAACTCACCCGCTCACTTTCCATATGTGTGCTTTGTTCCTGGGGTGTTTCTTTTCAGATATTGGGTAACATGAAAGCTGCTTAAACATAAAAATCGAATTTTATCATTACATACAATACCGCTTAAAAGTATTAAGTTAATTCTTGCATATGTGGTAAATTAATGCCATGTGCATCTTATGTATTTTTATTGTAGCATGTTTATTTTAATTAGCAATAAGTACTATTTTGGAATAATGTTACATGTTAATTTATTAGACTTCTCAAAAGTTTAATTGCTTCTATAATCAAGCTCATAATCATAAAAATAATTTATTAGAGTCCAAAAATTACTGCAGATATACTAGAAAGTGAGAACTATTAGCAAAATATCTCAAGCATAAAAAAAATTCCCCTATCACCCTCCAAAGACTATTCATTATGAATCTACGTCGCTCTCTTTCTGAAAATATTTTTAGTGAAATACTCAATATTTATGCAGCATTGGATGAAAAGGATTTAGTGTAGAAAGGCAGAAGAAAGTTGGATCACTGCAATCTCCTCTTTCATTAAAATGAAAATTATCGAACACTTTTTACCAAACAATTAATGAAAATGAGATGATTGTAGCCTAGAACATTCTATGCATTTTGAACAATGGCAATTTGAAAATATGAAGAAAACTTCATATCCTTCTACACTAAAGTTGGAATGAAAAAGCATTAAGAATAATAAGTAACAAAATAAAATTGTTGTTTGGTTCTACAACCTACAGGTACTTCCAATCACAAAGGACTTGCATCATGATTGGCAATTGGCAAGAAGCATAGAAAAAATAGATAATAGTAGTTGGAGAAATGATGGAAGACTAAAATGAGTACAAGAAAAACAAAGAGCAACATATAAAAGTACGCCAGCTCAATAAGAGCTTCATGCAAGGTGTTAATTTAAAATGTTAATCTTTACTTCAGTGGTACCATTCTCCTTGGAGGCATTTCTGGATTCAGATTCGCCCCAATAAAGTAGAGATTCACCATTTGAATTACGATCTTGTATTAAGCTCTTATGGAGGAAATACATTTTGATTTGTTACTCCACAAATGATTAAGCCGTTCTTCACTTTCTTTTCTTTCCTATATACGCAACCATACCAGAACATTGGAATGAATTAATAAAGCAAATATTAAATCTACTAAATAATGATCACCATTTAATCACATTAGAATTAACTTATCTTCAAAATTTAGCCAAACACCAAATAAAAAAGTAAATCTACATTTAAAATTCAAGAATTCCAAGTTTTGGTTTGTTAAAGTTTTCTATAAGAAAATACCCAGACTGAGCCAATCAACCTCTGGTTTGGTGCAAGAATCTTCATTATACAGAAATAACATTGCTGGTTCTTGCATCAAGCCATAGAAATTACAAGTCCAGGTGAACTTCCCAAAACCTCAAGCATTAAGTGTATTATTGGGGTAGTTGAACAATGAATGCAAAATCGCACCAAAATTTAGAAATAAAATCTCATTACTTGCATTAGATGTTTAGGTGCTTATTTTGTCTGAAACACATATACATAAGGACATAATAACATATATCTCCAAATGAAATTTCAAAACAACTCTTTGCAAATTATTTTGATGGATGGCGTACTGTTTTCAGAAGTTATCACATACTTCACACTATTTCTCAAATATCTTCAGTCCCTCATAAGGTAAAACATTTACGGAAGTAGAAAAGATATCTTCATGCCACCTTAAGACAGAAAAGCTTACCTTACAGAAATCAAGTAAACAAAATATGTCCCCCCCCATTAAAAATGCTAAATATATTGCAAACATACTAACCACGTGCAGATGACATTTTCCTGATGAAAATTTTCCTGCTTCAAAAAGTCAATCTCAAGATTTTAATGGAAATGCATGTTTGAAGGTCCCTGATATTGAAAAAGTAACTTTTAAAACCGGTTCATCCTTTGATTTCTTTGTCTGATAATAACCTAGTAGCTAAACTGTTCACTGTATTTTCTCCAAAATTGGTATTCCCTAAGTGACCTGGCTGATGTTGTGGTCCCTCAAATTTAATATGGATCATATAGAAATAAGTATTTTACATGAAACATAAAAGCCATTTTGTCAGCAATTTGTTCCCGATTGGTATGGTAGCGGAACAGCTGATTCCCGTCAGGGACAAAGTTACGAAAATCGCAGTATGGAGTACACGTATATAAAAATGGTGCAAAATTTTCAAACTGTTCACCGTTCTACATTATTGAAGACTGGGATTCTTTCTTAATGAAAGGAAATCTTTCCTTCAAAATTAGATCTTTAAATAGGGATGGGTACATTTCTTTAAAACAGAAGTAGTTTTCACATAATTTTCAGTGAAATCATGACAATTCAAAAAAAATACATGAGATTTTCCCAAAATCCACTCAATTTTTTTCTTTAAATTATTTGCTGAATTCAAAGCTGAGTATGTTTATGTTTCATACCATTGGAAGAGGATAGGACAACACTGGACCTCAGCATAGTTTTTTCCCATCTATCTTCATTTAGATAAGGGGCTAATGTCATTAAAGCCTAGTAGTACGAACTCAGATTACATCCCAGATAATTTTATCCATGGATAGAGGAAGACCCAGTTGTATAAAATTGGAATAGTGCTTATCCACAATATAACGTCAAGGTAAACTATTCCCCAATTTTTGCAGAGATGAGTGGAGTAACGTCAACGTCAACAAAGAAGAAGCAGTAGTATGCACGGAGTAATATATGTAGTATAGGGTAAGTTATGTAATACAGTGAGAAAAAGCGGCGAATTTTTGGCAGAAAAAAATTATTGCCGGGCCCTGATAACGAAAAACTGGATAAAACCAGTTGCTAAATTACGAGGAATAAATCCCCTAACATATGGTGTAACCAGAATCCCCCTTTGTGGGTCCTTGATACCAAAAAACCAATTGAAAGCAAAACGTCCGTCTGTCCATCTGTGAACAACACTAGCGCCTTATAAACGGCTCCAAATTTTTTCTTCAAGCTTTTCAAACCGGTAATGCTTATTGCACTCTTTAAAATCACATTAAGTTCACATTGGGGTATTTATTTGTTTTTTCAAAATTACACAAATGTAATTTTTTTGAAAGACCTCTCACACTGTTAATATCCATGTTCACCACAATTAGATTTGTGAGTTAAAGTGCTTTTAAATGACTTCAAATAAAGTTTTTCGAAAACACAAAAGATTCCTGTGAAAAAGAGCTTCAAATTTCACATTTACAGTAGTGCTTAAACCGCATTTTCTTAAAAATGGTTACAAATTTTCAATGAAAATTGCCATTTAGGAGGTTCTAAATTAAGAGGAACTGTTGTTTAAGAGGAACTTTCTTCTGAACACTGTTCTTTAATATTCTTAAAATAATATTTCCAATCTATAATTAAGACACTGACAAATTTATACAAAATGTTAAAAAATGAAATTTGGGCAGCGATAGATGGCTGCTGGCAAGAGTGTATGGCATGTTCGAATAGCTAGCCGAGACCAAAGGAAATAGAAAACTAATATGGGAAAGTCTGAGCCATTCTGTAGGATCAATAGTTAATGTAAGAGAAGCTGTTAGATGAGAATTGCGATGAATGATTTTTTTTCTTGATATAGTGAAGTATTCCTCAATAAGTTATTCCATCAACCACCTCATTTGTAAATAACAGGAAAGGAAAAAATACGGAAAAGTATGGGCTACTTGTTGAAGGATGGCTTCCTTTCCAAGTGTTCAAATAAAAAGTGAGGTGATCGACTTCTAGAAAATCATCATCAAATTTACAT
>JAHLJT010002406.1:193648275-193682196 GCA_031308135.1 Acheta domesticus
TTAATATTGAATCTGCGGGTATTCGAGCGATCTGCTGGTTTTGTACGGAGTGCGAAGTTCACTTGTTGATGAATTACTCCTTTACGGAAATGTTTACTCACGAAAACATTCCGAAAGAATCATTTCCAGCTCGTGCAGTGAGCGTCGTAGCATAGTAAGCGCACTACATTTCGGCCGGAATAAGATTCTGTACAATCCTGTTCACAGAAGTCTGCTCTGAAGAAATTATTACCGAGATCTGCGATGAAATTAAACCTCAGGCATCTTCGAAACTCAACTATACTTATACACACAGCGACAAGTACAACAACACAAAGTGCCATTGAATTCAGCTAGTGTCCCCTTCGTAGGAGACTGATCTGAGGGTGTGCTTGCCTCGAGGACTTGGCTTTGCATGTGGCCGAGTGTTTTTTAAAATATTTATGGCACCAAGATTGCCAGAGACTGCGCCGAGATCCATTCTACGCTGTGGTGGACGAATTAAGAGAAATGAATTCATGAATTGTGTGCCGTTTCTGCAATAAATTTGCTTAAATCTATGTCGTTTATTTCATACGTGTCCATTCCTATGATCCCTCTTGCTCTCTTGTTTTTGTTAGGTTGGTAGCAGTACTGTGGAGGGAGTGTCTGTAAGCAAGTGAGCATCGCACACCGCTCATAACCAGCAGATCGCTAGTATCCCCGAAATCTGCTTCTCTTCTTCAGGACTTGGTGTAGCAGTTGGTTCACTTTGTAGATGGACTTCATAACCAGAAAGGATACTTTACATTTTAAAATTTTGTTATTTCTTTTTCCCATGTTTTATTAATACATTAATTTTTACATATAATGCAGATTAATAAAGTTCACTCATGCAACAAATCTTTTGAAAAACAACTATTCTGCAAACAGTTTTGCAAAAATATATGCAATCCAAATGTATAACATATCATCCATCATCCACTGAAACAGGGAAAATAAACTTTGGACACCCAGAGGTGCCTGTTAGAGTTCATGCCTGAACGAACAATTAATATGTCCCACCAATCAAAATATATTTCCTCTCCTCAATCTTCCAAATAAGAAATTGCTGAAGCATTGAAGACTCGACATTTTAAAAATTGTTTCAACAATGGTCCCAAGTGTTTCAATTGTTTTGTCAGATAGAACAAAAATGCCTATGAAATAGTTCGTGCCTAATTTTTGTTGAATTTTCCTAACTTTCAAAGTTTGCAAAAGTTAAACATTTCATAGGTATCCTCCTACAACAGCATTATTGAAGGTAGATTTTTTTTTGTTAATGAAATCTATTCTTCAAAATAAGGTTTTTAAATAAAGTCTTCTACAATTTTTCCACAATGTGAGTAGTTTTGGAGTAAAATAAAGGAAATTTTAAAATCCATATTTTCTCAAAAACTGCATCAATATTTTTTAAAACCTTCTGAATGAATAGAAATAAATGCACTAAATAACTTGGCATATATATTATTCTGACGTACCTTTAATTTGTCAAAAATTACCGAATGTATATTCAGGTAGTATAACATTATGCAACTTGTACAAATGTGAAAAAGTGGTCATACTATAATGTGAGAATACTAGTTTATGCTGTTCATAATGTTCATAATGTTAAACTTTATTGCATGAGTACATGTTTTGAAAACGAGCAATGTTAGGAGCAAGTTTTCAAATTTGAACGAATGTAATAAAGCAACATTTTAAATGAATTGCACATACTATTTTTTTGTACGACAGCATTATAAATTTCTAAGGGAATCCAACTTAATTTTGCAAACGACTTCTGTGATGTCTCGGTTACTTGACATCTGTGCAAGAAAACCGTGGTCAGCTGTTCCGTTTACCTCTACCACCCCGATTCTCTCGCTGCGATTGGCTGAATGTGTGATGACGCAATCATTCATGCCATAAAATGTAACACACATCATTTGTGCTGTAAAATGCCTCAATTTTGAATGATTTCTTGCTACAGAAAAGGTTGTTTTAATGCTGGAATACAAAAAAGTGTTTTTTGGTGCCACTAGTTATTCATTACACCGTTATTATTATTGTCAAACCTCTGCCTTCTTATTAATGTCAAATATTAACTTACTCGTATTATCAACGTCAAACTGCCACTTTGTAGAGTAGTGTAGATGTGAACATACACATTAAAATATTGTTTTGCAATTTTTTAGGAAATTTCTGAAACTTTGCCATCCTTAAAATGTGCCACCTTAAGGCAGCTGCCTGCTATGATTAAGCATAAAAGCACCTCCGTGGAAACCTTAATGGTTTAAATGTAAATATATATATGAACTTCAGTACAAAATGTTTACTGGACAATTTAAAGATTTTAGTTACAAACCACACATACCTCTGGTTTCCGAGTGTCAGATTTCACAGCGGTAGGCTGCATTCCCTTTCCTTCCCGACGAACTACTGGAGGAAGTTGATAACATTCTGAAATCAACATGGATCAAGAATTATAAGTGAAGATAAGACACATGGAAATGAGATTAAAATTAAAATTGAAATGGGAAAAAAAATGAAATTGAAAAGTGAAACATGAATGTAACTGTAGTCACTCAAAACCATACACAAACATATAAAATAAACTGATGTGCATTATTATAAAAAAATATTTGCAAGCAATCATAGTTTCTCTCCATCTGGATGCACAGAGAAGTTGAGATTATATTCTTTTGAAAAGAGGAAACAAATACATAAAGATAGAAAAAATTATAAAAGTGAGTCATTAATGAGCCACACAAATTAAATGATAGCCTTTGAAGTCAACATACAATGAATTTAAGAAAATCAGGGCTCCATGAATTTCAAACCCAAAATATCAAAATCCTACAGAGGAATACACAGTACGTAAATATCATTTTTTTTATCTCTTTAAATTACTGAAGTTTCTTTATTTATCATTATCACTTACTAAATCTACTTTTAGAATGTCAGCAATTACAAGAGGAAATATCTACCTAATTAAATCTTCCATACAAAAAAAATTTGTTTTAAAAATCTAAAACAGCAAGACCTAAGGAAATGATTATAATATAATACCATATAAATATAATATAATATAAATAAAATAAACTGCAAATAATAATAATAAAATTTTATTGCTTGTAGACTTATAGAAAGTATAAACCAAAGTCTGTCTAGAAATTCATTAAAATTACAGTATGTAAATGAATTACATTTTTTTAAAATTACATTCACTTACAGTAATAATGTAACATGTTAACACTATCTTGATAAATTATAAGTCAAAAAATATGTAACTGATTAATATAACAATTAAATTAAATATAAAAACATACGTACCATTTGCTAGAGCATTTGTTGAGCCAAAGGGGCTACTAGAAGGACTTGAACGACAGAACTTCTTGAACTTTTCGCTCGTCCATCCAATGACGAATGATCAGAATGATCTGATAAATAACCCTGGTGCTGCTCTGGAATTATTTGTTTGATAGGTGAAAGCGAGTCTTCTCCACGCAGCAAATTGATTCCTTGAAAAATCACAACAAGTTATTATCTGACATACCAACATTTGTTCTGTATAAAATTTAATTGCTACCAATTCCTACTGTTGGTTCGTATTGGTGTTGATGTTATTTGTTTTAAACCTGTCAACCACAATTAAGTAATAAGCTTTATAAAATAAACACTATAGAGAAGAAAGTATATTTTTTGTTCTTTTACTAATGATAATGTGCTTACTTTCTTCTTGGAGTCTAGCAATTGTTTGAACATCTCCAGCATTCATTAGTCGAGTAGTAGATGAGAAGCTGCTGTCAGATGCACTACTCAATTGGTCATCATCTGCACCACTATCACAAGAAGCAGGATGTCCACGATTGTCAGAATGTGAGTAAGTGCAGTTTAAACCAGCTTGTCTCGTCCTTGTTGTATTTAGTGTAGTTACTGGACTACATGTCCTCTTTTAAGAAGGTGGCATTCAAGCATGAATCAGAGGTTTTCCGTGAATTAGTACTTTGGTCAGAATCGGAAGACTTCAGATCACTATTTCTTCATCTAATTTTACAAAAGTTGTATTCAGTGAAGAATGTGGCACAATCTACAAGAAGATGAGCATATTGCAATAATATGTCGTCATTCATATTTATCATGCAACTACATTCTTTCAAGTACTTACAACTGATTTAGTCTCTGATGCAACTTTCAAAAACGTAGCATTTAAATTTGAATCTTCTTTGCAGAGGGTAGCATTGAAATGGGTGTTGCTAAGAGAAGGAAGAGTATTATCGTAATTCATGCTTATGTCATCTATCATCTCTGTAATCTGCTTTGACATAAGTTTCTTCCATGGTGTTTCTAATACTTGACGATTCAATATTGATCTCTCAGACATTCCTTCCAAACCTGGGACGAGTAATACGTTTTTTGGGCCTTGTAAATGGATACGTGTGTCAATAAAACTTTTACGAGTGCCTGAAAGAAAAAAAATTATCATTATTGTGACTGCGGGAACAAAAAGTGCATGCAAACAGTCATACACCCATAATAAAATAATTATTAATCTGTTTTCTTTAGTAAAACCACACATACCCAACATGTAAACTTACAAATAACTACATGAACAATCCTTCCTTTTAAATTTCAGGCAAGTTTTTTTAAATAAAAATTGTTAATATAGTGAGTCCAGTTCATCCTTAGAGAAGAGAGATCAGTGGTACCGGGTGGGGATGGGGGAGATGGGAGTGGATGTTTCATGTTCTTACAGTTAAATTACCAATAACCCTCACTTATTCTGTAATAGGATCTTTAGTGACACCTCCAAAAATCTAGCTTGTGGTTCCAGATTATGCAAATGAAATATCTACATGGCATATATTTCACTCCCTTTACATCTCCTCAGAATTTTTCCCTCAATTACTTTTGGTCATGGTTGGGCCAATTTTGAGAGAAATTTCAGTCGGTTGAGGTCAGACAGACCAAACCAACAGAAACAGATCTTCACCCAAAGCCAATGTTTTCTGTTGCTGTCAAACGAGGTAGTTGGGTTCAGTATGATCTTTTCAGTATATGATCTCATGTTTGAACGAATCCAGAACACAAGAAAAAAATGCCCTTAAAGCCAGATTGATGCTTTGAAATACAAGTCCATGTTCAGGATGAGGCACTGGCATCTTGTTTAACATAAAACGTCGAGTCTCTGCAAATTTTTAATTACCCATGCATTTTATGCAAAAATATTTTTGAGATAAACTCGCTACACAAAAGTCCATTGATCGTAAATAGAAATATCTTTATTTGTTGCAAGAAAGCACTCACTTTCCCACTTTCACTCATCCATTTTGCTGGATCGTCTCATTTTACTAAATTTACATGTTTAAAATTGCTTTACCTCTAGACAACGAACTCGCACAGAACACAGCAAAGGTACGTACGTCTAAGCAATGAAAGCTTCCCCTCAAATCAGCTCATGTCCCTATTTCCCCTCCACTATGATTTTCCTTTTCAGCAGAATAGCACTATACTGTGATTTTCGTAACTTTGTCCCTGACAGAAATCAGCTGTTAATGGTTTCTTCCAATCGGGAGTTTGAACGTCACCATAGTGACGTCACTGTCGCGAAATATAAGCTCCTGATTGGATGGCAGCGAAACAGCTGATTCCTGTCAGGGACAAAGTTACAAAAATCGCAGTATAACTGCTGGTTTGAAACACTTCCCCGAGTTTTATAAGACTCTCCCAATCAACCTTCAGAATAAGTAAGAAAATAAGTTTGTTAAACTAACGCCAAAATGATTTAAAATGAGTCTTGGATAAATGTATGCAAAAGCACACATATTGCAAATGGAGTTATTCAATATTTCACTGCTTATTAGCACATTTGGTCAAAAACTTTTACAACAGTTTTTTAAATACAATAAATCTTAATTGAGGCCAAAAGACTAATCCACTCACTTGACCAACCAGACTTTCTCTCTTCATAGAACACAAGATACAAACATTGATCTCATTCAAAAGAACTGCTGTTATATATAGTTATTTTGTGATCCATTGTATCTCTTCTTTCCTTATTTTTCCTTATCAAATTAACTGCATATTTTTATCATAGCTAAAGACTTTTTTTGTTGGGTTCTAGCTACATTTTTGGTATAAATTTAACTATCACCCATAATTTCACCAATACTGATATCTCAAATTATAAATTTTATCACAATGCACTGACCATTGGTTTCCAGAAAGCACATACAATGCAACAGCTGTGACATTTCAAACCTGATTTGCTTTAGGCACATAACACACTGTCTTTTGCATAACTTACGGTGTTATGAGCATACTAAACCCAAAATGGCAAATGTGATAAACAAAAGTAGTTATTCTTTAGGCACCTGACTAATACATCAAAACTTATCCTTATAAAGATACTGCTAAATTACACATGTTATCTAGGGCAATTCACACAATTTTACCTAACTGGCCTCAGAGTTGGGAACATGCAAAAATAACAACTACACATTTAAAAGTCCTTACTTCAGGAACTATGACATACTGATTACAAAGAGAATAAATATAACTGCCACAAGACAAAACTGTTTTTCCTACATCTTTCACTCTTATTCAGTTATTTACCTTGCTCAATTTCTTCAATTCTATCTGTTAAGTGTCTTCGTATACTCTGCATTTCATAATCATTTTGATTGTCAACATCTTGACGTACCCAAACACGTATATTTTTTGGAAGGTGGTTGTCATTTTTTGGCTTATACAACCTACAACAGAGTAAACAATTAAGAAGATTATTAACAACTTACAGGTCGCAAGTATGAATGAACTTAAATGTCACTAGTAACACATTAGTGATAATCAAAATGACATTTACAAAAAGACAAAGAAACGGTCATCAAAATAAGAAAAGGCAATGTATCATTGCGAAATTCGTCTCTACAACCTTACCAAATTTCTTCATTCTGACAATTTTCCCAGTTCACTTCTTCTGGTTTCAGAAATTCGTCTTCCCAATTGTGGTTACTTGATCCAGTCGGTTTTTATAATATTCAAGGTCTGACAGGGAAGACAAAATGTTTGGTTTAACCTCCAGATCAAATCCATTTCGTGAAAATTGTTGTGAACGAAGTTGCTCATTTTGAAGTTCCAGTTTCCGGACTTTGTCTTGCAACCTGCGAAGTTCGTCATGAGGATCCACCGAACTTTCCATATCTACAAAGAAACACTTCTGGATTCGTAAACATGAATCACAATGCAAAACACTATTCTTGAACTGCTTTTAACTATCAACCATTTTATTTTCCAACGTTCCGAACCTAGCACTTGCCGCCAAGTGCCAACTACATGATACTGAGGGACGGAACTTGCCAAAATATACTACCACTGTTTTTACTCCCTTCTTCCAGCCAGTGTCAGTTTCAGGCCAAAGTGTAACGTACACAATGTTGCCAAAAACGTTTTATGTACTTGAATCAAAATATTAGATCCGATTCATTGTATGGTTCTCACAAGGTACGGATCACGGTCACGATTGTGTCCACTTACACCACGATGTAAGAGGCATCGTAATCATGAAGTAAATCTGTACGGAGACACAGGGATATTAATGTAAAGCATCTTAGCTATTCGGCTACACTTGTGTTTAGCGACACCATGCGGCAGATACTCGCACCTTTCATGAGAATTTTTTCCCGGCAAGCACATAAGCATGGTGAAACTAACAAAAAATGTTATTCGTCAAGTAAACACCATTTACACATACAAACTAGTGTATAGCGGTGGCCAAGTGCAGTGATGTCCAGAACAAGCGACCTTTAGAACATCTGAGGGCAGCACTGTGTGACAAGGTGCCAGATTCTGGATGCCGCGGACTACGTTACTTAACTGCAATACTTTGCCCTCAATGCCCGTCATCGCGATGGAATATGTCACGGTATTTCACGAAGTTCAGAGGTGTGCCGCCAAATACCGCATGATCGCGACCGCAACAAGTAGTGCATGAGAAAATGCGCTTCCTTGCGGCATGACGGAGAAAGACGCGAAATGCCGTGTGATATTCCAGCTTGAGGGGCAGAGTTAGAGAAATTGCACTATAGTTATAATACGTATTTTAACACTATAGTTATATAGCACTATAGTTATATACATATTTTTAACACAAGTTTCGATTTTCTTTTAGTATATTGAAACCATTCTCATTAGAGGTTTTCCTCAACCTACAATGGTTTCTTGTTTTGTGTATGTACACTTTTTCGCAGCGAGATGTTCTTTTTCTCTAAAATAAGTTGTTTTTTCACGATCACCAAATTGTGTGCGATAGTGAACTGGGGCAAAAGGGGGCGGAAGAGACAGAGGACCTTATTTTAGATTCCCTACTGTTCCCAGAAATGAGGAAAGTAAAATTATAGCACCCTCGGAACAAAGAGGACAAAAGTGGATTTCAGATTTTGAAGCGAGAAAAGTTAGATGTCGATTCCGAGAATGAGTCATTCGCGGCGGGGTCACATGGCCTAGCATGGAGGTGCGTAGCCGACGCACTTCGCCACCCAATTCACGCTTCGCAATTGCAGGTTGAGGAGGCTCGGATCAACACCACCTAGATTAATCTGGGTGGTGTTGCTCGCACCTTCGCACCTCGCATTATACTGCGATTTTTCTAGGAGCGACCATCAAGGCCACTCAAATCCCATCTTGGCGATGGAATATGTCACGGCATTTCGCGTCTTTCTCAGTCGTTCCGCTAGATTGCCGCTGCCGGCAAGACCGAGAAAAGACGCGAAATGCCGTGACATATTCCATCGCGAAGATGGGATTTGAGTTTCCTTGAGAGTCGCTCTTAGAAAAATCGCAGTATAACATAAAACATCCTTGAGTCTATCCAACGCAGATTACGCGCGTCACTGTGCGCGACCAACGCACTTTCCCTGGAATGTGACGCTTCGCTACTCTGTCACAAGTTGAGGACGAGGCTAGGGTACGGATGAATACTGGCTAAGGCCTTCCGCCCTCGCGTCAAAATTAAACATCCTTGAATCTTTTCAACGCGTGTTTACCAACACATTTTATAAGATTACACATTAAAAATAATTTTACGCGTATATTTTTATCATGTTCTCCAGGAAAGCCTCCGTTTTCTTGCTTCCTATACTGCGATTTTTGTAGGAAGAGCTCTGAAGATAACTCAAATCCCATCTTCGCGATGGAATATGTCACGGCATTTCGCGTCTTTTCTCGGTCTTGCCGGTAGAAGTCGCATGATCGCAAGCACTGCTTCATACGGTCGCGATCGTGCGAAATCTAGCGGAACGACTGTGAATGACACGAAATGCCGTGACATATTCCATCGCGAAGATGGGATTTGAGTTATCTTGAGAGCTCTTCCTACAAAAATCGCAGTATAATTACCCCATAAGTTTTTTCCTCCATGCATACTTGCCCGTGAACAAATCGTGCGCGTCCGTATCGTGTCACAAACAGTATTTCAGCCGAATTTTCCTTCTTGCAATGCGTTTCTCGGTGCTCTGAAGGCACTGATGCACAAATTTCACACAATATTTCTGCATACTGATTGAGCTGCATAGTCACAAATATAATATTTAGCAGACTCATCATTAGACATCGGATGCTTAGGGAACTGCCTATTTTTTTTCTAGCGAACTTATTTAAAGGCTGATAATATATGTGCACGAATCATGACAAATGATGACATATGACCAAGTTTTATAATGCTTATTTTTGCTTATTTTAGCATAAATGCCTTTTCTTTAGAAATATTGCAAGTTTTTGCTTTTTATGTATTATTTTTATATACAATGCCAAGATATCAAAAAATCAGCCATGTCCAATCTGACCATTCATTACGAAACCTTCAATTCACGATTTCTATTTTGAAATACGAGAGAATTCCTGAAAGTATACCAATATATTTTTCTCCATTTCTCTATTTCATAAATACTAGCCATGTTCTGAGAAAACGGTCGATTGACAATACACCCAGGGCACTTTTTGAGTGGAAATAAATGTAAATTCTTAGGTTTCAGAGTTGCTAATGTTGGACTTCTAAAATACACGCCAAACACATCAGTAGGTGTCCAAAAATCCTTCACTGTATTCAAACTGATTTTGTCTCCCAATCGTCGCAGATTTGAAATTGCAATCCTTGAAAAGTTACTGGTAATATATTGCAATGGAAACTATTGAGAATAAAATGTAGAAGAGTTCTATGTCACCATATATGTATGGAGTTTTAGAAATAATTTTTAATTTTGTTGTGAATGTAATTTATGACAGTGCCTTTTTTCTCATTCTTGACATTTTCGGTGACTTTTTAGGCGCCTAAAAGACGATTTTTTTAGTGCCTAAACATCCGATGTCTACTCATCATGTTCAACATTTTACAAAATAATCACCAGACAAAATACATGACAACTCATTTGTTATACTGCGATTTGTCTAACTTTGTCCCACAAGGCAACTCAAATCCCATCTTCGCGATGGAATATGTCACGGCATTTCGCATCTTTCTCAGTCGTTCCGCTAGATTTCGCACGATCGCGACCGTATAAAGCAATGCTTGCGATCATGCGACTTCTACCGGCAAGACCGAAAAAGACGCGAAATGCCGTGACATATGCCACCGCGAAGATGGGATTTGAGTTGCCTTGAGGGACAAAGTTAGAGAAATCGCAGTATAAGCTCTCGGTCAACTCATCACTGACATCAGTAACTTCAGAACCTGTTGTCACCATATATGCCGAAGAGAGTTTACCAATTATCATTTCAAATACCTTCTTTATCTTAATTTTTTTCTGACTCAAGAATTTGTTGGTAGGAAATGTTATAGTTACATACTGATAAGGACTGATGCTGCGAAAACCTCCACTCCATGAAAAATTACGAACATTTTTGGGACTGTGTTTACGAACATTATGGATTTTTTCCGAACGATTATTAAAGTTTACTGTCGATATCATTTCCCTTGATATTTAATACAATTTTTCTACAATAAATATTTCAAAAGTAGACAGTTCGTACAAATATATTGAAGGAATTACTTCTACTTTAATAGCAAAGGGGCTCGAAATTCGTTGGCACTTTTCATATATAATGAAAGGGTACGTGAATCCACATGTTTCATACATTTCATTTCAGTAGCATCTTATCATCGCTAAAGTCATATTTTCTTCGAACCATTTTCAAAATGAAAAGTTAGTGACGTTTGTCTAATAAAATAGTGCTTCTTTAAATCCAACTTTTTGACGAAATTCGTAGCCAGAATCTAAATAAACCGAAGGAAATAAAATATCAATGTAATAACAAATGAGATAAAGATGCGTTTTTCAACTTCACGTGGGCAATTTTATGCCGAAAAGGCGGACCATGACGTAACTTAAGTGTGGTGTCGGTTCTCACACGGTGTTCGTTCTGTCGAGTCATGCGCACAAGTTTACATCAAGGAGTCTGAATCTACAGATGATGCTTGATTTCTGGTAACGATGGTGTAAGAAAACTCTTACACCACGATTTAGCCGAGATCGCTATGGCATAGTACACTCACTAGTAAGAAAATTCTTACACCATGGTTCTTTATAGAGCGATTTCATGGGTGAAATGATTCATCCATGGCGCTGTCGAGCGATGTGTTACGCTACGTGTGTGTGTGTGCTACGCTATGTGTGATGCGCTGCGTGTTCAAAAGAAAACACGCCAAAATTGAATTACTGACATAGCCGCCAAATATGAATTACTATAAAGAGCTGGGAATTTTCAAAAGAAAATACAGCTAATGTACACTTTTTATAAATAAAATGTAATCAATTGGTTGATTTATTAATGATAAACAATCATTAAAAATGGGGTGAATAAGTAAGCGAAGTTGCCGATCTGGGTAGCCGAGATCGCTAAAGCAGTAGTGCTATGGGGATCTCGGGCCGAAGGATCGTTGATTCAAATCCTGCTTCGGACACGATTGTGTGTGCGTTGTCTATGTGTGATGTCCCCCGTGGTGTGCGTCAGGAAAGGCATCCGGCTGTGAAAACATTGCCAAATCAGGAGAAAAATTGAGTGTGCGGAAAATCAGCAAAAAGCTGAGGCCGCCCCCCCTATCGCCGACCCCGCAGAAACGGGAAAAAGGCGAGAAGTAAACAAAGTTAATAAAAATCAAAACTACCTGAAAACAATGCATTAACTCTTTGAAAACTCATATCCAAATTAGTTTAAAAAATAGTAGAAAACCAGCAAATGTGAACAAACTATAATTCTTTGGCTTGACGGAATTTATTTATCCAGCGCCAGTAGCCGAACTTCTTAACCAAGCTGTCATGTCACAGAAATCAAGTAGCTCCCGTTACTGCGAGTTCCCGCTTGGGCGATCGTCTGGGAACTCCTGATACTAGAGGCTACTAAACATACTGGTCCTACAGCGTGTACGTTCGCTACTAAACGTACTGGTCCTTCGAGAAGCTATTGTTGATAAGTTGTAGGCCTGGCAACTATTATAGGGTATCTCTCTTAAACAAGTCCATTACTCACATTTGCAAGCTCTTCCACCTCCCCGTCTTGCGTGACCGCAAATTCAGGCGTATATTGTCGCAAATGTTTTGAATTAAACAGCAAATAAACCATATCTTACCACCCGGTTCTGAGTGATCACGATTCATGGCTGAGCTGATCGCAAATGTTTCGAAGAAAAAATTTGGAGCCGTTTTTTAGAAAATATTGTTTTTTAAATTGCTTTTACTTTAAGCAAAATTACTATAAAAGTATTCATATTTTGAAAATAATGTTCAGGACCTCTTTTATCGATTTAATTCTGAAAAACATATTTAATTCAGAAAAGAAGTGTTTCTTCAATACTGGTTTAAGGAAGACGCAAAAAAGTTTTCAACTTTTGGAATGTTTGGTAATTCAGATAATTTCAACGAAACTGAGACTTACACCATTTTGTAAGCGTTGTTTACGCTCTCTGAGGACAAAATTTATCCGAACATCTGGAGAAATTTTTGATTAAAAGAAATCAAAATGTCTTCGAAGCTTCATGTCCCCTACAGATTAAAACATCTCCTCCTGCGAATGGAACTACACCATGCGCATCTCCCGCTCCTAAGCTTCCATCTTCTTTTTTGATGTGACGATCTCTGTCTGTCGCACACCATCATGTCGTGTAAATCTTGGTCTACCTCTCTTTCTGTGCATTGGCACTCGCCACCTCCAAGGTTTTAATGGCCATCTTTCCTCCGATATTGTTATAAGATGCCCATCCATTTTAACTTTCTCCCTTCAATTGTTTCCATTATATCCGAAGTGACACACATTTGCTGCTTTATGTGTTAATTTCTGATTCTTTCCATTAACGTTACACTACAACAGCGTTTCCAAAACTCCATTTCCATTGCCTTTAACGTTTCTTCATTGTTTTTTGAGATCTCCCACAACTTAGTCCCATACAGTCACTGATCTGTATATAACACATCTGCATATCTGTGTTGTATACAGATCAGTGCATGCTTTCAACAACATTCATTAAATTATAATTTTCACTTTATTAGCAATATTTTTATTCCATATTTTGTATGTAATTGCCGAATGGCAGATTTTCCTTGCCGAATGCGATATTTAATTTCCTCTTTACTGCCCGTTGGTATGTTAAAATTGTTCCTAAATACTTAAACATCACTTAACAACCGAGCCATCTTTCATTACTAAATATTTTCCTGTCCCTCTTACCACCATGTACTCGGTCTTTCTGAAATTGACCTTCAAGCCCCATTTTTCATATTCCTCATTTAATTGCCTAAACATATAATGTGCATCGTCCTTTGCGAATATCACTTGGTCATCTGCAAAATTTAGTGAATGTAACAAATCGTCATTTTATTTTATTCCCATCCTTTCACATTTCTTTGTTCCAATTTTTTAGAGCTTCTCCTAGATCGATTTTGAACAAGGTTGGGGCAATGCAACACCCATATCTTAGCCCTTTACTTTTCTTTATTTCTTTTCATATGTTATTTCCTAACTTGACTTAAGCGATACTGTCCGTTTACACCTCTCTAATGGCCTTAATATATATGCTATTAATATGTTGATTTTCCTTGGTCATCCACAATTTTGAAAGGGGGCACTGTCGTACGCTTTTTGTGAGTCAATATAGACTAGAAGTGTCTCAAGGCTATGTGTGAGCCGCTATCTATAACTTGTCGAATGGTAAATGCAGGATCTATCTGCTCGAAAGCCACTGTTCTTCAATTTCATTTATTTCATTTTCCAGTCAGTTTTTAATGATTTTACCGTATATTTTACCAAGGGAACTTTGGACGGTTGTACCACGGTAATTGGAGCATTTCTCCTTATCACCTTTTTAAAAATATATTGGGGATGTAACCCACTTTAAAGATTTCTGGAGTCCCACGACCCGAGGCACGCATTAAATAATTCTGAAAGATGTTCGAATAATACTGATGGAGCTGATTTTATTAGTTCTGTGTTTATCCTACCATTAACCATCGTTTTCAAATTCAAGGGGCCGCGAGTGAGCCAGGTCGATTGGAAAATACTCGCATCAATTTGGGTGAAAATGCTGATACGGTTTAGCAGCTTGCGTTGTTCAGACACGTTTTGCGGTAAACGAATTTTTCCGTATAAAGGATCCACAAAACATGGATTCTGAGTAAAGAACGTGTTTTGGATTCTGGGTACCCAACTACACAAAGTAATTTATCAGAAAAAATATCCACTTTTTCGATATCAGGAAACTACAATACGAATTTTTCTGCCGAAAATTCGCTGTTTTTTCGCTGCATGCGAGTTTTAGGGAAACTTCATAAGAAATTATTTGTAGCAATTGCACTCACAAATGCGATAATGTATAAGAAATAATCTCAACGTAAACATTAACGACGTGAGATACATTTAAAAAAATAATTTGTGTAATTTTTGAAATAAAATAATACATCAATGTAGCATTAATGCCACGTTGTTCGATGCATTTACCACTATCCGTACAAAAATTGTAAAGAAAAATTTTGGATCCGCTGTCGAGACAATTGCAATTGAGGGTTTCTAAAAAGACGTGATTTTGAATTCAATTTCACTGAAAACGTTTGAGTTTACCAAAGAGAAACTCATTGTTCATTGATAATAATTTAAATCCTTGTACTCACTAATGCAATAAAATATTAAACACGTCCGTAATGCAAATATTAACAACCTGAGATATTTTTTAATAAAATTACATTTGTGTAAATTTGAAAAATTTATAAGAATATATCAAAATGTAATTAATGTCATGCTCAGCACTATCTGTATAAAAGTTTGACGAAAACATTTAAAGCAGTGTGTCAGAAAATCTTTTTAATATTTTTATTTTTGACCATATTTCCCTTCAAATTATTTTCAAAACAACGTGTACGACATTCATTACAGAACACATTTTATTTTAAGAAACGTGTTATCAATACTGTAGTTGTAGGAACACATCAGAAACATTTCAAAGTAGTACAATTTTCTAAAATTCAGAAGTAACCGTTAAAGTAAGACTTATACAATCTTTATAAGTTAATTATACTCAGGCGCGGATCCAAGGGGGGGTCACGGGGGTCATGACCCCCCCCAAATGATGAACCGTCAAAATTTTGTTAGAACCTTCAACATATCTAAAAAAATGATAACCTTTCCAGTGTCCCTACAGAATCGGGACTGGCCGAAACATTTTCAGTTGTTTTCAAACAATTTTAGAAATTTCTAAAAACTTAGCAGTGCTAAAACTAATGAATGTATATAGAAATTGAAATTTAATTTGTATAAAAACATACTTCATAAAGATCATACAAGATCACTTTAAAAATATTTTTAATACAAAGAAATATATCTAAACAAGTAACATATCTAAAGTCGGAATCAAATACACTGCGCGTTACTAGTGTTGCCAAATTAATGTGAATATTGTCACTAATTGAACGAGAGAATTGTGCGAAAAATTGATGTTAACACATGGACTCATCTTAAAAGTCACAATTGTTATTCAAAGGGAATAGAACTAGCTAAACTACATAATAATAATGGTATGAATATAAAATTGGCATCAACTTGCTTTCAGATGTTTGTTAGAATTCAGTTTCGATGATACAATCCAATTCAGTATCGGAACTCCTATCAAACTCAATGTTTATTTAACCTTAAAATGCTTAAAAGTAATATGTAACGGCGAACCTAATTTGATCATTGAAGTCTGATGTCGGTTTTGGTTTTGTAAGAACGTAAGTTGAGGCTATCAACAGGGGTTAGTGGTAAAGTTTAGTCGAAAAGATTTAGTGTAAGAGAATTTTAGTATGACTAATGAGCGAGGATAGTGTCTGACGCCTAAAATACAGTGGCGAAGCTCGAGTCATGCAGTTAGGTATTATGAAAATCTTATCTTACATTTGTTTTGTAAATTAGTTCCATTCATATTTTTTTTATTCAACAAAAACATCGATAAAGGGTTCTTTAAAGCTTTCGTTTCTGCACAGTTAATTTCCAACGGAATTTCTCAAGAATGTCTTAACTCTTTAATGTAAACGTATTCCTTTCACATAATGCTGTATATAAAGGGAAAGTTGGTTTGAGTTGTACAAACCGAACCGTCTCTTGCAATTTGCTCTGAATGTCAATTACAGTCAAAGTGCACGTCACAGTTTTGCACGCTGTGAGATGAACCAGCAACCTCTGAAATTCTAGTTTCTCGAGAGGATTCCTATTGTTTCCAAAATAGATTCCTATTCTGAGTTAAGTTTTTTCACTCAAACTTGATGAAAAATATAGATTAAACGGTGAGGGGCACATCAGTCCAGTGACTTCACATTAACAAGTAATTCTAGATTGTCCACACCATGACGAGCAAGCTTTTGGAAACTGAGAAGGTATCCGAGGAAGCGGAGAAAGAGTTGGAGGCTCCCCTAGTGTGAGGACGACGGTTTACCGCCACCTCTTCGGTTTATTAAGTTTCTGCTGCCCTGGGAACCAGGGATTCCTGCCATCTGGCACAATACTGCTGAGTGCGACAGAGGAATTATTTTCCCATAAGGACGCCAACGGTGCGAAGGCCACCTTCGCTCACCGTCGTCGAGAAGGGGCTCGACTCCAATTCTGCCACGAACCTTTTCCGAAGAGCGATAGAAAAGAGCAACCGTCGCTTTCTGGAGGTTCGGCTCCCGCCGTTGTCCCCGCGTGGCACATCACCGAAAAAATGGAAAGTGACACATAAATTGAAGAATACCTGAATACGACTGACGGCGAGGTAAATCTACCAACGGCTAGGACCATGCGCTTCGCCTTCCTGAACGACAACCGCACGACAAAACCCGCAAGCCGCAACCGACCTCGCCGGCGGGTCCGAAGAAGTTACTGAATGCAGGAAGTCTCTGCATATGATCCCATCTAAACCATTTGATGACTTGAACCTCTTTGGCCCTCTCTGAAAATGGAAATACCTCAACCAACGGAGACCAAATCGCACACCTCAAAAACCCTAAGACCACAGACTCAAAGTAAAAGACGGATAGGAGTTCTTACAATTGACTGGACATCAATACTGAACTCCTCTGATCTAACCAAAGACCCAACGAAGCTGAAGTAACCACACGAATTCCAAATGTACCTGTTTGAACTTTTAGTACAACCCATGACTGCAACAGCTCACTCGGATATATCTGACAGACGTGACACGATATCCAATGTCCCACAACCAGAATGACTATACTTCATTTGCATTGCCCACCACCCCAACAAGGCAACGGGAATCACGAGACAAATTCCCGATGAAGGTACTCGTACTTCCAACCAAACACGACCCAACCGTAACCCGACAGAACTGAAAATTACTTACGACACGGAGATACTGAATATCCGTAGACCAAGCGACCTGTCCACGTCAGAGTGCAAGTCCAACCCACCCGCATTCATGGGAGGTCCCGTGTAATACAGATAGCAGGTAATTTGAGAGAGAAAACACGGTATTTCCGTTCCAGGTTGTAAAACTCTATTTATGCTCAAGTTACCTCATAATAAACGGAGCAGGAAAGTAGTGGAACGAAACAAAAGAGCGAGGAAAGGACTTAAGGGGTTCTCTGCGTTTTTCACCGCGTGCTTACTAGATGCCGTTTGTACTTACCGTGTTGATTAATTTATTTAAATCATAACCGGGGAGGCGGAGACGTGGATGGCCGAGGTGGCTAGAGCGTGTGCCGACTCAGCGCTTGGGTCGCGGGTTCGAGTCCTGCCGTAGGCATGGTTCTATGCTTCTTGTCCTTCATGTATGTGTTGTCGCGAAAGGCTTTGTGAGTCTGCTTACCACACACCGAGGAGCGCGCATGTGTCTAATGTAAAGGTGAATATTGCCCTCATGAGGGACATAGTGGGTACCCGCCGCGGATAGCCGAAGTCGGCAACCCCTGAAGCCGGTAAAAGCCCCAGGAAGAAAAAAAATACCGGGAGGATGACATTCCCCTACACTGTCTGGATGAACTCGGGATATGAACCCCTCCACGTCACTCGCTAACAGACGGCTTTCTAGCAATCCGAAGACGAGATAACGCGAACGTGTAGTAGCCAGTCACTCCTATACTGGTACTACTTGGTATGACGACTCGGCTGTGTTCAAGGAATGCATCTTTGGAATGAGAAATTAATGTAATTGTTGGAGAGCAACTTATGATTGTGTAACTGTACGCAACAGATATTCCATTTGAGATTTGACAGTAAGCGTCCCAAGCATCAGCCGCCACACGTCTGTAGGTTGGATGAAGACTATTCCCCTTCGCATTTTACAGAACGATGTATTTTTGATTGTTGCTAAACATGTTCACAAGCCGTCACTGGTCTTCAGTCCACAATTGACATTGCGCTCTGGTAGGTAACATCACGAACAGTTACGAAAAACTATTAAGACAATTTCCTCTCTCAAAATAATTAGAATTTGAGTTACTTAACTCAAAGTAGCACGTGTAAAATGTCTCTTTTGAAGAATTAAATTATCGAGAAATAAATAAATACAAATATTTTTAAAAAATGGTGTAGTAATAAATCACTCATTTTGTCCAACAAAAACAGATTTTGAATAAGCATTTTATTATAAACCAACAGGGTGATATTTACAGATCTGAAATCTTTCCTTACTTGCACTACATGAAAAAATATATTTACATTTTCAATTCAAAACAATTACTATGGTACTGGAAACAAAGTTGTAGCCGAATTGCAAGCTTGCATTTAGAAGAAATAAATACTGTACATAATTGTGTTTCAGTTCAAATTAATAAACAATTTCGGCAACAGAAACTTACATAAAATAATCACATTTTCAACAATGTTTTGATTAATTACAGCATTTTATTAATCCAGTGCTGGCTCGAATATTTACACTGAATACATTTTTAAGAAATATGTACAATAAATTTGATTGAGCAAATCCAGCAAATCAAAGACGGGCTAATTTATTGATGAACAAAAATTAGCATTAAATAACTGAATCATTTCTCTAAAGGTAAAACATTAAATGTAGAAGAAAAATTCCATATATCTGAACTTTCTCCAACAAAACAGAAGATGTCTCCAAGGCTTCTCTGAACAAGGCAATCATCGGATCAACTGTTACTCCACCTCGCGAATCCCAGATCTCGTTATCTGTAAAAGTAAAAAATGAAAATAACACTCATTCACATAGTCTGCTAATTCTGCATGACACATCTAGCGTCCTAATTTTGTACATGCAGTAAATTATCTAAAATTTAAATGCACCGTGTTTAAAATATCGGTTCCAATGTCGTAAAGAGAAAGCTTAACGAGCAAAATATTATATTGGATTCAGGTTAATTTTCAGGCTAATTTTGTTCCTACTGACCAAGCCCCGTCAACCTGACTCCGATAAATGGCATTTGAAATTTCAATAAAACAAGTGTGGTTTTCTAAAATAATTCAAATATTTTAATAACCTGAAGTGTTATCATGCATTACATGTTTAAAAAGAAATTGTCAGTAGAAAACATGGGTTTAGAAAACAATTTTATTTTTGTGAAGATGCATAAAATTAGTTTGGTAACTGTAGATTGAATGTCGTATTTCTTGACGTCCTAATATGATTAATACATACCTGTGTATTATTCTAATAACTAGTTTACAAAATGCATTCCTTCGACCCAGAATCCTGTGGTTCTGAAGCAGGATGGCATGTAAGATGCACCCTACCCTTGGTGCCCGTTAAACAAATTTAGCGTGTGTACCCTGCTGTCTACAACTCACCGGCGCCCTCTCTTGTAGTGACTCATCACCGGGTCGTTACAAGTTCAAATGCTATTGTTATGACTGCCGTACTGGACATGTGCCTGCACGCTCTATTGTACATATTTATATTGTACATTAATTTTGTGTTCTATTGTGGTTTATAATGATGAATATTTATGTTTGTTTATATCGAGTGCTGTATCGTTATAATTTTTTCATTGTTATCGATTCATTAATCTCTGTAACTTATTTTATATTCTTTATAAAATAGTAATAGTTTTCTTCTTTGTATTGTTGCCCTGAAGATGAGGTACAACGTAATCCTCAAATCGTTGCTCAGCAAGGATTTTTTTAATATAAATTGTCTGTCCATGTAAAACAAGTGGTCAAATACATTTAATATAAGGAATCGAATAAGTACCTTCTCTTAATCGCTGGCATGGCGAAAAGACAGGCGAGCTATTGCACTTGCAATGGCACTTCTGCCAATGTGCTTCAGGTACCAGTTTGCGTCACAATTTAGCGTGAATTTTAAATGCAGACAGATACCAAATATCACTTATTTCAAGTCATTGAAACAGATATATCAAGCATTTCTTTTAAATATTGCATCTTGTATCGTGTTATTTCTTTTGTTGGTCACCGTTTACAATTCTCACTTTATGCTACTTCCAAATGTTTCTTAACACTTCTCGCTCCCCATGTAACATGGCGGCCAGCGTCTGGTCTGCCTTTTCAAAAGAAGTGCCCGTGCTGTGGTCACGTGCTTCGAGACGCAAACTGGTGCTTTGCAGAACGAGCAAAAATATGTGCGCCGGAGTAACCTAACCATATCTTTCCACAATGGAGTTTAAGCAAGTCGAAGGGTTTCAACAATATCGATCTTCTGAGCATGCGCAATTTCTAAAAAAAAAAGTGAATCCCTTCGTAGAGTAAAAAAAGACAACCCAGAGAAAATAACATTTCAAACTACAGTCAAACCTGGATAAGTGAAAACTGGATAAGTGAGAAAACTCTATAAGTGAGAGTAATAGCCAGGACCCATCATTTTAAGCTCCCAAAACCTCTATTAGCGAGAAACAGAAACCTCTGTAAGAGAGAGTCGTTTTTCCTTCATAGACCTCCGTAAGTGACACTGCTACTTATCTATACCTCTATAAGCGACAGTCGAGCTTATTTACAAATTTAACATGTGCTATTTTATGACTCATTCTTAACTTTCGTGGAATTTCCTACCATTGTTTTTGTATTCTCGTCAATATTGTTCCTATTCTATTTCGTGGAACTAAATAACTTTATTGTTGTTATTTTATCGCATTCTTTTCAAATGGACACGTGTGCCTGTGTACCGTCCTGTTTGTCAGACTTACTCAGTTAATAGTTTTCAACTGCGAAGGAAAGTTCTGTTCTACATCATGTCAAAACGGAAAATTAAAGTACTGTCATTAAGTGATAAACTTAAAATAGTGAATGCGTTTGAATCCGGAAAATCGCGAAATGAAATTCAGAGGGAGTTTAATTTACCAGAATCCACCTATTATAAAATTATTAAATCAAAAGACTCTATAAAGTCTGAGTGCTCTGATGGACATGGAAATATTAAGAGGACTAGAGTTTCTGAATTTCCTAATATCGAAAAGTGCCTTTTGGAATGGATAAAACAAACTCTCGATAAGAATATCCCCATAGATGGACCTTTGTTGAAAGAAAAATCAAAAGAGTTTGCTACAAAACTGGGAATCCAGAACTTTTCTGCTAGCAACGGCTGGTTAGAGGGTTTTAAAAGGCGTCATGACATAGCTTTCAAAAAAGCAGCTGGAGAAAGTAAATCTGTGGACCAAGGTGTGTGCAACCAGTGGACTGAAGATCTGCCAAATCTTTTAGAAGGGTATGAACCAGACGATATTTACAACGCGGATGAAACTGCTTTGTTTTTTAAGTGCCTTCCGGATAAAACATTTACGTTTAAAGGCGAAAAATGCCATGGAGGAAAACAAAGCAAGGAACGCCTTACACTTCTCCAGTGTGTAAACATGAGTGGTACGGACAAACTCCCACTTCTCATCATCGGGAAATCAAAGCGACCTAGATGTTTTAAAGGTGTCAAGACTCTACCCGTTGATTATGCCAATAATACAAAGGCTTGGATGACCAAGATATTATTTAAAGATTGGTTGAAAAAAGTTGACAAACAAATGAAGATAAACCGAAAAAAATTCTGCTATTCATTGACAACTGTGCTGCCCATACGGACTTACCAACACTTGCAAACGTAAAAGTAATGTTTTTACCTGCTAACACCACTAGTAAACTCCAACCATTAGATCAAGGCATCATTCACACTTTTAAACGCTTTTATCGCAGAGAAGTCGTTAAACATATTCTTACGAGTCTGGAAGAAAACAGTAGCCCTGACATTAACGTACTTCTAGCTATGAAATTTGCTAGAAAAGCATGGTACTTAGTCAGTGACGTTACTGTCAAAAACTGCTTCAAGAAAGCTGGGTTTTGGAAAAGTACAGATGACAAGGCCTGCCAGAGGAAAATGATGCTGAAATTGGACCTAGCAACGAGGAATGGACTAAGCTTGTGTCTCACGAATCCAATATGTTAATGCCGAGCTTCGACGATTTCGTTCAAATTGACGACGACGTAACTACCGCTGGAGAACTAACCGACGACGATATCGTTAAGAATTGTGTGAACACCTGTATTGCTGGAAATGACAGTGAAGACGAGGCACAGATTCCGGAAACAGAAATAAAGATCATTCCAATGAAGCTAGCTTTGAATGCGTTGGAGACGGTGCATCAGTACTTTGAATACGCGGCGGTTGTTGATCAAGCAATATTTGACAAAATTTATGAGTTAGAGAAAAACATTCAAAATACAAAAACAGAAACTCAAACGAAATTGACGGATTTTTTTGAGTGCAAATAAGTTCTAAATAAAATAAAATTACATAGTAGTACATGAATTTTTGTTTTGTTTTCGTAAGCATTTAAAAATATATACTTATGTACATAATATATGTTGTGCATGTCATGCACATAATTTTATCATAATAAATATTTACTACATTCGTACTTGCTGTGACTTGTTATTGCTGCGTACCCATATAAGAGAGAAACGCTACCCATGTACCTGCATTAGCGAGAAACTCGGGTTAGTGAGAAACCTCTATAAGCGAGAATGAGATTGTGCTCCCTTGAACTCTCGCTTATCCAGGTTTGACTGTATTGCGCAGCATTGCTAACAGGGCGTAACACTATCCAGACAGCTGCGATGAAAGAATTCTCAGAAAACAGCGGAATTCAAGATGACGCGTTAGCTCGCATTGTTTAAATCGACAGGTAAAAATGGAGTAAATATATAGCAACTACAGTCAGATGCAGCAGAAAAACATTCGTGTAGGTACTTGCAAAAAATAAAGGTATTGCACCATAATGTTCAATCCCTTTCAAATAAAACTGAGTTTATCGAGGCAGCTCTACAGAGCGATTTAAATCAAATGGATGTTCTTTGCTTTACAGAACATTGGTTATCTCCTAATGAACTTAGCATTTTCCAAATTCCAAACTTTTACCTCGCAGGCTATTATTGTAGAAAAAGAGAATCTCATAAAAGTCCGGCATATGGAGGTTCTTGTATTTACGTTAAAAATAATATTGATTCTATCTCCTTGACGGAATTCAATGAGTATGCCGTTGAAAATGTTTTTGAAATTTCTGTTGTACATCTTCCTGTGCTAAAAATGATATTGCTTTGCATCTACAGGCCTCCAACAAAGAGAGCTGCAGATTACATTTTGTTCTTAGAAAAACTAGAGATAACAATAATCAAAGTCATCAATCGCTCTTTTGAATCCATTGTTGTATGTGGAGATTTTAACATTGATTTTCTGGTCGAATCTTGCGAGAAAGAGCAGTTTCTTAACTTAATTAATTCCTTCAATTTAGATATTACAATAAAAGTACCTACACGGATCACAGTAAATTCAAAGAAGGCAATCGATCAAATTATAATTAACAAAACCACTACTCGACATGAAATTGAAACAAAAGATTTAGGATACAGTGACCACGATGCACAAATTCTTACCATTATACGAAATGCGAACAATGACAATAAATAATACACGTATGAGTAGAGTGTTTTCTAAAAGTAAAATAAAATTATTCATTGATTACTTGCTGCAGGAGTCATGGGACGCGGTTTATAATACTATTGATACAAACGATAAATATTATTCTTTTTTTTCAACGCTTTCATTTCATTTTAACACTTGCTTTCCTCTTCAGAAAAGAAAATTAAATATTTCACGCAAAAACAATTCTTGGATAACACAAGGGATTAGAACATCATGTAAAAACAAACGAGTTCTTTCTTTCATTTCTAAGCATCATAACGTATCTCAAGATTTCCTCCTGTACTTTAAAAAATACAAATCATTGTTAAGAAAAGTCATAAGGCAGGCTAAAATCATGAAACACGATCAGGATATTTTGAACTCAAATAACAAAACAAAATCAATGTGGGATATAGTAAAAAATGCGACCAAACCAACTAGAAACCTTGTAGAGAATGTTGTTTTAAAAGATAACGATAGAGATGTGAACGATCCGGCAACAGTGGCTAGTCTCTTTAACCAATACTTTTCGAGAATTGCTGTCGATCTCACTAAGGGTTTTCAGCCACAAAATTCAACATCTGACGTTTCCCTAAAAGTCTTAGACACTATGTTCGTTTCCGAAACCTCTTCCTATGAAATTCTCAAAATAATCGGTAAATTAAAAAATAAATATTCGGCCGGTTTAGATGAATTTCCGGATTGTTTGTTAAAGACGTGCGCGCCAGCCATTAAACACCCGTTAACTCACATATTTAATGCATCCTTATGCACCGGAAGTTTTCCAGATATTTTTAAAACAGCTAAGATTAAGCCGCTCTTCAAAAAAGGCAACAAAAATGAAGTTCAAAATTATCGGCCAATTTCTCTTTTGTCAGTTTTTTCAAAAATATTAGAGAGACTTTTTTATGTGCGAATGGAAACCTTTCTCAATAAACACGACGCGTTTTCAAATTGCCAACATGGATTCCGGAAATCAAAATCTACGGAAACAGCCATTTTTTCTTTTCTTAAGGACGTTGCCTCATCATTGGATCAAAACGAAGCAACTATTGGAATATTTTTAGATCTTTCAAAAGCTTTTGACGTCATTGATCATAACATTTTACTTTCAAAATTACCTTCGTATGGAATCCGTGGTATTGCTCTAGATTGGCTATGTTCGTACCTTAAACAACGATCTCAGAGAGTAGAAATACCTTACTGGAATGATGGAACTTTATGTACACACCTTTCCGGTTCTTTGCCAATTGTACGTGGAGTCCCGCAAGGATCGATTTTAGGCCCTATTCTCTTCCTATTATACGTACAGTTACTCCCAAAAATATTCGGTCGCTTATGTAATATTCGAAAATTAGACGATAATCCTTACAACATAGGCACACCGTGAACTAATAATTATTGAAAAGAATTCAAATATACATTGTCTACTAATAGGATTCATCATTACATCTGTTTACATTATCAGTTCCGTGTAAAAAATAAAAATAAATTCGACCGTTAAATGGACGAGGCTCAAAAATATTCGGTCACCGTGGGAAACTCGCGCTTTCTGCCTCTCCTCGTACCAAACGAGGGCTCATGAAACGTTTTAGAAATCCTAGAGCATAGCTCGGCAGTCCTACACTGTATAATATCTCGTAGTAATCATCTGTTTTATAGTAATGGGGCGCAAAAGGAAGCACAATACAACTTTCGAAGAATGGCAGCTGGTGATTTTTCATCACGCTAAGGGTAAGTCCCATAGAAAGATAT
Source organism: Acheta domesticus (assembly GCA_031308135.1). Taxonomy (NCBI): domain Eukaryota; kingdom Metazoa; phylum Arthropoda; class Insecta; order Orthoptera; family Gryllidae; genus Acheta; species Acheta domesticus. The sequence goes on from JAHLJT010002406.1 coordinate 193,674,386, forward strand.
CGAAGATGCTAAACATAAAACAGATGCAGAAAAACTGTTGGTGATATTGTTCGAAGATTTAAGAATGAAGATAGAATTGAATCCATTCCAGACAGGGAGACCAAAAAAACTAAACGACGGAGAAGAAAGGTTTGTGGTTCGAAAAGTGAAAGAAAATCCAAAAATTAGTGCTCCTAAAATTTCAGCAGCAGTGCTTCATGCGTGTGGGAAAAAGGTTGGGGTAGAAACTGTTAGAAGAGCACTGTGAAGGAACGAGTACGGTGGAAGAAGATCAAGAAGGAAACCATACATTAGTGCGGTCAATAAGAAAAAGAGACTGGCATTCGCGGAAGCTTATGTAAGCAAAGACAGTGCATGGTGGGAAAAGGTGTTATTCGTGGATGAATCAAAATTCAACGTTTTTGGATCTGATGGTAAAACATTAGTGTGGCACAAACCTCGAGAAGAGTTGAAAGCTAAGAACATTCAGTATACAGTCAAACACGGAGGAGAAAAGGCGATGGTGTTGGGATGTGTTGCGTCGTTTGGCGTAGGAGAATTAGTTTTTATTAATGAAATGATGACGAAGGAAAACTACTTGACCCTTCTGAGGGACAATTTACATCAATCGGCCGAAAAACTTGGGATTCGGAATTCATTCAAACTGTATCAGGATAATGATCCCAAACATAAGGCACACATCGTGAGGGAATGGCTGCTTTACAACTGCCCAAAAGTTTTGGAGACACCACCACAATCACCCGACCTTAACCACATTGAAAATGTATGGGGTAAATTGAAAGAATCACTGCGACTGAGACTGCCAACTTCAGTAAAAAAATTAGACCGGCTGAAAGAAGAATGGGAGAAGTTAAGCCCACGTTATTTGAAGAATATCATCAGCAGTATGCCCAGACGACTCGAGGAGGTGATAAAAAGTAAAGGAGGCAGTACAAAGTACTGAACTTTTAATTTTGTATTGTAAATATATAAGTGGAAGATTTTTTTGTGTTATTTATGTTACGTGGCCGAATATTTTTGAGGATCTCTTAAGGTTATTGTTTTTTGTAAAATTATAATAAAAGGTTTATTTATTTTATTTCATAAATATTGAGTGCATTATTGTGGTTTCAAGGTGTGCTGGTTTATTTTGTTTCGTGTTCTATTGCATTATAACTCAAATCTATTGTGATAAAATAAAAATTATAAAGAAATATAACGTGACCGAATATTTATGAGAGTGACCGTAAATGACATGCCCTTAGCGATTCGAAACGGAAGAACAGTTCTCTTTGCGGATGATACAAATATTCTTTGCAACAAAGAAACCGTAAATAGTACAATATCAGACGTTTCAAATTGGTTCCGTAATAACAAATTAAAAGTAAATGAAAATAAAACAGTTTCAATGCAGTTTTCCATATCAAATAAAAAATTCTGTACTCCATTGAAAATGAACGGTGTGCCATTGACTGATGTTAATGTAACAAAATTTTTAGGTCTATCAATTCAGTCAAACCTCAAATGGAATGCCCACTTAAATGAATTGAACACAAAATTAAGCTCATTATGCTACGCGTTCAGAATTCTTTCAAATTCCGTCAACCTTCATACAGCTCGTTGTGTATATTTTGCCAATGTTCACTCCCGCCTGAGATATGGCATAATATTTTGGGGAAACACATCTTATAGTTCACAGACTTTCAGATTACAAAAAAGAATTGTACGAATAATAAGCAAATCCAACCCACGTGATTCTTGTAAGTCACTCTTTATTAATCTAGGAATTTTACCATTACCTTGTCTCCTGATTTACGAATCAGTAGTTTTTGTCAAAATGACTTACTTACGGACGGGAATATATTTTCAGCAAACGCCGATATCTATAAGTATAACACACGACGTAGTAATCATATTCACCAGGTGGCAGTATCAACAGCTCACTACAAAAAATTCACATACAATTCATGTACATTACTCTACAACACTTTGCCAGAAGACATTAAACGATTAAATTCAATAGAAAAGTTTAAGTCCCAAGTAAAATCTTTTCTGCTGTATAACTGTTTCTATACAATTCGAGACTATACCGAGCATCAAAAGGAAAGTAGAATTAATTTTAACAATGATAGTTAATGTAATTATTTATCATTTGGACTGTATAATTCTAAAGAACCTGTAACAAGTATTGTACCACAGTTTCTGGGTTGATGGCCCCCATCTCGATCAGGTTTTTCGTCCAGTTTCCCTGATCCTTGAGCAAATGCTGAGATGGTCCCTTGTTTTATTTCTGGACATAAATGTAACTTCATTATTTGTGCACGTCTTCTGAATTTCAGTGGGAAATATAGTTATTCAAATTATCGTTTTTCATATTATCGCGGCAAAAAGTATTATTCTTTCATTAAGAACATGAGGGTTCAGGGCAGGAATTTATAGCTAATTTACCTTTGAAAATATATTTATTATATAGGAGCGAATATTTTGTCAACAAAACTCGAAAAAAAACTCTCTTTTCTGTATTCAAAATTTGACTAGAATATGGTTTAGGACAGAGACCACAGAATTATGAAAACGTGCACAAAATTCACTTCTCCCCATAGCTCGTCATACGCAGTTTTTAACTGTTTTTGACGTAAATAAATAAATAAATAAATCCTCTGACCACCGATCGCGCCGCTTACGAGCATGACACATTCTCATGTAGTCCAGAGGTGTTGGTTATTATTTGATTCTCAGTGCATTATCCTTGAGGGCGGCGAGAATTGAATTCCGTGATCAACCCGCGCCACAAAGCGCGAAGATTGGTAAACAAAAGGGGAAATAACACCAAACAGATTCTAACACCGGCATGCGCTGACAGCCTAATTGTTCCATTTTCAGGGGCCAGAATCATTAGATGCTGTTTCGAATACGTCGGTGAACACCACGTGTTCATATAATTTTGCTTTCCCGACAAACACTACGGAGGTCATTCAGTAAAGAGACAAATTGGTGTGGAGAAAAAACAGGGGGTAGAACAAGTTTGGTAATTTTAGGACGTTAACTTGGCATCACTGGGATGACCTCTGACCATCTGGATCAATAGCATTGTTGTTTTTATAACTTCAAAATTAAGTTGAATGATGGCGAGTCCACTCGAAAATTCCACATAGTTGAACAACGTTCTGTGATTCGTTTTGCATTTGCTGAAGGTGATAAATCAGCTGATATATAACCTAGAACGACCTGAAATGTATGGTGAAAGTTGTAAGAACTGCGAGAATTTTTACAAGTGGGTAGAACAGTTCAAACGTGGTCGAGGCTCAGTGACGGACAAACGCCGTTCTGACCGCATCAGTAGAAAGTCATGTTGACTGTTTTGGGACGCTGTAGTCCATTTTTTATGATTATCTCGAAGAACAGCGTATAATAAACAGTCAATGCAGCTCAGATATGCTTTTGAACAAGATGAAGCCAGCCATGAGAGAAACGTGGATCTCAGAAGAGAGGAGTAATTCTCCAGCAAAACAACGCGCGTCCTCGCACTGTTCAACAAAGCCGTGAAATCGACAAAATGGGTTGGGAGGCACTGCCTCATCCCCTTTACAGCCCCGATTTAGCACCATCTGATTTCTGTTTGTTTGGTCCACTGAAGGAGGTATTGCGTGGTAAGATGTTCCAAGATAACGGGGTCGTCAAAAAGTTGAGGGAAATTGGTTCAAACACCAAGATAAAGAGTTCTTTGCAGCCGTCATAAAATGGCTGGTAACCCGTTGGGACAAGGGCATAAATGTTGGTGTGGGTATATTAAAAAGCAGGAATGTCCTATTTTGTAAAAATAAACATTTATTTATCCAGACCAAATTGTCTCTTTATTTATTGAATGCCCCTCGTAAACGACAATCTCGATGCCTTAACAAATACCTTCAGTTATTTCTTGTATACGGTTAATAGGAGGCATTGTTAAAACCCTAAATTCACCCGTTAAAGAAACTCTCAAGATAGATAAGCGGAAACTATGCTGCAAGCTGCAAAGGAGCGTCCTGAGGAAACAAACAGTGCAAATCCCAAACTTTATATTAATTATTGAAAAATTACATTTTTCTGGAATACTACGGACATCCCAATTGGAAACTTTACAGCCTAGATCTTTAACAAGATGTCACATTCTTTATATTCAAGTTTCCAATTCATCTGCAATGCAAAAACAGACCTAAAACTTCCATTTTAGTCAAATTTGTGTAATGATATATGAAAAAACTTGTAAAGTTATAGGAACCAAGAAACAATAAACGTACAGTAGAAAGCTTACCTGGAATGGAACCGACACAAAAGGCTTGTTTAAATTCTTTCCACTCACGCACACAAAATTACTTTCTGACATTCGTCCAAGCACAAAACGGTAATTAACACAGTGGCCAAAACTTTCTCCTAATGCAGGAATAAGACTGCTTTCTTTTTCCGTCTCCACTTTGGTAGTAAGGTTATTGGTAACGACAACCTAGAAATAAAATTCAAACAATGTAGTCTATTATTCAAACTTTTTGTTACATTGCATTGGTGTATAATCTATGGCTTACAAATTATTATTTTATATCATCTATATTATGAAAAATTGACGTGGTGTAATTTGTTTTATTCAATTCGTAAAAATGATTAGTGGAACATTTAGGAATGCAACGGTTGCATTACGTTTACTTTCTCGTACACGTGTATAGTACACGGATAGTAAAATACATACTACAAAGAAATTAGGTCGAGGTTTTAACGGATATACACTCTTTGGGGTCCCATGACACCGAAAAAATTATTTTTCAAAACGTCTGTCCGTCTGTGAACACGAAAGCCTAAAGCAGGGTTGTCCAACCGACGGCCCGCGAAAGGTCGTCAAATGTGGAAGTCTCTTGCATTCATGTCAGGCGTGAACATAGCGTGCCTAGCGTACGCGCCCTGTGGGGGTCAACACCTAAATGTAAAAATAGATTAAGTTTAGATTTAAGGATTTTTTCTAGAAAATTTAGAAATTCAAAACCATTCCAATGTGTTTCTCCGTATAATGCGTGGTAAAGTCTGATATCACGCATGGTTCCATTCCCCACTCCATTTCGGAGTCGCCAGGCAAATTGTTGAGATCAAGGGTATTTGGAAGTCATATGAGGATCGCCCAAGTAATGAAAATATGGCCCGCAACTGTATTAGATGTTTTAGTTGTGGCCCTTGAGTTCTTGCAAATAGGACAACCCTGGCCTAAACTATTCGTAGATTTTTTTCCAAAAGAATATCCCTGATCCATCTGGCGCAGCAGAAAGAGGTTCACACACACGTGTTTGTGTATGTATGCGAGTGTGTGTGTGTATGTATATATATATATATATATATATATATATATATATATATATATATATATATATATATATATTTTGAAGCCGATAAGTACCAGCTGGGAAGAGGGCGAGGAAAAAAAAGCTAGCCTACACTAAAGAGATGATGAAACTAACAATTATGAGAAAGTGTGGCCCTTGTTCTTGTTGAAGACGAAATTGACAGCAATATTCTGCCAATTGTGCAACTGTTGGAGAAAGCACACGACGCGCGTAACAAAGACAACTGACGTTTCAGAGAATGTTTCTCATGGAAATCTTCGAGACTCAATACATTCAGTTTTACTCTTCCTTTTATATTAATATCCCCTGATGATCCACTATGTTTTACGCATCTTTACGCTCTCGTTAATATTCACATTAAAAGTGTAATGAATTAGAGTCCAAATTGCCTCAAATCGTCTTTTGGGAGTTTCTCAAAATTGTTTGCGTAAATAAACTCAAAATTGCTTCGTTTCTCATATTTTTCTCCAAAACCGGCTCCAAACTTCTGCCTGAAAATTCTGAAAGTCTCATTTCAATTAAACTACAACGCGCCAGGGCAGTCTCTCCGCAGTGGCACCTTGCTGGTAAGTGTGCTACCAACAGAAATTGTGGTGGCACGAGCTGCAGCTTGTTAAATATAAATTGCCCACAATCATTACAAGTGCAGGAAGTATTTGGTAGTCGTTTCCCAATGATCTGGTTGCTACCAACATAAATACAATTTTTAATACGACACCTGTTTTCAATTAAGAAAGAGGAAACCGAAGGTGGAGCTTTCAAAACCGTTCTTGGTATTATAAACCATATAAGTAATAAAAATTGTTCCAGATTGGTTTGAATTTCCACGATACGAAGAGGAAATGAACAAATAAAAAATTAAATGGTAGAATACACCTTTACTGGCACTTCCGGTAACATGGCTACATAAATGCCTATTAAAAATTCTACTATCCATAAGTATGCATAAATTAATAGAAACGGATAAACAAATAAGTGTCCCAGGAAACTAATGCTGATGAATGTTACTATACTGCTCGCCATACTGGACTGATGGGTTCAGATGCGCAGTAGCAACGGGAGACTACGTGACCGCTCGCTGCCAATTTCCAGGTTTATTTGTCTTGTGTCAGGAGCCGAAGAGTCGTTCGATTCCCAATGTTTTGTGTGCTTAACAGCAAAGTGAAAGCGTTCTATTTTCGTTGGCGGAGAGCACCAATAGAACTGTTTCTGAAATGTCTGAGACTGAAAGAAGAGGCAGGAGTTGCATATGCAAACTAGGGAGTGGGTTTCCAAAGTTTACAACTCCATTAAACGTAAAGCATTAAACGAAATCTGAGTCGCTATTAGGCAAATTTGTTGACTACGCATTCGAGACTCGCGGATTCCTGGTTGGGTGAGCGGCTAGGAACCCCGTGGCCTAACGGCGCCGAGGCCCTGGCCGAAGGGATGAAAGGCACTGACCGACTGCGCCGAGGCGAGACTTGACATGCACTGCGATTTTTCTAAGAGCGACCCTTAAGGCCACTCAAATCCCATCTTCGCGATGGAAAATGTCACGGCATTTCGCGTCTTTTCTCGATCTTGCCGGTAGAAGTCGCATGATCGCAAGCACTGCTTCATAGTCGCGATCGTGCGAAATCTAGCGGAACGACTGAGAAAGACGCGAAATGCCGTGACATATTCCATCGCGAAGATGGGATTTGAGTGGCCTTGAGGGTCGCTCTTAGAAAAATCGCAGTGTAGTAAAGGAGGATTGCTTCACTACAAGCGCTCAACACCCAACTACAGTTCAAGAGACGCGTTGCGTCAACGATTACGCAATAAATAAAAAAAAAGGTTGGTGCCAGGTGGACACTTACACGCCAATTTAAACAGGGTCACTTCCATGTCACGAGCTGGACCTGGACGCTAAGAGGGGTGTCACTGTCATCCAATCGGGAGTTTCGTTATGACTTAAATTTTTGGTATTGGAGCTCCCGGTTGGATGACAATGTCCCCCTCTCATTTCAGCTCCTGACTTTGAAGTGCCACTTCGTTTAAATCATGGTAGAGCGATGTTGCAATTTTAACCGCACCGATTGTTGGCGTGACACAGTGATCAAGGTACAAACTGGCGCATTGGATGTGATAACGGCCAATACAGAGCTGTAAACATTGCTATATATATAGAAATTAATTTTTTTAATAAAAACTTAAGTTTGAACAGTTTGCATAATTTTTGGAACTTTTTTCTTACAGTCGAACAAATTTATAAATTAAGTCTCTGTCATATATACATATTACTATTATTTCTATACTAAATCACTCTATTATTGTTATTTCTATTTTTATTCAAATTATTATTATTTTTATTATTATTGCAATAAATGTATTCTTCTTCTTCTTCTTAATATTATTATTAATGTGTGATTTAGGACAGTGCTGTGGAGTGCTGTGACACCATTTGCAAGAGAATTACACAACATAGATGAAACACTTGGCATG